>JAZGUH010000446.1:0-413724 GCA_037893225.1 Hippasteria phrygiana | reverse complement strand
TGCCCCCCAGTGTAAAGTCTCGCTCATCGCAACTGCCAAAGGGCCACCCTGCCGACACTTTCACTATGAACATCTAACAAATATGAAACGAACAGCCATTATTTTTTCAGTGGTTTGTTTGCCTGAAAAACTGGCCGTCGGCCTGTACATGTATATAGCAAGTTGGTTTTATTTATTTCTTTATTTACGTCATCTTTAATGAGGGTAAACTCCAATCAGTGCACAGCACTGCATTCTAGGAGGCCTCAATGTACAAATACAGTAATAATAACAACATATACATCATACATAACTTTATAGAAAAGACATCACGTTTTTTTAAGATGCCAACGGTGAGTTAACCGGCCTGGGTCTATAGGTCTTGGGAAAATTTGGGATACTTATTTGGTATCTGTGAAGATTTGTCCTCTTATAGATCCGATCCAAGATAAACCGTAATGTGGCTGGGCTGGCAATTTAAAAAGTGGCCAACCCACCACCTCTGTAGCTCTTACCTTGAGTGGCTTTTAGCCTTGTATTGAGCACACTTCCCTAAAAGAAATGTGTAAAAAAACATAAAACAGATACTTTAGAGTTAAATTATTAGTCCGTGTCATTCCAGTACTCGGGATGTCCCAGGTTGTTTTCACGTACCTTCAGTTTTGATGCTCGCGAAAATTCTGGGCTGGTTTTGAATGTGTCTTGACAATGGATTGAATATGACAGGAATGTGCGTATAGACGACAACCAGGACAGGGTGTCCTTTTTTTTTTCTTCAAACCACGCCATGGGCGTCGTCAGTATTCCAAGAGATTAAAGAAACTATTTCTTTCCCTGTCCACCAGTGGACTTCAAGATCCTCTTGCAAAGCAGGGGGTTCACCCTCTCTGGAGCTCTCGCACTCCACAACCACTTCACTGCCACCGCCATGGAGGGACACATCCATCACTTCCCTGTATGTCCGTCAACTCCCCACCAGCGCCATGAATCACCCACCCAGGTTGCCCACGGATCGGCAAGGGGGAGATTCGCCTGCCGTCGACCCACATCGTTTGGAGTTTGTGGTGCCTGAGGGAGTGCCTTTGGGTATTTCGCCGGCGGTGGGTTGTGGTGAAACCAGGGCAGGTAAACCATAGCTTGTTCCTCGCCTCATACATTGTTGGAACCACAGATTTGCTAAGCACTGTTTCCTAGCCAACATATGAATGTGTGTACATTGTTTGTGACTGGTTCTGAACGAATTTTGTAACAAACAAGTAAATATTAAGGCCAATCTGGAGTTACTTATAACCATGACTGTACCTAGATGAAGAACGAAAAGCTATGCCAAAGCCCTTTCCCTCGTTCTGTATTCCTGTGGAACTCTTTGCCTGTGCATGTTTCCCTTGTTTCAAGAGGAATGTTAAATCCTATCTCTTCCATCTTGGATTTCCTTTTCGTTGTAGCCCCATGCTTTTAGCCTTGTTGGTTGCGAACTTGCATAAAAACTTCATCTTTTAATTTTGCATTTTCCGCTTATATTTCATTGCTATACGTTTTTCAAAAATTCCTTCAGTAGTATGGCTAAATGTGTTATGTTTTGCACATAATTTAGTGATCTGTGACACAACCGAATTGTCATGGAAGTATTAATGCTTTTTACGCCTTTAGTCCCCGACCCCTGTTTTCCTGTGTGCTATGTTATTAACCTTATTAAAACCCCAACAGTCCCGAATCCTCCATTTTAATATAATTTTCCACACCCTTATGGAGTTTGGGGTACCTTAAATCATCTCTGCTTGAAGTATGACATTTGATATGCACGCGTTGTGTATCATTACCCTGTCATCGGTTGAGCCAACAGTTTTCTTGTGTGTGATTTTTAATATCGGCAAGAAAGCAAAAGTATCGGTCAAGTTCTGCCCACAGCTAAGCTTGTCGACATCAAGGAGGATGCCGTGAGGCTGATCACCCCAAGGGCTGGGGAAAGCCAAGCCAAGTATGAGTTTGAAACAGGCTCAGCTGGGCACAAGAAGAGTGCCCTCGATGGTCTGTCAAGAGAGGAAGACACAAAAGGTGCTGATATTGTAAACACTGAAGGATATTTAGGAATTAAAGCCAGATTGGACAGATTGTCATGTAAATCTAACCTCAGATTGTTTAGGAGCCTTTTGTATGTATACATAATATCTATAAAGTACTTTCTCAGGTGTTCAAAGTGGTCTTGACTGTATTTAAATGTTTTAAGCGAGTTTTGAATGGATTGGGTGATTTATATTTTTTTTCTATTGAAATCTCCCAATACAAGGCTAAAACCACTCTTGGTATTGAAGGATTATGATCAGAGGTGGTAATGGGCGACATTTGAATTGCCAACCCTACCACCCTTATCGGTTTTCCTTGGCCAGATCTAATAGAGGATAATTCTCAACTGATTCCAGAGAATTTTGAGATCCGGATAGGACCGGGGGGGGGGGGGATTAACTCACCCCCCCTCCCCCAAAAGTCTTGTATAGTGCCAAGAGGGAGCTTGTTCTCACAGTTCTGGTTCCACCACAGGTAACGCCTGTTTACTATAACTGGTGTGACTTACATGGGCCTACGGATAGTTGAGGGGTATAGATTTAGATTGATGATAATGGTACGTTGGTGGATAGGGCTGAGGCCTTAGCGTATAGAACCCTCCTAAACCGCACTGTTTGGGTGATAAGCTAGGGCTCTAAGCTTGATATTATCGTCTTGTTTCGGATCATTTAGCAGAAGGGGAGAAAGGGACCAAATAAGAATATCAAGTCCTGCACCGGCAAGTCCTAAGGTAAGCCCCCCTTGCAGCCAGTAGTTCCTCCCGTGGTAGAGGACTATCGAGCCAGGGTAAGTCAGATGGAACCTCATACATATGCATGATCCCATCAATAGTCACGTCCCCCACCGCAAGTCCCAGATAGCCCACCTAGCAGCTGAAATCCCCACCCAAGGTGGACATTGAGCTAGGCTAAGTCATGTGGCACCTCGTACATATGCATGATCCCATCAATAGTCCGTCCCCCCACCGGCAAGTCCCAGGGATAGCCCACTAAGCAGCTGAAATCCCCACCCAAGGTGGACATTGAGCTAGGCTAAGTCATGTGGCACCTCGTACATATGCATGATCCCCATCTATAGTCACGTCCCCCACCGGCAAGTCCCAGGATAGACACCCCTAGCAGCTGAAATCCCCACCCAAGGTGGACATTGAGCTAGGCTAGTCATGTGGCACCTCGTACATATGCATGATCCCATCAATAGTCACGTCCCCCACCGGCAAGTCCCAGGATAGCCACTGGCAGCTGAAATCCCCACCCAAGGTGGACATTGAGCTCGGCTAAGTCCATGGTGGCACCTCGTACATGTATGCGGTCAGTGAACCGATCCACTAATTATGAAAGAACCATTGTGCCAACCCGAGTCCCACTTGACTGCCTTTTCCATTTAGTGCAATTAAAAATCACTCTACCCCCCTGTTGCAAATGGGCTGTGACGCCAGGGTAAGTGGGGAAGTTGTGTATACGCGCATTCCTGTGCGTACTCAATCCATTGTTTGCCTATTGTGCGTTAGACTTGGCCTGCACTAAGCCTGTCATGGCATACCAGCACCCCATTAACCCTAACCCTCCAGGGTATTTTGGCTAGAAACCCTGCCAGACGCATCAGAATGCCATACTTTGCAAACATTGGACTTGTGTGCAGAGTGCAGCAAGGTCAAGCTGTCACCACAGATGCACTGTGCTGCGTCTGGCAGGGTTAGGGTTTAAAAAGATGATGTTGATTGCTGGGAGAAGTCTGTTCGAATCCCGCTCCTGCCAGTTTCTTTGTTCACTTTGAAATGTATTCAAATTTACTAGTCAGTTTCCCTTGTGGATTGTTTGACGAATCATTTATTTTTATGTAGATTGCGTATTGTAAAATCAAACAAAATCCAAAAAAGTGACTTTTGATGAGCTATTTTTTATCAAGTCCCCTCTTGCTAGACACAAAAGGGGAGTTTGTCCTATGACGTCAAATTGTTTGCTGCCCGCAGCGACGACTTTAAGACAAATGGCATCACCGGGCTAGAGGGGACTTGTTAAAAACAGCTCCGAAAGTCACTTCTGTAGTATTTCAGGCAGAAAGAATTTGCTGTTTGATTTTACAATATGCAATCTACATATAAAAATGAAAAATGACGCAGGACTTCATCTCACCACTGCACTCCTCTTAATAGCAGCCGGGCCAGAAGGGTTAATTAGGAGCGGTGGTCTCTCACCATCGGCTCGTTTCACAGCCAACACTTCTCATAAAAGAGATATCTTTCCATGGTGTACCACAACGTACCTTCTAGCTTGCAACTACACCATGCATAGCTTCAAACAATACCTAAATACTGGCTCATTGACCAGTGCTATAAGGACTATGATACTCAATACTTCAATCATTATAAGTGCTTATTGTTGTCGTCATTGTGTGGTTTTGTCAGGGCTGTAGTCGCTAGTCTGCAAGTCAGTCACAAGTCCTTTCCGCAAGTCCAGTCACAAGGTCCTTTCATAAAGCCAGTCACAAGGTAACTGGAATGAACAATGACAAAGGAATGCATTTGTCAAGCTCATTTGAATAGCTTGTTGATCGGGAATTAGGACTGAAGGGTTTGTGATGGACTTGCAGGGAATTGTGATGGACTTGTGATGGACTCGACTACAGCTGGTGTTTGTTTATCAGGGTCTGATGAGTTTGCAGCGGGCAGGACTTCCATCCTGCGTCAGTTTGCAGGGACGATTCAGCTGTTACTCCATTCCGTGCTAGCGTTGCATCCGGCCAGCCTGGCGACCCAGGAACACTTGCATATGAAGTAAGTCCCTTCTATTCCGATGTTTCAGCTTGTAGGGTTTGTGTGTGAGAGGTGGATTTTTTAACCCTCCCTCAATCCCTCCAAAATCCCCATGGAGGATTTTGGAGGATTTTGAGGGATTGAGATGAATGGTTGCATTGAAGACACCCGGAGGATTTTGGAGGTTGAGGATGATGGTGATTGAAGCACAGGAGGATTTGGAGGATTGAAGATGGTTTCCCCAGCAATAAGGGCCTTAGGAGGTTATCTTTTGTAAAGGCAACCCTTATTATCCAGGGTAGTATATATAGCTGGTACAAATGTTTTAGAGGTACTTTTGGCGCTAATAATGGGTTTGTCATGGAATAATGCTTGTTTTAGAATAAGATTTTTTCTTGCCTTTTTGTCATGGAATAATGCTTGTTTTTTTGCTATTGTGGGAAAACTCATTGTACAACAAACTTCACTCTTGCCCCTCTCTTTCCAGCGTCCACACCACATTTGTATCTGGGAAGTCCACTGCCCGGCGGGTCATGCTCCCTTGGTGGTCAATTTCCGACCGTGGACGCACGACCAAGGACTTCGGTGACATATCCATCGGTCAGCGAATCCATCCTGTCCGTTTCAATTCAGAATATTCGGACCCAAGCAATGGACGTATCCTTGGGATTTTATCAGAGTTGGACAGTTTCTAATTGACAAGGTTACGTCACTTTCAACCTCCCTGGTAACAATAATTGCAGTGAAATTTCCACTTTTAGGCTTTTATGCTAATGAGGTATTTTGCATATTCATGAGCTAGAGTGTGATGTCATTCCAAGGCAGAACAGCAGGAGTCTCTATAGGCTTTGTGTAATAATAATAATGTATTGTATTGAGCAATTTCATTACAAATATGATCAATGCGCATACACAATGAAACATAAGATAAAACATTCAAAATTACATTAAATATGATCTAATATTTTCAGAAGATGTAGGCAAAGACAAAATTAAAATACCATGCATAAAATTACAATAAAATGGCACATGTACACACTTGTAAACCCTAAAGTATTCATAAAAGCTATATATCACACTTTTCTACATTATCTTGAGCAGGTTCCTCTTTTTACTTGATTTTCATATTCAACAGCTTGTTTGGACTATTAGTAGTGGCCAATATTTCTGCAAAACGATTTTGGAGGGCGATTTTGAGGACTGGTTTTTGTGTAGGTCTTATACTCCTTTGACAAGGAGAGCCTTGTGTGACAAAAACAAAATAGCGCCCTCTTGCATATATTGATGAAAGGCTTTTCTAAGATTGAAGAAAACTTACCACCTGCTTTTCACTTTCAGTGAGGACGAGTATTTTAGATCATGTTTGTATTGTTGTCACTTGTATGCGGAAAGCATGTTGAGCTGAATGTCCACTGCAATGTTTCCTTTGCTAAGATATTTGTGCTCACTTTGTTCCTTCTGTACTCAATTCAGTCGGGTCCGAGTGCCCCTTCTAATCAAGTCATTGTTTCAAGTCCACTTGTAATCATTTCTTGACTTTTAAATGTGCTACCAGCTGAAATCCTCCATCTTGGATACTAACGGCCCCTTCAATCTCCTGAATGCTCTGAGGAGTCTGCCCGTATGATGGCACGCACACCCTCCTGATTGCTTTAGCACCCCTGAAGGCAAAGTGGTAGGTTCTACTATAGCAGCTTCAACCATATATGCCTCCCATACCATTTCTGTGGAGGTAGGGTGGTAAGGGTATGAGGGGCAAAGATGTATGAAATCATTTCTCTATGAAACTGTTGGTTTTTCAAGCGTGTCCCCCATAGGGTCCAAGTTACACCGCTGCTCAAAGCTTTGAACAAATAAAGATAATTTGATCAGTTCAACTTAATGTGTTTGTTTTTTTTTAGCCCGTGATCCTTCACAAATATCAATTTATTGAAATTTTATATATTTTTTTGTGGGACAGTACCAAGAGGTGTTGGGACATCCATTGTGGCACTCAACGTTGAGCATTTGTCCTGAAGGACAAGGGGTTAATCCCATCGTCAACCGTTTCGCTGAAGGAACCCAAACTCGATCTGGGCTACGTTCTGCTGGAGAAGAGAGAACTCAGAGCGTTCAAGGTATGTCTCATTGAAGTGGCTACAGGGCAGAAAGAGATTATGAAAACCATGTACTGAAGCTCTGATGGTCAGTTGGCACGACAACTGGCTCCAACAAATGTAGATTTTGACTGTTCCTTCGTTAACCCCTTGAAGTACGGTTACGTATGTGGGGTGCCGGGCGGGCTGTGCAGTCAAGCGTAACCTTACACAATAATCCAACAATGCATTGAAACTGCACAAATAGCGGCAAATGGCGTCATCCGTCCTGGTGCCACTGTTTTTTTTGCGCCATATGCATCATCCGTACGCAAGGGGTTAACAGCCAGTCATGCAAACACATGGACACAAAAGAACAAAAGTATTCTCGGTTCCAAACATTGCCATTGACGTCATCACTTCGGTACTCTATACAGGAGTTTGGCTTTGTCTCAATAGTAGCAAATTTTGGAAAGAAACGGAAGGGGAGTAGGAATCGACCCATAAAACTACCTCTAATTTTGTTTGGAGAAATTGTGTTCATTATGTAGCATACACGTATGCGACACTTATATATTTCCCTTTCTTTCCCACCCCTATTCACAGAATGGTTGCACATATCTGCAATTTTTGCATCCCTGTGGAGTCATAGGCATTGTTCTCCCTTTGTCCTGTACTTAAGCAAACCCCCCATAGACTTTGTACACAAAATTCCTTGTGGAGACAACCTAACCCATAGAGTTGCCCCCCCCCTTAGTGGAGACCTATTCAGTCCCTTTGTTCCCATTGTGTTCATGTCTCCACGAGATACAGTAATAACTCTCCAGAAAGTTGCACGCGTAACACACCACCGTCGTACTTCCCCAATAGTTCCGATGGACAATGCTTTGTGTTTCCTATTGTTCCTTTTAATATAACCAACCCCCATTAGACTAAGACCAGTATCCTTACGTTCGAGGACGATTTCAAACAAAAGGCTCTACGTTCGAGGACTGAAAGGTTTCTTTGTGTTTCCTTTCTTCTCTTGTCCTCGAGGATATATACAGTGCACGTACACACCCCCGTGTTTTCCTATATCTACTGAGGACAATGCTTTGTGTTCCTATTGTTCCTTTACTTTAAAAAAAACTCCCTAGACCCGGCACATTTTTACATCCGAGGGACCGATTTTAACAAAAGACCGACTCCCGGAGGCCAAAAAAAAAATTCCTTGGTATTTTCTTTCTCCTCTTGTCCCTCGAACGTAATACAGTACATGTACAAATGTAAACATATTGCATACACAGGCATTTTTATGTCTTCAGCTAATTTGTTTTGTTTTATGGGAATCGCGAGGTTCGAATCCCGCTCGTGCCAGTTTCTTTGTTCACTTTGAAATGTATTCAAATTTTACCTAGTCAGTTTCCCTGTGGATTGTTTGACGAATATAAAGTAAAAAAAAAGTCGTATCCTCAGTGAGTGATCCCCACAATGTTGCTGTATCGTAAAATTGGGTGTATGTGATCCCTGGCTGTACGGCATTCCTGGGTTTATGACTCTGACTGGCGCCCACTCGAACAAATGATACTAACAATTTGGGAGACCCGCCAACATAGGGCAAGATAGCTCCAGTTGGTATAGGCGCGCGGTACGGTATCCTGGAGGTCGCAGGTTCGAATCCCGCTCGTGCAGTTTCTTTGTTTACTTGAGAATTGTTTATGTTTCAAACATACTATGATTTCAACTTAATCTTAATTTTTCTCTTGGTACAGCCCCCTGGGAAAATGTGTCGCCCCTAGCCGTAGTAGTTACACATCCGGCTTGCTAGTCTCTCCTTCCAGAAGCTCGCCAACCAACAGGGGTCTGCCGCTCTTCTCCGCAGCGATGCGCAGACGCTAAGGTGGTGGGGAATAAGCCAACCTCAGCGGCATTAGGCGTGTTCGACTGCGTGCCGTGCGAGGGCACTTTGCAGCCAGGTACAAACTGGGACATATATCGATAACTGGAATCGCAATGCATCTATTTTTCAGCTGTATGACAACAGAAGCCATGTAACCGTGACTATAGTACAAATTAATTAATGAGTACTATTGATAAGAGGATGAAATAAGGATTGTAAGTAAACAACGGGGACAAGGTTGTCAAGTGTAATTGTTTGAGTTTGGCACGGTAAGATGGCTGCAACTGGCTTCTAATCCAGGGACGTATTGAGGTCAGGTTATTTATGAATACATAGTAAAAGATTGGTTTCCTACAAAGTACCACTGACGAAGGACGGATTTGTACAGCTTTTTATGAGATATGAGTGCGGCATATGTTTTGTGCACAATCATGTTGCTGCCACAGAAAGTAGGGAATGAATTGAGTAGAATGTCACTATAAACAAACACCGTGTGATCCAGAAAAACTGTTCACCTTGTAGTGTCGTTTGTTATAGTGAATTGATGGTATGTATGGAATACAACAGTTCAGAGCCAAAGAGGATGTCGTTTGTATCCAAATGTTTGGTATGAGCTCCGTGCACAACTACCCCTCAGCGGAAGGATAGGCGAGTTGGGGGGGGGGGGGGGTCAATATCGACGCCATCCTACCTGACTGCAGTTAAGTGTCTGGTATTCCCGCTGTGATATTCTTATTGGAAACTTAATTATCGAGAGTCGGGCAAACAGACAAAGCAATCCCACTGGTATACGAGTATCAAATAGAACGAGGAGTTGCGGTGCGGATACCAGCGACGTACTTGCCCACGGAGTGCGGTAGCTATGTGGGACAGCGCCCTCATTCGACGGCGCACGGAGGCCCATAGCAGTGTTCGTAAGCGAAGTCTACTGCAGTGCTTGTTTACATGGTTTGCCTGTTTTATTTTTACACAGGTAGCCAGAAAGAGATAACCGTCTTCTTCCGTCCCGGACCACCCCTCCGAGTGGTCTCCGGATGGGCTCATGTTGAGGCTGTATGGCAAGCATGAGGCACACGTTATCCATCTTAAAGGAGCTGCTCGCGTCTAAGATCATTGTACCTCCTTGGTGGGGACGAGATTGACACCGTCGGTGGAGAGCTGGCTGTTGTTCATGGTCACAGACTGGGAGGAAGAAGGTTTACCATTTAACCCGAACCCCTGAGACCATTTTGCTATGACCAATCCTCAGTCCTCCAAAATCCTGCCGATTGCCGTGCCCCCAAAATAATGCTTTTCCATCCTCAATCTCCAAAATCCTCCTGTGCTTCAATCACTTCACCCTCAATCCTCCAAAATCCTCCTGTTCTCTAAACACCATTCCAATCCTCAATCCTCCAAAACTGCAAGGAGGATTTTGGAGAATTGAGGTAGGTTAGGGTTACTCTGTCATTTTTCATTTGTGACAGTCGTTTAGAAATTGATCTTAAAAGGTTTGAAACCATACTCTCGACGTGCACGCAAGGCAAGTTCGTGTTGCTCTCATCACATTGATAGCGGGTCGGTTTCTTGCACCTTCTGCCAATTTGAGATTTTGTATCCATACCAGGACCCCGTTATACCCTCTCTGTCCCTTCTGTCGTATTGTATAATCATTAAATCTAGATTTCAATATTTGATTCTTTCTGGTAATGAAATACAGGAATTCCTAAAGTGTCCCTTGACTCTAACTCAAAAGCTGATGAAGAAACCCAGTGGGAAGAAGTAATGAGGAAACACAATTTTAGATGAGGAAGATCCTTGAAATGATATTCCGGGACAAAACCACTGAATCATGCAGGGACTGAAAAACCCGAGTCCACATGTGGGCCCCTCCGGTGGGATTCGGAACCTGGGTCGTAGAGGTGAAAGGCGAGAAATGAGCACCATGGCAACACTAGGTGTTTGCTTTTCCTTCTTAGATCCAAAGCTGTGCCCCGGCAATCCCGATGCTCCTGTCATTCCTGAGCCCTGAGAAAGGAGGATGACATAGTCGCTGTGACAAGACAGCTTCAAGTGGGATGCATACGCACAAATGGCCGTAGCCAGAAGAAGAAGAGGTTTGATACAGGCTGGTTTTTTTGTTCCCTGCAACAGTTCCTTTAGCTTTGTTTGTGAATAGTTTTCAGAAATAAAGAGAATGTGAGTTGGTTGTACAAGGGCGGAAGCCTATCCTACTTCCCCCCCCCCCCCCCCCCCCCCCCCCCCCCCCCCCCCCCCCCCCGAAATAAAAGGTCTGTCCCTCCCCCAAATAATGTATGTTGGGTTTTGTTCAATAATTACAAGTGCATTGATATTGTCAAATTTTCGGATTGTAAAGAGTTCCAAATCCCCCCCCCCCCCCCAAAAAAAATTATAATAAATACAAACAAAAACCTTCGACCTGGGGAGGGGTGGACATTTTGTTTTTCGGGACACTTTTGGTCGATTTTTTTTTATGATTTCAGTGATAATTTTTGTATTACTCTTCATTTTTGCAGTAGCGGTGCCATTATTCAATACATTTTTCAGTCTACAGTCACAAAACGGGGCAGTTACTGTCCGGAGTTATCATCATGATCTTGTTTCAGTTTTTAAATCCTTGATTAAGCTCTGTTTCAATCTTCGACTCTCACTTACTCCTCCCAACCCTGTACAGAGCGGTGAATTCTTCTTTGACAACCTGACATGGTGACACCCAAGGGGGTTACTCGGTGGACGCCCAGCGTTGGATGGTGGAGGCTGGCATGACACGCCCAGTCAACATACCTGGACACCGCCCAAGGGTCACAACGGAGTTTCAAATGACGACCCGGCAACTAATTGAAGTTGAGCTACTGTATAATTCAAATTGACCTATTGTGGTAGAATCAATGGAAATATATAAAATATTGTCCAATAAAATTGGTTGCCCGAGAAAACTGCCAGGAGTGGGATAATGGATATTTAGTTATATGTGCAGAATCTAAGAAAATGAAAACTATCGTGCAAAATTGCATTGCATTTTCCTAGGGGGCGTAGTTCACCCACAAATGACGACAGTGAACATTTTCGGTGCTGGCAAAGTGACCTAAGCAACAATAGGGTTACCAGCCACAATGTCATTACATATATATTGCTTTGTGCAGGTTCTCCACCAATATTTTGATAAGCAAGTAACTTGTTAAGCAATATTTTTACTAAGCGTGTTCATGAAGTAGAAAGAACTTCCTCCAATGTGTTTACAGCATTAAACAAGTTTGAGAATGAAACCTTTTTTTTATATTTATTTCAAGCAATACTTTTATGTTTATATTTTATAAAAACAATTTCTCAAAACTTGGTTGCCGTCAAAAAAACAAAAAAACAATAAGCCCACAGTACCAATACAGATCATTACCCGGGCTAAAATTAATAAAAGAAATGAAGTCAAAGAATTGTCCTAAAACATACATTGTTTTACTAATTTCGGCCATATGTTTGTTTGTTTTTTAATTCTTTTCCAGCCTAATATGGTTATTGAAGCAAGTGTCATCATCAATCTGAAGGGAGACGTTCTGGAAAGGTACAACCTGCTCCTACGAGCACAGTGGTACTGAAGAGATGCCAACAGGATAGTAACATCACCATAGCAACAGAGATGGTTGCTGTGGCAACAAGTGGAATGCCATCGATTTCTAAAAGGGAATGTTTTAGAGTGCCCATATGGAACCCCCTTCCTCGCCAACCTCCCAGGGGTTTTCCCATAAACAAAAAAAAGCTTACAATCCCCGAGTACTCTGTCAAAACCTCTGCACTCCTCAAGATTTTAAATGAACTACATTGTATGTACTTCAGCAATTTTCCTAAAGCTTTTTTCAACCCCCACAATTAACAAAGTGCCCTACAAAAAGTTTGAAATTCTATGGTTTTTTCTTGGGGGGGGGGGGGGGTGGGGGGGGTTTAATGGGTGTTAAGTTGAAACAAATAATTTAGTCTGTTCCCTCAAGAATTATAAAAATACCTCCCTATCCAAAATCCCCAGACCTTCTTAAAAAAGGGGTATGGGGATGAATCTTTACCTGTTTTGACGCATTTTTTTATGCCCCCAAAGGTGTGGTGGTTTCCATATTAATGTATTAACATGTCATTCATCTGAAAGCAATAAAGGCCATTGTCCCAGAGTTGACGAGAATGCATTTATTGTATTGTTTCATCAATGGAAGTTTACAGGAGAAGGAATGGAAGAACTCGACATTCTTTCCTGGTCTGTATGCTCGGACTGTCGTTGAGGATAATTATAGAACTTGGATACCTTGGTACCTTTTTTATATTCTTTGGATTTATTAGTGTTTCAGTGTCACTTTACTGTTAAACTTTACGTAACAGAAGGTGATATGTCCCACTCCATCGAACAATGCCGTTTCTTTGGTTCAGTCCTTTAGCTTTAAAAGTGTTTGAAGTATTTATCTGAGATTTATGCTTAAGAGTGGTATTAATTTGTATATTTGAAATAATAAAGGAAGTGTGATGTTAACTTGAATGGCCTTGGCTGTGGTAGCCATTTTCATTGGATGCCTTTTTTGGTTGTTTTTATTGAGAGTCGAGAAATATATCTCCTGTGCTACTTATTGCCAGTGGCATATGTTTGAACTGTACATGGCGGTGTACGCAATAGTCGATGGCGTTTTCAATTATAACTAACATGTACTGATACAAAAAAGTAGAAAATAAAATTGGGATGGTTTTGGGGGTGGGGTTGCGGGGGCATGTCCTAATCCCTCCCCCCCCCCCCCCCCCGATCCGCCCTTGAACATGAATATTTAAAATAGTGAGCCCCTTTAGCCCCTTTCGTAACATACCCCCGAGTTGTCGGTATTTATTTTAAAATATTGCTGGGCGTGATAAATCGTAGGATGATAAAAAGGATAGAGGTTCAAAAAGGAAATACGATACGTGGCTGATATCATTTGTCAGACATTGACATTCACCCTGCAGTGGCGGATCTACGGGGGGTTTTGGGGGTTTAAACCCCCCCCCCCCCCCCCCCCATGGGCTGAGAAAAAATAAAAAATAACCAGTCGGTGTCGAAAATTCGGAACGCTGGGGTGTGTAGGCCAATCACCTCAGGTAAACCCCCCCCCCCCCCCCCCCCTTAGTTAAAACCTAGATCCGCCCCTGCCCTGCGCCTTTATAGAGTACCGAAGTGATGACGTCAATGCAAGGTTTGGAACCGGAATACTTGTATTTTGTGTCAATGTGTTTGCATGACTGGCTGTAGTATTAACAAAGGAACAGTCGAAATCTCCATTTGTTTGGAGCCAGTTGCGCCAACCATGGAGGAAGGAAACTGACGTCCGACTTGGCTACTCTATTGAATTGTGTTTACTCAAAATTAACATTTTGGACTTTGGCCATCGCCGCTACGCGGCGCTATACGATCTTTGGTGTAAACCGTACTGTGGGAAGTGGTACAGCCCACGGCGGGTATGCGCGTTAATAAAACTTCACTGGTGGTCCACGAACCGTACAACCGCGAATTTTGCAATGCAATGGGGGCGTGATCTAATATGCAGATTAGACGCACATTAGACGCATGCGCATCAGTGATACACGTGGGGCGTGGAAACATGTACACTTGAGTAAACTGTCCACCCAGCCAACCAATCCACCCACCCCACCCACCCATTCGCACTGTAGCATCTAGCCCCTGTAGAGAGCCCTGGCTACGCCGCTGGATTGAACCGTACTGGGACTGAATTCAAGTATTTCATGTTGATTTTGTAGGTGGTCACACGCATGAGGATTGTGAGGAACGTGATGGAGGGCCAGAACACAGGCGTCGCTAGACCATTTTGAAGGTTGGGGGGGGGGGGGGGGGGGGGGGGGGTGCCATCGTGAAATTTGCCGACGGACCGTCGCGCAAAATGAGTGTAATGGTAGTCTGATTCCCGGTATCCCCGACCTGACACTTACCTGACCCTACATTTTATTAACGTAGGCGTAATTGTCAGGTCAGGGAACCGGACTGGTGTAAAGAGGGATGTAAAAGGAAATAATATGGGAATTGTGGTTTGTCACCCAACATGACTTCGAAAAAAATAATACAAAAAGCGGAATAAACCTAACATGGTGGCGCTACAGAGATAATATATATTTTTTTCATTTCATGTATTTTGATTCCAACTTGGAACACGCCCCTTAACCTCGGGGAGGGTCACTTTAACATTTTAAATCTAGATATTTAAATGTACATTGGCAGGAGAAAACAAGGTCAGCAGAGCAGTCAGACATTATGATTTTCTCTTAAGTCCATAAAGACAAATTTGGCAACACAATTAATAATAGATTCATCTGTTGAACTCATAAGATATATATATTTTTGATTGTTTGTAAGCAACTGAGTGTGCATTTTTTCCCACTTACAAAATTAAACATTTGTTCCCTAAGAGCACTGTATAATGGACGATTAATTTAAAAATGGATCTCAGATTCAACCTCTAAATTGCAGTGAGGGCAAACTCGCTGGTCATCTACAACGGGACTCTGGAAGATTTCCAGAACGCCATCACAAAACTGTTAATGTGATTAAGATGCACCCCACCCTAAAGTTTACATACAAGGCTTCTGAATCACCAACGAACTACCTTGACATAACCATCATTAAAGGAGATCGTTTCCGATAAACAGGTATCCTAGACAAAAGTCTACAAAAAACAAACTTTCAAAACCTCAAAAACATTCCACCAACCCCACATCATTAAAGCGTTCATATTCGGAGAAACACACCATCATTACGCTACCAACGAGGAGGGTGAATTCCAAAATCAAAGTCAAGATATACTCAGAGAAACTGACAACCAGGGGAAACAACCCAACTAAAATCGAAACAACCACAGCAAAGTTTCACATGCCGATAGAAACAAATCAATACACAAAACCGAGGATGAAACAGAATCAAAACAAACTCCTCTCCTCTTCATTGCCACATACGACCCAGACATAAACCACCGCGACCTGAACAAAGCAACAAAAAAGACTGGCACCTAATCCCAGGCAATAAACCACTCTCGGAAATACTTTCCAAAAGCTCTTTCGTTGCCTTTAGAAATAAAGCCCACAACAACTGGGAAAATTTGGTACGAGCCAAACTATGAAATCAACATAAAGAGCTCAAACCACTCCCGACAGACTCGGGCTTTTTCGACGAATCAAGTGGATGGACCAGACAAAACCTTGGAAATATTGGTTTTCCTTTTTAGAGGAACAAAACGGAACTAACTAAAACCTTATGGCTCCATTTCGAAACTCACGTCACGTTACAGTTGATTGGGAAACACCCAACCAAAACCCTGCGAGTTGGCACCGATTCATTCTTTTAATCACCCATACGCAACTGATGAGTGCCATACGCCAATTAGGCGTGTTTTTAGTTATTTTTTGGTACTGTCAATTTCAACTGTAAGCGACTTTTTTTTAAACCTATAGGGTGTAATATGATAAACAAATTAAGAACCCGGCGTCTTGCGCGTGGATCCCGCCTTTGAGACAACCATTGTACATTTGTAACGAAGATTGATATTTATGGAGAATTATCAGGCCGTTTTTAATATAGTTAGAATTTAAAAGTGCATATTTCATTATAAAGACTGAGTATATGGATCATAAACCGATTTTAAACTAATAATGTTGAAAAACAAAACCATAGTTAATGTATATGAGACATAGTGGTAATTAAATTCAGTGTTTATGAATTTATATGAATGTGATTATGAATGGCAAATCGTTGACTTGGGAGTTATTGGTGGCTTTCAAAGATCTCTACATTAATTTAATCCTTGCTAAATTTGATGGTTTGCCCCAAGACACGGTACAGTTATACTGAGTGCAGTTAATTATCAATACATTGAAGCGCATTGACTGAGATTAAGCCTTAAGGCCTATCGTGTGCCTTCAAAGAAATAGGTGTGCGCCGTAGAAGTCTCCATGTTATTCAGATAGAGAAATAGTAGTTATTATTTATAGTGAAAAGTTGTGCATAATCGAAAATTAGAGGAAGATAACATACCGGTACGAGCTACACTCATACAAAAGGTTGTTATGTATCCTGTGTGTGCATGCGGCTATCCAATAAGGATCGGGTGTAACTTTCAGTAAGTCCGGTGTGGCTTTATTCATACGAAGTGGGAATTTGTTTTTTACTAAACGCCGGTCGCAGGTTCAAATCCTGCTGCATGTACACTTAAAACGCTGTTCAAACATTTTAAACAACTCGGGTTGTTTAAGTGCCCTGCTAAAACAACCATGTGTCCTGTTTAAGCAGGGCACATGAACAACCGGGGTTGTTTAACTTGTTCAAACAACTTTTTTAAACAGCGTTTTAACAGTGTATTGCTCGTTTGTTTGTTTGTTTGTTGGTATGTTTGTTGGGGTGTTTGTTTGTTTGTTGGGGTGTTTGTTTGTTTGTTGGGGTGTTTGTTTGTTTGTTGGGGTGTTTGTTTGTTTGTTGGGGTGTTTGTTGGGGTGTTTGTTTGTTTGTTGGGGTGTTTGTTTGTTTGTTGGGGTGTTTGTTTGTTTGTTTGTTTGTTTGTTTGTTGAGCGAAACTTTTAGTTGTTGGCAAAATTGTTTGCGCAGCTGCGCCATGAATGTTGCCGTTTCCCTTCAAGTAGTACTGGCCGCTGTTTGGCTGATCACATTCGTATTGTATCTGACTGCACGAGGCGGCTGAATTCTCCACTGTACCATGTGCACATGGACGCTCTGTATACAGGTATCAAAGTAGGAGACTGCTGCAATGAACACAGATGCTATGTCCGTGCTCTTTCAGATTTTCGATTTGTTTTACGAACGAATTTTTAAGGATTATTTTCGCATTTGTGGGCCCTAATACCCTTTCTACATTGCGCTAACGTCGCACCTGAGTTGAGCATCCTGCGCAATATGATATTATAGTCGGTCTGCCAATAATTCAATTCTATTTTTATAAATGTAATTATTCAATAATTATAAACATAGGTTTGGTTGTTTTTGTTTGATTTCCTACAGGAAAGCTGATAATATCGGTAATGCTATAGGAATGCAATTTAGTTTAAAAAAGAATTTCAGGGTGCCACGCCTAAAAACGCTTGGACATCATTTTAATTTTTAAATTGGCTTGTTCGAGAATGATTAACATCCGCCAAAAATACACATCATGTGATCAAATGAAACTGAGACGAGATCATGCGAAGAAAATGACACATCGCTTGACGGTCATATTACAATCGTTGCGATTCCTCGTCAACACCAGAAAATAATCGCTTTTAAAGACAAGGATGTACTCACTAGGACAATCCAGCCAGTCCCGAATTTCTGATGGATCGCTGCTCTGCAGAAATGTGTCATAGTAGGTCACTTTGCAGGGTCTGTAAGGACTTTTGGTGTCGACCCCGCCAACTCGAACCTCGGTGCACTGACAGGGGTCTTTTACCGGGATCATCCAGCGGAACTTGTAATCGGACTCTGGATCCGGCTCCTGACCGATGGTGCAGCGAATCGCTTTAGGGAAAGAAAAAACAACCGAATGAACAGGCATTTGTATTCCATGCTGGCAGACCAGTGACACAGATAAGGGGATCTTTAGCCTTCCCGCCCCAGTAATCTACCGCAGGATAGGCGTCCTGATGAATTCAATAAAAGTGAATCCTTTCTTCTTTTGATATAAAGAATTAATTAATCTCTCGCCATCTTGATTTTAAAAAAATTCCTCGTTGAAGCTTAACTAACGGAAACAACTGATCTATCACCGTTAACCATCTATCATCGTTAACCACGCTCCTTAAACAACTCTATGTATTTTTTTGGCGGTAAATTTGTTTGCCTAAAATTGTACGCGTTCCATGTTGAATTATAAATATTGCCTCACTAAACAATATTTAACGACCTGCGTTCACGTAATGCTGTACAATAAGCAATATTATCTGTAGCTATGTGTTTAGCAAATGTTTAAGGATAACGTGCTTACGTTTTTACAGAACATGATTTTTTACCTGTAGCTGGGTGGAAGTTGACAACGAGCAGGACGAGAGAGAAAAGCTCCGCAAACATTTTGAAGATTATCTTGCCGGCACGTCAGTCGGCCTTATATCAACGATTTACTCCATACGACAGCGGGCAAAACTGTTTCCCCTCCTTCATCTATCTCGCTCCAACCAATATTTTTTTTCGTTTCTATGGTGATTTTATTCCGTCTAACTGGGCCAATTGTATCTGGTGTACCATTTACATGGAAATGATAATGTTCATTATAATGATATATTATGAATGTGAAATTCAAGGTTTTGCTGTTATTGTCAGGGATGGTGATCGAACTGCCTTCGTTGCTGGTTTCGCGTTGGTATATTGTATATATAGGCTACAGCCCACGCAACAAGTGGTGTCACATACATTACTAAATAGATTATGGAGACATTTTAGTGTAAAAAGAACATACTCAACGAGGCATGGTGCCGGTGACGTAGGGAGACATGTTGGTGTCTAACTAATGCCCCAGCTTCCTTTTTAGAAGGAACTTTTCAAGTTTCAAAACCGGAAAAAAAATGGTCGGAAATGCTCCTACGCCGAGGCTTCCAACGTTTTAATTTAATAGGTTAAATGGTTTTAGAAAAGATACTAAAAGTGTGTACACAAACCTATGGGAATGACTCCCAAATGTACCATTCCGGGGTATACTTTGGTATTGTCATTATTGAACCACTGTTTGATAAATCTTGAACTGACTTGCAGTTTTACAAGACGAGTTTATCTCCGGCAATAATGAATGAAATGTAGACAAAACAGACACGAATGTAATAACTGTGTATAACCCGAATTTTTGTTCATTATATGAATCACACTTATTTAATAAGATTGAAAACTTCAAAGTTGTAAACTGTCATTGCATGCATTAATAATTATCAGCCATGACATAGAACGCTCTGAGTCGGCTAAATGAAGTCTCTGAAAACCGTGTCGATCCTAACGTAGCAAGAATTTTAGTGTACCAAATCCTGCGTTTCATAAATGGCGTCTACTTCTATACAACAGTAACTTAATGACGTCATAACACAGAAATAGTATAAGTAGATGACGTTGGCTGAGTGCTACAACGTTTTTAGATCATTCAAATTCTGCCTAGGAAACAGTCATCGCAACCAAATTTTGATTTGCCAATAATTCAATTTTTTTATAAATGTAATTATTCAATAACTATAAACATAGGTTTGGTTGTTTTTGCTTGATTTCCTACAGGAAAGCTGATAATATCGGTAATGCTAGGAATGCAATTTAGTTTTAAAATTATTTGTTAGGGTGCCACGCCCCAAAACGCTTGGACATCATTTTAATTTTAAAATTGGCTTGTTCGAGAATGATTTAACATCCGCCAAAAATACACATGTGATCAAATGAAACTGAGACGAGATCATGCGAAGAAAATGACACATCGCTTGACGGTCATATTTCAATCGTTGCGATTCCTCAACACTAGAAATTCATGACCGTTTTTATAGATGTAGTCACTATCCAGCCAATCCCGAATTTCTGATGGATCGCTGCTCTGCAAATTTTTGGTGTCCACCCCGCCAACTCGAACCTCGGTGCACTGACCCAGCGGAACTTGTAGTCAGACTCTGGGTCCGGCTCCTGACCGATTGTGCAGCGAATCGCTTTAGGGAAAGAAAAAACAACCGAATGAACAGGCATTTCTATTCCATGCTGGCCGACCAGTGACACAGATAAGGGGATCTTTAGCCTTCCCGCCCCAGTAATCTACCGCAGGATAGGCGTCCTGATGAATTCAAGAAAAGTGAATCCTTTCTTCTTTTGATTCAAAGAATCAATTAATATCTCGCCATCTTGATTTTAAAACAATTCCTCGTTGAAGCTTATACACAAACGGAAACAACTGATCTATCACCGTTAACCATCTATCATCGTTAACCAACAGACAACTCAATGTATTTTTGGCAGTAAATTTGTTTGCCTGAAATTTTACACGTTCCATGTTGAATACTAAATTGCGTCACTGAACAATATTTAACAAACTGCGTTCACGCAATGCTGTACAATAAGCAATGTAGCTATGTGTTTAGCAAATGTTTAAGGATAACGTGCTTACGTTTTTACAGAACATGAATGTTTACCTGTAGCCAAACAAAACTGAAGTGTTTAATCCAACACTTACATGTGTGCGGTCAGTGACCACACTTTTAAAGTGTTGAATCCAGCATTTTACATGTTAAATCCAGCATTTTTAAATGTGAATTCAATGTTTAAAATGCTGATTCAACAATTTAAGTGTTAATTCAACATTTCCCCAAACTTTTCCTTAAAATTGTTGAATCAACATTTTAAACGTTGAATTAACAGTTTAATATCTGAATTTAACATTTCAAATGCTGGATTCAACACTTTCAAAGTGTTGTCACTAACCGCACACATGTAAGTGTTGGATTAAACACTTGTTTCTAGCGTGTGGGTGTAAGTTGACAACGAGCGGGACGAGAGAGAAAAACGCCGCTAACATTTTGAAGAATATCTTGCTGGCACCTCAGTAGGCCTTATATCAACGATTTACTCCATACGACAGCGGGCAAGACTGTTTTCACTCCTTCATGTATTATCGCTCCAACCAATATTTTTTTCCGTTTCTATGGTGATTTTATTCCGTCTCACTGGCCCAATTGTATCTCGTGTATCATAATGATATATTATGAATGTGAAATTCAAGGTTTTGCTGTTATTGTCAGGGATGGTGATCGAACTGCCTTCGTTGCTGGTTTCGCGTTGGTATATTGTATATATAGGCTACAGCCCACGCAACAAGTGGTGTCACATACATTACTAAATAGATTATGGAGACATTTTAGTGTAAAAAGAACATACTCAACGAGGCATGGTGCCGGTGACGTAGGGAGACATGTTGGTGTCTAACTAATGCCCCAGCTTCCTTTTTAGAAGGAACTTTTCAAGTTTCAAAACCGAAAAAAATGGTCGGAAATGCTCCTACGCCGAGGCTTCCAACGTTTTAATTTAATAGGTTAAATGGTTTTAGAAAAGATACTAAAAGTGTGTACACAAACCTATGGGAATGACTCCCAAATGTACCATTCCGGGGTATACTTTGGTATTGTCATTATTGAACCACTGTTCGATAAATCTTGAACTGACTTGCAGTTTTACAAGACGAGTATATCTCCGGCATTAATGAATGAAATGTAGATGCGAACGGACAAAACAGACACGAATGTAATAACTGTGTATAACCCGAATTTGTGTTCATTACATGAATCACACTTATTTAATAAGATTGAAAACTTCAAAGTTGTAAACTGTCATTACATGCATTAATAATTATCAGCCATGACATAGAACGCTCTGATGAGTCGTCGAAATGAAGTCTCTGAAAACCGTGTCGATCCTAACGTAGCAAGAATTTTAGTGTACCAAATCCTGCGTTTCATAAATGGCGTCTACTTCTATACAACAGTAACCTAATGACGTCATAATACAGAAAGAGGATAAGCAGATGACGTTGGCTGAGTGCTACAACGTTTTTTAGATCATTCAAATGCTGCCTAGGAAACAGTAATCGCAACCAAATTTTGATTTGAGAAGTACTAAAGATAAGGCACTATCAAACATTTGTTTTTACATTTTACCACCCGAATGTTGCCGGTGAATATTATATTTAAGCAATTTATTAATCAAAATAATATTCATCACAGCTTTAAGGACTGTACGATGCCAAAGGCGAGATAATTCAAGTTCTTCTTCTAATAAAACAAGGGAGCTCTTCAAGAAAATACGCTAATAATTATTATTCAGCCACGTGGCACGGGATTCAAAATCTTTCCCAGCAAATCCAAAGAAAAGGAAAAAGGGAAATGTTCTAGACATAACATCGCTCAACCTAACACTAACACAAAATGTTAAAAGTTTACTTTTCGCAATAAACATTGGGGGAATACATTTCCCTCGATGGATTTAAGGGCATGATATAGCTTTGGTAATGATCCAAAAACAAAATGATCAGTTTTGATCTGAAAGCTTACTGTTTACAAAGTTGATACCAGTACCAATCCTGAGAAACATTTTCGTCTGATGAGGTGCTGTCTTCTTTGAGAAAACTGTATACTGAAGAACTCGTCACGCAGTGGTTTAATTTCAAGAATGAAAATAAGCCTGTACGAATGTGTACAAAATCACTGTTCAAATCAGAACAGTTTGTCGCTATGTACTCGTGACTCGGTTGACGGATTGAACTCAAACTTTGAACAGATTGAAGTTGTTATTTCATGATAGGCTATTATTAAATTACATAAAGTGTGCATGTTGAATCACATAAAGCATGAACATTTCCTGTAACTATTTTGTCAGTTCTTCCAATGCTGCATCACACCTTTAAATGATAATACAATTTTGTTAATTTCACGTACGTGAGATATATATTTAAAAAAAACAGACAGGTATAATACGCATACATTACAAACGTTAAGAGCTGGCCTTGGGGCCAACAGCGCCCTCAATAGACTAACATTAATAACGAAATCTTGAACGAAATCTTTACCGTTTTGTGTTGTTCTCAAGGACAAACTATACTATATTACTCTATCATTTTAAACGACAAGTTGAACTGTGAATTTTTAATTGTTGCCTTTAAGTATGAAGGTTTCCCTTCACTTAAAATGAAAACGTCGGCTGAAAATCAACTACCTAATATATTGCCTTCAATTTGTCCCCAACGTTCATGCAAGACAAAGCGCAGCTTTTCATTAGAAAGTGAGTGCAGAGAAACGTCAGTTAAAACTGAACCTGTTTACGATGATAATGTAGAGTTGTATGAGTGCCGACACACTAAATCAAAATTTAATTTTGCTTTTGTTTCTTTTTTTCTCGATTAAGAGGGGGAAATTAAGTCTTTTGTTTCCCGGTTTAAGACATCTGTCTGCAAATAGGAGATTTCTAGGATTTCTACATAATTTGTTGAAACAATACTCTTTTTGCTTAACCTATCCCTGCAAATCATCTACTTGGCCAGAATGTAATAAAACGATCCAGACCAGGTGTACTGATTGCGATGCCACTGCCCGTCGTGATTGGTATCAGCTCCGTCTGCCCGCGGTCCAAAGAACGCGGACGTGATTGCCAGGCGATTTGAGGAACCGTCTTTCGGTGGCAGGTTGTCCTCGCCGCATCGGCTGGTGCTCCCGCCTTTGCAAAGAAGCCGATCTCCTTGGAAATCAATTTGAAAAAGAGTCATGAATTTTCAGAAAGCATTAGGGAATTAAAGGTATGATTTATCTTTGATAATGATCAACAAAAAATGATTACTTTCAATCTGAAAGCTTGTACCAGTACCAATCTTCTGTGAAATATTTACATCTGAAATGCCATCTGAAGACCTCCTAAAATGCTGCGGCTTATCTTAATTTCAAAAATGGAAATATGCGCATAATATGAATGCGCACAAAATCACTTTTAAATGTAGTGTACACAATTGGTAATTCTCCAATTTGTTTTTACTTAATTATTACGAAATACCTTACTCAGAGACTGTGAGTTTTATGGCATATCAAACGTTGCAATATTCAATAATCTACGTATTTTTGTGCGATGTTCAAATATATATGTGCGATGTTTTTCATTATGTGCGATGTTCGTCATTATATCTTGTAAACTTCATATTTTTCTTTCATATTCATAATTCCCACCTTCCCGGCACACTAAATTTCCGCAAGGGCCTATTCCAGGAATGGCTTCTGTTTCAATTAGCCGCTTAAAGACTGACCATTTTCAAGAATATTTGGAAATGCGGTATTCGGAGTTTCGTGTGAAATGCCGTCTTTGAGCGAAAGTGCCCGGGTTAAGGTGGGAATTATGAATATGAAAGAAAAATATGAATTTTTCAAAATATGAAGGGTACACTTTCTTTCAAAGACGGAATTCTCACGAAACTCCGAATACCGCATTTCCAGATATTCACGAAAATGACCCGTCTTTAAGTGTACATGATTGGTCATTGTTGCAATTTTCAGAAATGGGCGGATTTGGGGGTTAGTATGTTATAGGAAATATTATTCCACTGACCTGTTCAAATTTTTGCGTTGTTAAATGGCGAAAAAACGAGTGAAAAACGGCGCTCGTTGTCAACCGTCGGGCGGATAATAGCCTTTAGTCAAGGCGCGCGTACGTGGCTATCTGGGCCCGGATATGCCAAGGCGCCATCATGTCCGGGGCGCGCCACTTGTCCAGGTAGCCACTCGCGCCTTGACTATTCGGCTACAGGGCAGTTCTCCAACGATTTCCAGCTGGAAATCGTTGGAAGACGATATAAATTTCCACTTTTCTTGACAACGACTGCACATCTGGTGCCATCATTTCACAGGGTGATTGAGACTACTATTAACTTACAGTCTACAAAGGTATTTTGTAATAATTCAGTAAAAAACAAAAATTGGAGAATTACCAATCGTGTACACTGCCTTTAAGCGGCTAATTGGAACAGAAGCATTCTTGGAATAGGCCCTTGCTGAAATTAAGTGTGCCCAGGAAGGTGGCAATTAAGAATATGAAAGAAAAATATGAATAAAAAAAAAATGTGCCGTACACTTTCTTTCAAACAGAAGCTATTGCATGTGCTGAGCCGCAAGGAATTGATGTAGAGAACCCTTTGAAATGGGCCCTCGCGAAACGACTAATTATTTCATAAAAAAGACCCATTAAACAATGTTAAGTATAATATGTACAGCTTTGCTCATACCTATTCTGAAATTTCATGCAAAATTGGTATGTAATTTCTTGACATTTTCTAAAAAATTCGTTACCTGAATCCAGCAATTTCATTTAAAAAACTCCTTTTGTCGAATGAATTCTAGTTTTCAACATGCGGCTGCTCTGATCGGGCGAATCGCGGGCCCTATTGCGAATCGCGGGCTGAATCGCGAACCAGCTTCAAGCCAGGTCAGTGGAACAGATATACCGTCCTAAGTAGTCTGGTCCCTGATGTAACTTATTAGGAATATTCATACTATTTCGGTCTGGAATTCATACTATATCCCACAATTCCGTTTTCGAATATAAATTGAAAAACATCGCACATATAGGGGCCTATTTGAACATCGCACATATATGACAAACATCGCACATATAAATTTGAACATCGCACATATAAATTTGAAAATCGCACATATAAATTTGAACATCGCATATATATTTGAACATCGCACATATAAATTGGAACATCGCACATATATATTGGAACATCGCACATATATATTGGAACATCGCACATAATGACAAACATCGCACATATATATTTGAACATCGCACAAAAATACGTAGATTATCGAATATTGCAACGTTTGACATGCCATAGAGTTTGCAGTCTCAATCATCCTGTGAAATGATAGCACCTAGTGTGCTGTCGTTTTCAAGAAAAGTTGAAATTTATATCGTTTTCCAAAGATTGTTACGCGTAACAAACGTTGGAAATAGTCTAGTTCCCCGACCTGATAATTCCCTGACATCTATAAGTTGCTTCGTTTTGTCTAAAGTATGGTCAGGGAACCAGACTACTGGAACATAATTTTTCTCTCTACGCAGACTACGGTTTTTCCCAGCAACTATATATGCAAACAAAACATGAAACAGGTCAGTGTTCGATACAGTATTTGCTAGCACGCTATAATATACTAACCGCCAAATTCATGTATTTCTCAAAATTACAGCAAAAGCCAATCGTGCATACTACTTTTAAAACGGAACGGTTTTTTCACTATTTTCTCGTGAAAACAGGTTTGTTATTTTATGTATATGTGTTGAATACTGCGAAGTATAAACACTGTCAGCAACTATGTTGTCACCTCTGCCAATTTTATATCCTAACTATAGGAATGCTCACGTACAATATTCATTATCTATTGTTTATTTTACAAACTTTTGGTAAGAATACAGTAAACATTGAAATCACATGGAAGAGGTCGAGTTAAAGGCTTCTGCTTTCGAGTCATTCGAACGTATGCAGTATCCTCGACGCTCCAGCCGCACCTGTTGCTATTTCGATGATCCGAATGTATGTTTAATTCAGAGTTTCATTAACGATTCTGTATGGTTCTTGTTATGACGCATTATTTCATTTTCATGTGTATTCTATAATTGTGATTTTATTGTGTATCTGCATGTATAGGCCGAGTTCGTAATATGCAGGGCATCAATTGAAACCGGTTTCTGTTTGGGAATATCCTATGTAAAGAAATGAAATAGATACATTTCATAAAATAATGCCTTATGCGCCCAGCCCATGGAATTAAGAATGGACATAAACTTGTACTGCTTTTAGAAACAAATCCCACCTTCAGTGTTGAACACCAAATCAGTATGGTCAAGACCACTTCCAATGCTGAGAGACTCGACTAGGAGTGACGGCAGGTACATCACCTTCACGATGGAGGGATTGAAAGATTCGTCGGCCTGCAAGAAGAACTCCACATCGGTGTGGATCTTGAAGTCACTGAAGGGGAACTCCTTGATGACGTCGATGTCAGCCTCTGAAATGATACTCAGATGGACCTCTTTCAGATCCTCATATGTGTAGTTCCAAGCCGACTGCATGTTACTCTTCCCAAAGCGGGCCCACCCACCAGGCATTTCACAGTGTACCTCCTGCCGGAGGGAGGAAAGAAAATGCTTGAAATAGCCGGGGATAGTCCTTCCAATATTCATTGCAAAAAGGACACAAAAAATCGAAATCTGCAGGTGTTCATCACGATTTCATGAAAACCCATCAAATGTTCCTGCTAAGCACGAAATCAACCGAACACCAGCCAGAAGCATTTACAGCATTTGGGTTTGCTAAGCGAAACTTGTCTGTTGTAAGTAGCTCTGTGAAAAACCAACAAGCTTACCCTTGCGGTCCCGTTTCCCTGCAAGAAGTATAGGCCACTGCTTGGACGATCACACTCATTGTATATCTCACTGCACAAGTTGGCTGGATTCTGCGCTGTGCCATTTACACACGGACGCTCTTTACATGTATTAAACAGAGTAACACAATGTGAAAGTCCA
Organism: Hippasteria phrygiana; assembly: GCA_037893225.1. Taxonomy (NCBI): domain Eukaryota; kingdom Metazoa; phylum Echinodermata; class Asteroidea; order Valvatida; family Goniasteridae; genus Hippasteria; species Hippasteria phrygiana. The sequence continues at coordinate 385,915 of JAZGUH010000446.1, read as the reverse complement.
GACTAGGTTTAAGCGCCGTCCCCCACCCGGGAGGGGGGGGGGAGAGAACAGCGATACTGATAAATTAGGCCACAAACAAAGCCCAAGATAGCTTCTTTAGTAGAGCCCCGGTACGGTATTCCGGAGGTCGCCGGTCGGTTTTCTCTTTTGTTGAGTGGGGGGGCGCACTTTGACAATAGAAATAACGGTGGTTACCGACATTAAGTTGAGGGTGCAGTGGACAAGGAATGAGAGAAAAATCACAGCTCTATAGGTTTCAAAACGAAGCAGATTCAATAATTAAATGTTACACCAAACAGTGTTGAATCATGTTGAGCCGAGCATTTTGCAATGTGTTTTGTTGTAGTTGATGTTGTCTTATACTATAACGCATTATTTGATTACTGTTACAGACAAACACACCCTTTTTCCTATTTCGTCAACTCTAATCAGATCCTTGAAAAGAAAGCTCTGCCACAATCATAGCAAACGCTATCATCGCTGAACCCTCTTTATATTGTACTCACTAGTAGGACAATCCAGCCAATTCCGAATCTTTGATGGATCATTGCTCTGCAGAAAAGTGTCAAAGTAGGTCGCCTTGGAGGGTCTGTAATGACTTTCGGTGCCCATTCCGCCAACTCGAACCTCGGTGCACTGACATGGATCTTCTACCCGTATCATCCAGCGTAACTTGTAGTCAGACTCTGGGTCCGGCTCCTGACCGATGGTGCAGCGAATCGCTTTAGGGAAAGAAAAAACAACCGAATGAACAGGCATTATTATTCCATGCTGGCTGACCAGTGACACAGATAAGGGGATCTTTAGCCTTCCCGCCCCAGTAATCTATCGCAGGATAGGCGTCCTGATGAATTCAAGAAAAGTTAATCCTTTCTTCTTTTGAAATAAAGAATCAATTAATATCTCGCCATCTTGATTTTAAAACAATTCCTCGTTGAAGCTTAACAAACGGAAACAACTGATCTAACACCGTTAACCATCTAAACCAATAGACAACTCTATGTATTTTTTGCGGTAAATTTGTTTGCCTGACATTTTACACGTTCCATGTTGAATTATACATTGCGTCACTGAGCGAGCTGCGTTCACGCAATGCTGAAGCAATGTAGCTATGTGTTTAGCAAATGTTTAAGGATAACGTGCTTACGTTTTTACAGAACATGATTTTTTACCTGTAGCTGGGTGGAAGTTGACAACGAGCAGGACGAGAGAGAAAAACGCCGCAAACATTTTGAAGAATATCTTGCCGGCACGTCAGTCGGCCTTATATCAACGATTTACTCCATACGACAGCGGGCAAAACTGTTTCCCCTCCTTCATCATCTCGTTTCTATGGTGATTTTATTCCGTCTCACTGGCCCAATTGTATCTCGTGTACCATTTACATGGAAATGATAATGTTCATTATAATGATATATTATGAATGTGAAATTCAAGGTTTTGCTGTTATTGTCAGGGATGGTGATCGAACTCCTTTCGTTGCTGGTTTCGTGTTGGCATGGTATATTGTATATAGGCTACAGCCCACGCAAAAAGTGGTGTCACATACATTACTAAATAGATTATGGAGACATTTTAGTATAAAAAGAACATACTCAACGAGGCATGGTGCCGGTGACGTAGGGAGACATGTTGGTGTCTAAATGCCCCAGCTTCCTTTTTAGAAGGAACTTTTCAAGTTTCAAAACCGAAAAAGTGGTCGGAAATGCTCCTACGCCGAGGCTTCCAACGTTTTAATTAAATAAGTTAAATGGTTTTAGAAAAGATACTAAAAGTGTGTACACTAACCTATGGGAATGACTCCCAAATGTACCATTCCGGAGAATACTTTGGTATTGTCATTATTGAACCACTGTTCGATAAATCTTGAACTGACATGCAGTTTTACAATCTCCGGCATTAATGAATGAAATGTAGATGCGAACGGACAAAACAGACACGAATGTAATAACTGTGTACAACCCGAATTTTTGTTCATTATATGAATCACACTTATTTTATAAGATTGAAAACTGCAAAGTTGTAAACTGTCATTACATGCATTAATAATTATCAGCCATGACATAGAACGCTCTGATGAGTCGTCTAAATGAAGTCTCTGAAAACCGTGTCGATCCTAACGTAGCAAGAATTTCAGTGTACCAAATCCTGCGTTTCATAAATGGCGTCTACTTCTATACAACAGTAACTTAATGACGTCATAACACAGAAATAGTATAAGCAGATGACGTTGGCTGAGTGCTACAACGTTTTTTAGATCATTCAAATGCTGCCTAGGAAACAGTCATCGCAACCAAATTTTGATTTGAGAAGTACTAAAGATAAGGCACTATCCAAATTTTATCTATTTTTACATTTTACCACCCGAATGTTGCCGGTGAATATTATATTTAAGCAATTTCTTAATCAAAATAATATTCATCACAGTTTTAAGGACTGTACGATGCCAAAGGCGAGATCATTCAAGTTCTTCTTCTAATATAACAAGGGAGCTCTTCAAGAAAATACGCTAATAATCATTATTCAGCCACGTGGCACGGGATTCAAAATCTTTCCCAGCAAATCCAAAGAAAAGGAAAAAGGGAAATGTTCTAGAAATAACATCGCTCAACCTAACACTAACACAAAATGTTAATAGTTTACTTTTCGCAATAAACATTGGGGGAATACATTTCCCTCGATGGATTTAAGGGCATGATATAGCTTTGGTAATGATCCAAAAACAAAATGATCAGTTTCGATCTGAAAGCTTACTGTTTACAAAGTTGATACCAGTACCAATCCTGAGAAACATTTTCGTCTGATGAGGTGCTGTCTTCTTTGAGAAAACTGTATACTGAAGAACTCGTCACGCAGTGGTTTAATTTCAACAATGAAAATAAGCCTATACGAATGTGTACAAAATCACTGTTCAAATCAGAACAGTTTGTCGCTATGTACTCGTGACTCGGTTGACGGATTGAACTCAAACTTTGAACAGATTGAAGTTGTTATTTCATGATAGGCTATTATTGAATTACATAAAGTGTGCATGTTGAATCACACAGAGCATGAACATTTCCTGTAACTATTTTGTCAGCTCTTCCAATGCTGCATCACATCTTTAAATGATAATACAATTTTGTTAATTTCACGTACGTAACATATAAAAAAGACAGCCTAATAATACGCAACATTACAAAAGTTAGGAGCTCGCCTTAGGGCCAACAGCGCCCTCAATATACTAACATTAATAACGAAATCTTGAACGGTTACCGTTTTGTGTTGTTCTCAAGGACAAACTGTACTGTTACTACGACAAGTTGAACTGTGAATTTTAATTGTTGCCTTTTAGTATAAAAGTTTCCCTTCACTTTCAGATGAAAACGTCGGCTGGAAATCAATTACCTGAAATATTGCCTTCAATTTGTCCCCAAATACTAAGTAAAACGTTCATGCAAGACAAAGCGTACGGTAACTTTCCATTAAAAAGTGACTGCAGAGAAACGACAGTTAAAGAGGAAGTTCAGTGGTGAGAGAGGTCTGCGTCATTTTTCATTTTTATGTAGATTGCATATTGTAAAATCAAACAGCAAATTATTTCTGCCATAAAATACAAAAAAAGCTTTTGAGAGCTATTTTTATCAAGTCGCCTCTTGCCCGCTGTTGCCATTTGTCTAAAAGTCGTCGCTGCGGGCAGCAAACAATTTAACGCCACAGGACGAACTGCCCTTTTGTGTCTGGCACCAGGCACAAAAGGGGAATTCGTCCTATGACGTCGATTTGTTTGCTGCCCGCAGCGACGACTTTTAGACAAAATGGCACCAGCGGGCTGTGCTGCGCTAGAGGGGACTTGATAAAAACAGCTCTCAAAAGTCACTTTTTTTGGTATTTCATGTTTGATTTTACAATACGCAATCTACATACAAATAGAAAGTGACGCAGACTTCTCTCAGCAATCAACATCATCTTTAAAGCTGAACCTGTTTACAATGATAATGTATAGAGTTGTATGAGTGCCGATACACTGAATCTAAATTTAATTTGTTTTGGTTTCTTCGTTTTTTCGATTCAGAGGGGCACATTAACTCTATGTTTCCCGGTTTAGACATCTGTCTGCAAATAGGAGATTTCTAGGATCTCTTCATAATCTGAAAGTTTGTTGAAACAATACTCTAATGTTTGCTTAACCTATCCCTGCAAATCATCTACTTGGCCAGAATGTAATAAAACGATCCAGACCAGGTGTACCGATTGCGATGCCACTGCCCGGCGTATAATTTGTCAATAACAGCTCCGTCTGCCCGCGGTCCAAAGAACGCGGACGTGATTGCCAGGCGATTTGGGGAACCTTCTTCTGGTGGCAGGTTGTCCGCGTCGCATCGGCTGGTGCGCCCGCCGTTGCAAAGAAGCCGATCTCCTTGGAAAACAATATGAAAAAGAGTCATGAATTTTCAGAAAGCATTAGGGAATTAAAGGTATGATTTATCTTTGGTAATGATAAAACAAAAATGATTACTTTCAATCTGAAAGCTTGTACCAGTACCAAATCTCCTGTAAAATATTTACATCTGAATCGCCATTATCTTCGAGAAACCTCCTAAAATCTGAAGACCTCCCAAAATGCTGCGGCTTATCTTAATTTCAAAAATGGAAATATGCGCATAATATGAATGCGCACAAAATCACTTTTAAAGGTAGTGTACACAATTGGTAATTCTCCAATTTGTTTTTACTTAATTATTACGAAATACCTTACTCAGAGACTGTAAGTTTGCAGTCTCAATCATCCTGTAAAATGATAGCACCTAGTGTGCTGTCCTTTTCAAGAAAAGTTGAAATTTATATCATTTTCCAACGATTGTTACGCGTAACAATCGTTGGAAATAGTCTATAGTTCCCCGACCTGATAATTCCCTGACATCTATAAGTTGCTTCGTTTTGTCTAAAGTATGGTCAGGGAACCAGACTACTGGAACATAATTTTTCTCTCTACGCAGACTACGGTTTTTCCCAGCAACTATATATGCACACAAAACATGAAACAGGTCAGTGTTCGATACAGTATTTGCTAGCACGCTATAATATACTAACCGCCAAATTCATGTATTTCTCAAAATTACAGCAAAAGCCAATCGTGCATACTACTTTTAAAACGGAACGGTTTTTCACTATTTTCTCGTGAAAAACAGGTTTGTTATTTCATGTGTGTTGAATCCTGCGAAGTATAAACACTGTCATATGTTGTCAACTCTGCCAATTTTATTTCCTAACTATAGGAATGCTCACGTACAATATTCATTATCTATTATTTATTTATTTAGTTTACAAACTTTTGGTAAGAATACAGTAAACATTGAAATCACATGGAAGAGGTCGAGTTGAAGGCTTCTGCTTTCGAGTCATTCGAACGTATGCAGTATCCTCGACGCTCCAGCCGCACCTGTTGCTATTTCGATGATCCGAATGTATGTTTAATTCAGGGTTTCATTAACGATTCTGTATGATTCTTGTTATGACGCATTATTTCATGTTCATGTGTATTCTATAATTGTGATTTTATTGTGTATCTGCATGTATAGGCCTAGTTCGTAATATGCAGGGCATCAATGGAGACCGGTTTCTGTTTGGGAATATCCTATGCCTAAAGAAAATATATACATTTCATAAAATAATGTCTTATGCGCCCAGCCCATGAAATTAGGAATATACATAAACTTGTACTGCTTTTAAAAACAAATCCCACCTTCAGTGTTGAACACCAAATCAGTATGGTCACAACCACTTCCAATACTGAGAGACTTGACTAGGAGTGACGGCAGGTACATCACCTCCACGATGGAGGGATTGACAGAGTCGTCGGCTTGCAAGAAGAACTCCACATCGGTGTGGATCTTAAAGTCGCTGAAGGAGAGCTCCTTGATGATGTCGATGTCAGCTTTTGAAATGATACTCAGATGAACCTCTTCGAGATCATCATCTGTGTAGTGCCAAGCCGACTGCATGTTACCCTTCCCAAAGCGGGCCCACCCACCAGGCATTTCACAGTGTACCTCCTGTCGGATGGAGGAAAGAAAATGCTGGAAATAGCCGGGGATAGTCCTTCCAATATTCATTGAAAAAAAAACACACAAAAACGAAATCTGCAGGTGTTCATCACGATTTCATGAAAACCCATCAAATGTTCCTGCTAAGCACGAAATCAACCGAACACCAGCCAGAAGCATTTACAGCATTTGGGTTTGCTAAGCGAAACTTGTCTGTTGTAAGTAGCTCTGTAAAAAACCAACAAGCTTACCCTTGTGGTCCCGTTTCCCTGCAAGAAGTACAGGCCACTGCTTGGACGATCACACTCATTGTATATCTCACTGCACAAGTTGGCTGGATTCTGCGCTGTGCCATTTACACACGGACGCTCTTTACATGTATTAAACAGAGTAACACAATGTGAAAGTCCAGACTAGGTTTAAGCACCCCTCCCCCACCCGGGGGGGGGGGGGGTGGGGAGAACAGCGATACTGATAAATTAGGAGGCCACAAACAAAGCGCAAGATAGCTTCTTTAGTAGAACCCCGGTACGGTATTCCGGAGGTCGCCGGTCGGTTTTCTCTTTTGTTGAGTGGGGGGGGGGGGGCACTTTGACAATTAAAAAAAGGTGGTTACCGACATTAAGTTGAGGGTGCAGTGGACAAGGAATGATAGAAAAATCACAGCTCTATAGGTTTCAAAACGAAGCAGATTCAATATTTAAATGTTGCACCAAACAGTGTTGAATCATGTTGAGCCGAGCATTTTGCAATGTGTTTTGTTGTAGTTGATGTTGTCTTACCATAACGCATTATTTGATTACTGTTACAGACAAACACACCCTTTTCCTATTTCGTCACCTCTAATCAGATCCGTGAAAAGGAAGCTCTGCCACAATCATAGCAAACGCTGAAAAGAACCCTCTTTATATTGTACTCACTAGTAGGACAATCCAGCCAATTCCGAATCTTTGATGGATCATTGCTCTGCAGAAAAGAGTCAAAGTAGGTCGCCTTGGAGGGTCTGTAATGACTTTCAGTGCCCATTCCGCCAACTCGAACCTCGGTGCACTGACAGGGATCTTCTACCGGGATCATCCAGCGTAACTTGTAGTCGGACTCTGGGTCCGGCTGCTGGCCGATTGTGCAGTGCATCGCTTTATGACAAGAAACGCAACGGAAGGGATATTAGTGTAATTTGTTTCATGCTGACTGACCAATGATGCACCCAGAATTGGATTTAAGCCCCCCCCCCCCCCCCCCCCCGCCATAGCAAGATTTTATAATTATTAAATGAGTACCTGTCACCGACGTACGACGCCTATAACGATAGGCGTTCTCATGAGTTCAAGTGGCGACAGACGAAAGAAAAAAGAAAAATCAGAAACAAAGAAATATATTAGCAAAAACGAAACAAAACACAGCAAGGGAGGGGTAGGCCCAAACCCTCCACATCTGCCTTGAAGCATTTCAATTTGACCCATTTTGCCCTCCTTTCATCTGTGTCTTATTTTTCTAGCCTTGAAAATGTATGTTCATGTCGTTTAGCTTTGGAGAAATTTTCCACTACGAACGAATCCTCATGCTTTCCTAACTTTATTAATTCATGTATTTATTTTGAATTTTGATATAGGATGTTTACACAAAAAAGAGGGTTTTACCGTCAGCCGTGTGTGAGTCCAACAGGACCAAGGCGACAGACGCCATGAGAGCGATTCCCAGCATTTTCGGATAAAAGCGTGTCCACCCAGGAGATGATGTAGCTGTGTACATTCTGCGTGCGAAATGTTGCGACAGTTTTACTCGGGATTGTTTTATACCAATGGACTCAAGTTAGCGGAGAGATTATGCATGACAACATCCAGTATACGGGAATTGCGTCCTAACGAACTGTGACGTTTCCATGGGTACTGCACTACGGTGTCAAGCGTCAAACGTTTATTTATTTATTGATCTTTTTTTACTGCAGTTTTGTGAAAAGCTCATAATGAGAAATAGAGACCACTCATTTGCGAGTTATTTGCCCTTGATGCCAGACCAATTAAGAATTCATTAGGGCCTATAGGCCTATGTGCTCACATCGGCGCTGTGACGGCATTGGGCCAACAATACCATCTACTTGAAGAACTAACTAATTAATCAACCTAAACCATGCGGGAAGATACGAAGCCCCTGAAGTGCCATCCGACTTGTTGAGATCCTGCCATTGCTTTTATCTCAGGACGACATTACAGGTCAGATGACGACATCCTGCGATAACTTATCACGGGATGACGATATCCCACAATATTAGGATGACGACATACTCAGACAATTTATCACGGCATTACGACATCCTGATTAATTATCTCTGGATGTCGATCAAGTATCTAAGTATCTCGGCATCCGATTTTCAGGATGTCGACATCCTATTTTCATATGTCGTCATCTTACTGTAACATGTCGTCAACCTGCGGAGACAAAATATGTCAGGATCTCAACATTTGGGTAGGCACTTATAGAGCTCCGTAGTACGAGGCTTATGTTGTATAATGTATATCGATTTCCATCCGTGTGTTAATATTGTATGGCCTTTTCAGTGAATTTGGTGTACTCTCATAAGTATTACCGTCGACAATGTCACTATGACAACCGACCACAAAATTAGCGAGTATACATTTCAGTCCTAATTGGAAAAGTAGGCGGATATAAATCCTCACTATCATGTAAGGTGTTTCAGTAGCTTTTCACCATCTTCCCCGGTCCACACTTTCAGGCACTCTTCTCGCCTGGCTTTCTCGTCATAACCTTCCGCTGTTGTTGATCCAAAGGCTAGTACTTTGAGACAAGTTCGAGTTTTCCCCCTCATACTGCCTCTCTTTGGAACTCCTTTACATGTAACCTGCTTCCCTTCCACCTATAATTATTTCACAATTCAAACGAAATGTGAATAGATACCTTCTATCCCTGTGATTTCTGTCTTTTCTTGTGTTTTGCAGCCCACACCTTGAGTGACCTTTTGACCTTGTGTTGGGCGATACCCATAAAAAAAAGAACAAGAAAAACATCCGATTGCGTGCGCAAGAGATAACTTGAGGCACATGGGATGAGCGAATAGAATCATACGACTTATCCCATTTCGTGTCATTTATAGTATACCTCAAATTCTGCATTTTAGTTGACGAAAAACCTGGTTTTGGACTATTGCGTCAGACAAATTGTTTTCACTTTGTCTCTGGTAGAATCACCGTGAAATTGTACACCGAGAAATACAAACTCTGGAAACGGGTAAGAAATAATTAGGGTAAATTGTTGACGTACCAGGCGCGTAGCCAGGGTTTTGTTTGCCCGTTGCAAAATATATATTTTTTTCCAGTTTAACTCATTTTAACCATCCTGATTTTGCTTATTCTATATAAGCGTCCCGATTTAGATTTTAAAAGTCCATCCCGTTTGAATCCCCCCCCCCCCCCCCCCGGGTACGGCCTACGCTACTGTGTCGTCCTTAAATCGATGACCAGAAAATACTTAGGCTAGGCCTATAGCCCCTAATTTTGGCATGAAACGACAGTTGAAAATGAACGTATACTATTATAATATTTGGTATCACGATGTTTAGCAAGTGAAATATTGGTGGACTGTAGGTTATTTTTTTAAGTGGTGCCGGTGAGTAGAAACCTGTGAGTGAAGATTTGAATGGCCATACAGACAGTTAGTCTATGGAATAGCCGCTCGTGCAACGCGACGAGCGTCTATAATATGTGTGCAGATCTGGCGATTAATTATGCAAGACAACCGCCTCTTGACCTCTAGATTTTGACCAATCAGCCTGCTCGTTTTTTGGACCTTCGGGAAACCGCTGTCAAGGCGCGCGTTGCTACTACCGGTTTACCCGGCCGCGTAACGCGCCCCGGATATGCATATCTTTGAGAAATGTAAACATTTCTGCACGCGCGCGCACGGAATCATGTTGCAGTTGTATTGTGCGTAGTATAGTACTGCGTACTGCGTGTGCGTGCTGGGAGAGCACGCGACACGCGCGGCGGCATTTGAATTATTTTATAACTGCCATCGCATGCTACATACACGCGCCGTGATGAATGCAGAGAAACTGGGTCAGCTGACACACACCAACCAATCAGTACCTTCGTCCACATTTCTGATCGAAATGACGTCACAAGTTTGCAAAGTCCACTCCGATTGGCTGGCGCGCGGGGTCGTATAAATTAGCATGTTCGCATAATACCAGACGTTGATATGCAATGCAATGCATGCAACGTCTGATACTCAGTCTAACAGACAGTACGCCCGTGTTTCGTTTGGGGCTACTATATCAATCAGTATTTGGCACAACTTTTTTTAACAGCTACCACAACAACCTCTCTCGGGCTCAGTTTTAAAGTAAACTTAGGCACTGTGCCATTGCTTAACTTAAGCAGGACAGTATTGAAAGCATACAACGTAAAGAATCTTACACATCACAATTGTCTTGAATTTCTACTTCTATTTCGCGAGAAAATTCTCTAAATGTGTCAAAAAACAACACTGAGCAAACAAGTTTCAAGCGAACATGGTATAGCAACACCGTTTATAAAGTTCACAAAATTACGACATGTAGGGCCTACACTGAATGCATGGTTTTATTTCGGATACCCTCCCCCGGTAGAGAGCCACTTCAAAACCGTGATGGTACCAAAATTAACCCACAGCTACATGAAGACTATTAAACAGACATAAGACGTAATGACGTAATGGCTTTGTTTACATGTATATACACTTTCCTATTGAGCCAGGTAAGGGCGTCAGACAATCGCCCCCACCTGGCTCCTATAGGAAAGCGCGCATGTAAACAAAGCGTGACGTCATTATGTCTTGGGCTATTCTTCTTCTTCTCTTTCTTCTATTGTGACTCAATAAAGCGCTTCAAGATCTGGCATTTTCTAACTAAAACCACTTTTGTTTCGGCTCACAACCAGGGCTCCCGCATACTGTAACATCCCTAATATCTGAAACATCAGAATTAAATTGTAAACAGAGCTTTCGGAATCCTGTCCTTCGTCGAGGGTTGAGTATATGCAACACAAACAAATTATGTTCTAGAAATTTAGCTCTAGACGAAAGACAGAAGTCTGAACGTATATACTCAGTAAGCATTGTTAAACTATAGAGTGCTACGCAGTAATAATGTTCCCATTTATTATATCTATCATTACTACTAAAATGTACATTAACCTTTCTCCATGGACAGAATATCATTTGCTACATAACAGACAGAAAAATTAATCGCCCATCCACCCTATAAAATGCCAATTAGCCCCAAGGCCAGCACTCGGCCTCGGGGCTTGGGGACTTTGTTGTGAAAAGCCTATCAGTTGTGCTCATAGAACCGTTGAAACGGTGCAATGCAATAAGCAATTTGTTTTGTAATTTATCTCCTTTTTATGTCCTCACTCGAAGTAATGAGTAAAATTGCATACAATTTATGAAACCAATTTAAAAGAAGTCATTGAGCAATTTCAGCAAAATTTAAGCAATTTAGTAAGCAGCTACTGTGCTTTTTAAGAAACAGTTAAGCAATTTGCTTCAACAGTTATATTACGAAATTACAGAAACAGTAGTTGCAATTTCAGAAACACGCGGGAAATCATAAGCAATTGGTTTGTTTTTTAATCAGGCAATTTCAGAAACACGGTTAATAATAAGCAACCTAAGATACAGCTAAGCAATTTTATAGAAAAATCAGGCAATTTCAGAAACAGTTAAGCAATTTTGGAAAGTAGTTATGAAACTAATATTGGCAGCATTTTCTATTTAGCAGCAGGGCCTAGTATTTTCACTTGGCCAAAAGATAATAAAACGATCCAGACCAGAAAAGTAGCGATTGCGCCTCCATTCTCCGGTCACCCCTGTTGCGTCCATGTTGCGATTTTGAGGATTGAAGTGCAGTGAGGTGATAGCCAGACGTCCCGACGGTTGTTCTGTCGGAGGCAAGCCGTTCTAGCCGCATCCGGTGCTGTAATCAGGTGAATGACAAACAAGTCGATCTCCTGAGGAGAATGATAAAGCAGAAAGATATGATGACGTAATATTTATGTGAATACTAAGTATAGAACATTGTCTCCAGCAAGAAAAAAACCAAACATAATTCAGTCATTAGAACAGTCCACCTTCGCTGGCGAACATCAACATGGTGTGCTCACGACCATCCCCAATGCTAAGAGACTTGGTTAGGAGTGACGGCAGGTACATCACCTCGAGTGTGGAGGGATTGAAGGAGTCGTCGGCCTGCAAGTCGAACATCACATCGGTGTGGATCTTGAAGTCACTGAAGAAGAGCCTTGATGACGTAGATCTCATCCTGTCAGATGATACTGAGACGAACCTCTTCGAGATCTTTATCTGTGACACAGATGTAGTTCCAAGCCGACCACATGTTGTCCTGACCAAAGCAGGCCCACCCACCATCCATTTCACAGTATACGGCCTGCTCAGGAGAGACCAAAAAATGCTTGCAGTACCCTGGTATAGCCCATCAGACACTCTGTGCAAGGAGCTGATGAATCTGTGCTTCATTTCATGAAAACAGGGCCAAATTTTAAGAAGCTACTTAAGCTTGCTTGAGCAAATTTTCTTGCTTATTAGCAAACAAAACACCTAATAAATCCGACATAAGTATAGTGTACATACAATTTTCCTGTTAATTTGTTTGTTTGTTTGTTGAGCGAAACTTTTAGTTGTTGGCAAAATTGTTTGCGCAGCTGCGCCATGAATTTGGCCCTGATGGGACTTTATTGTAAAAGCGTACACTTGTGATGCCGTTTCCCTTTAAGTAGTACTGGCCGCTGTTTGGCTGATCACACTCGTATTTTATCTGACTGCACGAGGCGGCTGGATTCTCCACTGTACCATGTGCACATTAGCCTTTTAGAGGTATGGCGGACACAATAGGAGAGGGCGCTATTTGATTTGGGTATACCTTTTGTTAAACGAAACGAATTTACGAACGAATTTTTAAGGATTCTTTTCGCATTTGTGGGCCCTAATACCCTTTCTACATTGCGCTAACGTCGCACCCGAGTTGAGCATCCTGCGCAATATAATATTATAGTCGGTCTGCCAATAATTCGATTTTCTTTCTATAAATGTAATTATTCAATAACTATAAACATAGGTTTGGTTGTTTTTGCTTGATTTCCTACAGGAAAGCTGATAATATCGGTAATGCTAGGAATGCAATTTAGTTTTAAAATTATTTTTCAGGGTGCCACGCCCCAAAACGCTTGGACATCATTTTAATGATTTAACATCCGCCAAAAATACACATGTGATCAAATGAAACTGAGACGAGATCGTGCGAAGAAAATGACACATCGCTTGACGGTCATATTTCAATCGTTGCGATTCCTCAACACTAGAAATTCATGACCGTTTTTATAGATGTAGTCACTATCCAGCCAATCCCGAATTTCTGATGGATCGCTGGTCTGCAGATTGTTGGTGTCCACCCCGCCAACTCGAACCTCGGTGCACTGACCCAGCGGAACTTGTAGTCAGACTCTGGGTCCGGCTCCTGACCGATTGTGCAGCGAATCGCTTTAGGGATGAACAGGCATTTCTATTCCATGCTGGCCGACCAGTGACACAGATAAGGAGATCTTTAGCCTTCCCGCCCCAGTAATCTACCGCAGGATAGGCGTCCTGATGAATTCAAGAAAAGTCAATCCTTTCTTCTTTTGATACAAAGACTCAATTGATATCTCGCCATCTTGATTTTAAAACAATCTATCGTCGTTAACCAATAGACAACTCTATGTATTTTTTGCGGTAAATTTGTTTGCCTGAAATTTTACACGTTGAATAATAAATTGCGTCACTGAACAATATTTAACAAACTGCGTTCACGCAATGCTGTACAATAAGTAATGTAGCTATGTGTTTAGCAAATGTTTAAGGATAACGTGCTTACGTTTTTACAGAACATGAATGTTTACCTGTAGCCAAAACTGAAGTGTTTAATCCAACACTTACATGTGTGCGGTCAGTGACCACACTTTTAAAGTGTTGAATCCAGCATTTTACATGTTAAATCCATCATTTTAAAATGTGAATTCAATGTTTAAAATGCTGGATTCAACAATTTAAGTATTAATTCAACATTTCCCCAAACTTTTCCTTAAAATTGTTGAATCAACATTTTAAACGTTGAATTAACAGTTTAATATCTGAATTTAACATTTCAAATGCTGGATTCAACACTTTCAAAGTGTTGTCACTAACCGCACACATGTAAGTGTTGGATTAAACACTTCAGTTTTTAGCGTGCGGGTGTAAGTTGACAACGAGCAAGACGAGAGAGAAAAACGCCGCAAACATTTGGAAGAATATCTTGCTGGCACCTCAGTAGGCCTTATATCAACGATTTACTCCATACGACAGCGGGTAAAACTGTTTTCACTCCTTCATGTATTATCGCTCCAACCAATATTTTTTTCCGTTTCTATGGTGATTTTATCCCGTCTCACTGGCCCAATTGTATCTCGTGTATCATATTGATATATTATGAATGTGAAATTCAAGGTTTTGCTGTTATTGTCAGGGATGGTGATCGATGCTTTCGTTGCTGGTTTCGCGTTGGCATGGTATATTGTATATAGGCTACAGCCCACGCAACAAGTGGTGTCACATACATTACTAAATAGATTATGGAGACATTTTAGTGTAAAAAGAACATACTCAACGAGGCATGGTGCCGGTGACGTAGGGAGACATGTTGGTGTCTAACTAATGCCCCAGCTTCCTTTTTAGAAGGAACTTTTCAAGTTTCAAAACCGAAACAATGGTCGGAAATGCTCCTACGCCGAGGCTTCCAACGTTTTAATTTAATAGGTTAAATGGTTTTAGAAAAGATACTAAAAGTGTGTACACAAACCTATGGGAATGACTCCCAAAGGTACCATTCCGGGGAATACTTTGGTATTGTCATTATTGAACCACTGTTCGATAAATCTTGAACTGACTTGCAGTTTTACAATACAAGTATATCTCCGGCATTAATGAATGAAATGTAGATGCGAACGGACAAAACAGACACGAATGTAATAACTGTGTATAACCCGAATTTTTGTTCATTATATGAATCACACTTATTTAATAAGATTGAAAACTTCAAAGTTGTAAACTGTCATTACATGCATTAATAATTATCAGCCATGACATAGAACGCTCTGGTGAGTCGTCTAAATGAAGTATCTGAAAACCGTGTCGATCCTAACGTAGCAAGAATTTCAGTGTACCAAATCCTGCGTTTCATAAATGGCGTCTACTTCTATACAACAGTAACCTAATGACGTCATAATACAGAAAGAGGATAAGCAGATGACGTTGGCTGAGTGCTACAACGTTTTTTAGATCATTCAAATGCTGCCTAGGAAACAGTCATCGCAACCAAATTTTGATTTGAGAAGTACTAAAGATAAGGCACTATCAAACATTTGTTTTTTACATTTTACCACCCTAATGTTGCCGGTGAATATTATATTTAAGCAATTTATTAATCAAAATAATATTCATCACAGCTTTAAGGACTGTACGATGCCAAAGGCGAGATCATTCAAGTTCTTCTTCTAATAAAGCAAGGGAGCTCTTCAAGAAAATACGCTAATAATTATTATTCAGCCACGTGGAACGGGATTCAAAATCTTTCCCAGCAAATCCAAAGAAAAGGAAAAAGGGAAATGTTCTAGACATAACATCGCTCAACCTAACACTAACACAAAATGTTAATAGTTTACTTTTCGCAATAAACATTGAGGGAATAGGCTACATTTCCCTCGATGGATTTAAGGGCATGATATAGCTTTGGTAATGATCCAAAAACAAAATGATCAGTTTTGATCTGAAAGCTTACTGTTTACAAAGTTGATACCAGTACCAATCCTGAGAAACATTTTCGTCTGATGAGGTGCTGTCTTCTTTGAGAAAACTGTACACTAAAGAACTCGTCACGCAGTGGTTTAATTTCAAGAATGAAAATAAGCCTATACGAATGTGTACAAAATCACTGTTCAAATCAGAACAGTTTGTCGCTATGTATTCGTGACTCGGTTGACGGATTGAACTCAAACTTTGAACAGATTGAAGTTGTTATTTCACGATAGGCTATTATTGGATTACATAAAGTGTGCATGTTGAATCACATAAAGCATGAACATTTCCTGTAACTATTTTGTCAGCTCTTCCAATGCTGCATCACACCTTTAAATGATAATTAAATATTGTTAATTTCACGTACGTGACATATATATTTAAAAACAAACAGATATAATACGCATACATTACACACGTTATAGGAGATGGCCTTAGGGCCAACAGCGCCCTCAATAGACTAACATTAATAACGAAATCTTGAACGAAATCTTTACCATTTTGTGTTGTTCTCAAGGACAAATTATACTATTACTCTATCATTTTAAACGACAAGTTGAACTGTGAATTTTTAGTTGTTGCCTTTTAGTATGAAGGTTTCCCTTCACTTAAAATGAAAACGTCGGCTGAAAATCAATTACCTATAAATATATTGCCTTCAATTTGTCCCCAACGTTCATGCAAGACAAAGCGCAGCTTTTCATTAGAAAGTGAGTGCAGAGAAACGTCAGTTAAAACTGAACCTGTTTACGATGATAATGTAGAGTAATTGTATGAGTGCCGACACACTGAATCAAAATCTAATTTGTTTTGGTTCTTTTGTTTCTCGATTAAGAGAGGGAAATTAACTCTGTTGTTTCCCGGTTAAGACATCTGTCTGCAAATAGGAGATTTCTATAGGATTTCTACATAATCTGAAAGTTTGTTGAAACAATACTCTGATGTTTGCTTAACCTATCCCTGCAAATCATCTACTTGGCCAGAATGTAATAAAACGACCCAGACCAGGTGTACCGATTGCGATGCCACTGCCCGGCGTTATTGGTAACAGCTCCGCCCGCGGTCCAAAGAAAGCGGACGTGATTGCCAGGCGATTTGAGGAACCGTCTTTCGGTGACAGGTTGTCCCCGCCGCATCGGCTGGTGCGCCCGCCGTTGCAAAGAAGCCGATCTCCTTGGAAATCAATTTGAAAAAGAGTCATGAATTTTCAGAAAGCATTAGGGAATTAAAGGTATGATTTATCTTTGGTAATGATCAACAAAAAATGATTACTTTCAATCTGAAAGCTTGTACCAGTACCAAATCTCCTGTGAAATATTTACATCTGAAATGCCATCATCTTCGAGAAACCTCCTAAAATCTAAAGACCTCCCAAAATGCTGCGGCTTATCTTAATTTCAAAAATGGAAATATGCGCATAATATGAATGCGCACAAAATCACTTTTAAATGTAGTGTACACAATTGGTAATCCTCCAATTTGTTTTTACTTAATTATTACGAAATACCTTACTCAGAGACTGTAAGTTTGCAGTCTCAATCATCCTGTGAAATGATAGCACCTAGTGTGCTGTCCTTTTCAAGAAAAGTTGAAATTTATATCGTTTTCCAACGATTGTTACGCGTAACAATCGTTGGAAATAGTCTAGTTCCCCGACCTGATAATTCCCTGACATCTATAAGTTGCTTCGTTTTGTCTAAAGTATGGTAAGGGAACCAGACTATACTGGAACATAATTTTTCTCTCTACGCAGACTACGGTTTTTCCCAGCAACTATATATGCACACAACATGAAACACTAGTGTTCGATACAGTATTTGCTAACACGCTATAATATTGTAGCGCCGGTGCCGGTCGGTCGGCGAAGGGCGCTAGCACGGTACCACACAGCGGAGCTGTTGCAGCGGAGCCCCTGTTGGTCGGCTAGGAAGGCCCGTTGCCGGGCGGCGCACGCGCAGGGACCCGTTTCCCCTAGCAACAAGCATTGTGCGATCTCCCACCATTTTGTGTGAAGTCTTGTATTGTTTTGTGCCAAAATAAACGGCCTAGAGCCTTGAAGACTAGACCCGAAGAAAGTGTGCCGGAGAACTTCTTTCCAGTGTACAATAGTCCTGCGCACGGTCGACGCTACATTGGAGGCAGCGTTGACATACCAGAAAGGAATAAATCAGGTAAAACTCCGAGTTCTTTCGACATGAATACACCGGGTAGGGATAGTCTGGTGTCCGACTCGCCACACGGCGCGGACACAGACTGGGATACAGCTCCACACAACGCAGGCCAACCGGGAGATAAGAATGGCGGACCGTTCGTTACCTTGAGTGAGTTGGAATCCTTCTTGAGGGATAATCAAGGGAGTCTTCCTCGGGATAAGAGGGAGACTGGGGGTCACCGGGATCGGAATCTCTCATGTGGGAGGACGGGGTGAATACGAAGTCAGAGATTGTAGATCAGGGAGGGCGAATTCGTTACATTCCATGTTGCATTTGCATCAATTCCCCCCAGACTAGTTATGAGTCCCTCAGTGGCCCGTCCCACACCGCCGACGTCGGAGTGACAGGCGCTCCGTTCCACCCGGAACGTTGCCGAGTCGCACCGGCCGGTGTGGCGGGGACGGTGCTTCACTGTGGGACACCTCACGACCCTTGTCCCGGCGTGCCGGACGCCGGGCCCCGCGACTGGGGGCCGCCCTGCGCTGCACACGGCGACGGGGCAGACGCTGCGTTCCACACGGAACGTAGTCTTGGTTCAAGACGTTGTAACGTATAATACGCGATAACCAGCCGCCGCGAGAGGGCGTTATTAGCCACGAACTATTAATAGCCACGAACCGCCAGTAACAACGTCTTGGGAATCTTGTAAAATCTCCCCCCGAAAAATGGGGGAAACTAGTGCGCATGCGTCAATTCTGAATGAAAATGAGGAACATTTTCCTTCACGCACGCGCACATACGAAAAAGAGCTGCCATGAAGTTGCACAATAGTCTGGTAGCTATCTATACTACTGGCGCCGAAGGGACCGGGCAGGCAACCTGGGTGATGGTGTGTAATCTGCGGGAAATTACTTGTTACATGCAAGAAATACCTCTCAGTTATATTAAACCATAGGAGCTCGGACAACTCGACCGTTGGCCGACTCGACTCGAGACAACTCGACCGTTGAGACAACTCGACCGTCTTTGCGTCAAATGGGAAGACAATTAAGTCGTCCGTGGAGACAAGTCTTCCGTTGAGACAATTGACAAGTCGTCCGTTGAATTGAAGTCGACTCGGAGGTAGGGGAATCGCTTCTGTCGCGGCGGGGATTCGCGTCCAGCCTCAAAGCAAACATGAGCCTGAATTTGTGTCGAGTTTCACCATGTACCAGTGGAGAAAACCCGCAGGAGATCTAGAGTGTGTCTCAGTATCTTTGTGAACTGTGTGACAATCGAATCACCAGAGTACGACAATCTCCGTTTTCCCCGGCCGTAAAGAGGGCCTCGTGAGCTATTTGTTTTATTATTATCACGGCCTTTTTTATTTTATATCTCAATCAAATCACCTGACAAGGTCTCCTCAGCACCATTATAATACATCAATTATCATATTCAGCCCCGTTAAGATTTTCTGTTTATTATATTTCCATCATTCCGGAACTTTTTAGTTCATTCCCCTCGGCCCTACCAAACAATCTAAATAGCACGGACCTGCTGTACCTTTATCTTCATATACTAACACTCGGGCGGTAGTCGTCAGGGGGTTAGATCTATGCATAATGCATTTATTTATGTATTCATAATGCGCGCTGCAACATTAGGCTAAGCAGGTGCGTGCGCACAACACGGCTTCTACAATATTCCCAAGACGTTGTTACTGGCGGTTCGCGGCTATTATGTTTGTCGTGATAACGCCCTCTCGCGGCGGCCGGTTATCGCGTATATACGTAACAACGTCTTGAACCAAGACTACACGGAACGCCGCCGAGCCGGGGGCAGCGGGGGCGGAGCCTCGTGTGGAAACGGCCTATGAGTTTCGCACCAGTACGCCCAGCGGGGGACACCAGAAAAACCGCGCCGCGCTGGGTACGGCGGCGTGGCGGACACGCCGTTCCACACGGAACGCGGTCGAGCCGCGTCTGCCGACGCAGCGGGGGCGGGGGTTCGTCCGGAGACACCCCGCATTTACTACACCGGCGTGAGTACCAGGATCCACGAGGAACCAACCCCCAGGGCAGACACTGACGCAACGGGAACCATACCCCACACGGGGATGCCCCAGCCTACATGCCCCACGACGGCAACAGTAGAGCCCCCTCAACGGTGCCAGTGTGGCCAATCACCTAGCGTGGCGACCACCGCCCCCAACCGGAAACAATCCGCACGGGAGTCTATGGAGGAGAGCCAATCCGCGTGGGAGTCAATTGTGCGGAGTCAATCCGCACGGGAGTCTATGGAGGAGAGCCAATCCGCGTTGGAGTCAATGGTGCAGAGCCAATCCGTGTGGGAGCCTATGGAGGAGAGCCAATCCGCGTGGGAGTCAATGGTGCGGAGGCAATCCGCACGGGAGTCTACGGAGTGAGACGGGCCGGTCGGGAGGGGGGACCAGGGATCGCGGGGTGGCACCACACGGAGCCCCCATGCGGGACCGAGGCACCATCCACCGCCACGGGGGCGCAGACTACCCCTGGTACCCACGGTGCCGCCGGGCCGGCGGGGGAAGTCACACCGCCGCCCAGGAGGAAAAGGGAGACAGCGAGACCTGGGCATCCCGACCCGGGGAGTCAGAGGCCAGTGATGCTTCCCGACAGGTTCGACGGGGGCTCGTCGTGGTCCGACTACTTGATCCATTTCGAGAGTGTTGCGGCGGTCAACCATTGGAGCGAGGCCGAGAAAGCAATGTTCCTGGCTTCCCATTTGAGGGGCACAGCCCGGGAGGTACTTGCGGATATGGAGCCGGAGGCGCGAGAGGAATATTCCTCCCTCCTCGAGAATTTCGAACAACGGTTTGGGGTGGCCGCCCAGATCCCATTGCACCGGGCGCAGTTGTCTACGCGAGTGAGAGGCCGCGGTGAGTCACTTGGTAGCTTCGGACAATCAATTCGGCGCTTAGTCAACCAGAGCTACCCGAAGCTACCCACACAGGCCCGCGAAGATCTGGCGCTGGAGGCCTTTCGCAACGCACTGGGGAATGAGCAGTTGCAATTCCACATCTTCTCCAGGAAAGCGGCGACATTGACCGAGGCAGTCACCCTTGCGGCCGAGATGGAGGCCTTTCTCGAGTCACAGGCGCACAGGAAAGGGAGGCCAGGGACCAAGGACATTCGGCTGGTAGTCCAACCTCCAGCCGAGGAACACAAACCGGCTGCCGGGATCGGGTACGTGCAGACCGCCCGCCCCCCCAGTGGAGTGCTACCGGTGTCACGAATTCGGACACATCTGGCGGTACTGCCCTAGGCGGAGGTCGGCTCCCGACCGGCAACGGGGAATGACAGGAGCAATGCCGAGACGCCAGGACCCAAGCAGAGAGCAGGCTGCTCAGGCCAGACCGATGGTCGCAAGGGTGCAGGTGATGAAGAGGACGGATCCGACGAAATGCCCCCACTGCGAGAGGCCGAGGACGTTCAACCATAACCATAACCTCCGGAGGCACCTCCGGACGGCGTGCAGGGTACTCCACCCGGAATGTCCCTACGCCTGCGCCCGGGGGTGCGGGAGAACCTTCTACAGGAGGGACGTCCGAGAACGACACTACCCCTACTGTGCTGGAGTCTTCGTGGGATCGGTGAGTGTGGAGGTCGATGAGCTTGACGTCCACGCCAGCGGCAGAGAGATGGACGCCGCTCCATCCCCGCCGCTCCATCCCCTCCGCCTCTGACGTCCCACCGGGGGGGGGGGGGGCGCGACCACCCGGAGCAGCCCCCCACTCCGCCGCTCCGAGCGCAGGGCAGTCGCCCTCGCCGCCGCACCTTACTCGTCAGGGTAGTCACCAGGTCCCCGAGTCTCCCAGCAGGTCGGGGGACCGCGTGCACCCGGAACGCCCCCTAAGACCGTCCCACCCGGGACGTCCCTCGGAGGGGCAACCATCTAGGCCGGGGAGCCGCGTCCGCCCGGAACGCTCCCCGGCGCCCCCCCCCCCCCCCCCCCCCCCCCCCTCACGACACCATTGGAACCGGCGCCAGGGCTGGAGAGGCCGACCGACCCGGACGGAGGGAGAGGTGCGAACGTCCCAACAACGTCCCACGTCGCCTCTGGGAGGAACTGTTGCGACAGATGAAAGTCCAGCGGCAGCCTCCGCCCACCAACTGAACTGGATGCTGTTCCCCCATTGTGTTTTTGTTGTCACTGCGGGCGCCGTCCGGACCGGGTCTTCCTGGGCGTCCGGTCATCGGTGCTGTTCGCCTTGTTCGGGGACGAACAAAGGTCCTCGAAGGGGGCGATGTAGCGCCGGTGCCGGTCGGTCGGCGGAGGGCGCTAGCACGGTACCACAGCGGAGCTGTTGCAGCGGAGCCCCTGTTTGTCGGCTAGGGAGGCCCGTTGCCGGGCGGCGCACGCGCAGTGACCCGTTTCCCCTAGCAACAAGCATTGTGCGATCTCCCACCATTTTGTGTAAAGTCTTGTGTTGTTTTGTGCCTAAATAAACGGCCTAGAGCCTTGAAGACCCGAAGAAAGTGTGCCGGAATACCCCTTTCCAGTGTACAATAGTCCCGCGCACGGTCGACGCTACAATATGCTAACCGCCAAATTCATGTATTTCTCAAAATTACAGCAAAAGCCAATCGTGTATACTACTTCTAAAACAGAACAGGTTTTCACTATTTTCTCGTGAAAAACAGGTTTGTTATTTCATGTATGATGTGTTGAATACTGCGAAGTATAAACACTGTCAGCAACTATGTTGTCACCTCTGCCAATTTTATATCCTAACTATAGGAATGCTCACGTACAATATTCATTATCTATTATATATTTATTTAGTTTACAAACTTTTGGTAAGAATACAGTAAACATTAAAATCACATGGAAGAGGTCGAGTTAAAGGCTTCTGCTTTCGAGTCATTCGAACGTATGCAGTATCCTCGACGCTCCAGCCGCACCTGTTGCTATTTCGATGATCCGAATGTATGTTTAATTCAGGGTTTCATTAACGATTCTGTATGATTCTTGTTATGACGCATTATTTCATTTTCATGTGTATACTATAATTTTGATTTTTGTTGTTGTGTATCTGCATGTATAGGCCGAGTTCGTAATATGCAGGCCATCAATTGAAACCGGTTTCTGTTTGGGAATATCCTATGTAAAGAAATGAAATAGATACATTTCATAAAATAATGCCTTACGCGCCCAGCCCATGGAATTAGGAATGGACATAAACTTGTACTGCTTTTAAAAACAAATCCTACCTTCAGTGTTGAACACCAAATCAGTATGGTCACGACCACTTCCAATACTGAGAGACTCGACTAGGAGTGACGGCAGGTACATCACCTCCACGATGGAGGGATTGAAAGATTCGTCGGCCTGCAAAAAGAACTCCACATCGGTGTGGATCTTGAAGTCACTGAAGGAGAGCTCCTTGATGACCTCGATTTCAGCCTCTGAAATGATACTCAGATTGACCTCTTTGAGATCCTCATCTGTGTAGTTCCAAGCCGACTGCATGTTACCCTTCCCAAAGCGGGCCCACCCACCAGGCATTTCACAGTGTACCTCCTGCCGGAGGGAGGAAAGAAAATGCTGGAAATAGCCGGGGATAGTCCTTCCAATATTCATTGCAAAAAGGACACAAAAAATCGAAATCTGCAGGTGTTCATCACGATTTCATGAAAACCCATCAAATGTTCCTGCTAAGCACGAAATCAACCGAACACCAGCCAGAAGCATTTACAGCATTTGGGTTTGCTAAGCGAAACTTGTCTGTTGTAAGTAGCTCTGTGAAAAACCAACAAGCTTACCCTTGTGGTCCCGTTTCCCTGCAAGAAGTATAGGCCACTGCTTGGACGATCACACTCATTGTATATCTCACTGCACAAGTTGGCTGGATTCTGCGCTGTGCCATTTACACACGGACGCTCTTTACATGTATTAAACAGAGTAACACAATGTGAAAGTCCAGACTAGGTTTAAGCGCCACTCCCCCACCCGGGAGGGGGGAGAGAACAGCGATACTGATAAATTAGGCCACAAACAAAGCCCAAGATAGCTTCTTTAGTAGAGCCCCGGTACGGTATTCCGGAGGTCGCCGGTCGGTTTTCTCTTTTGTTGAGTGGGGGGGCGCACTTTGACAATAGAAAAAACGGTGGTTACCGACATTAAGTTGAGGGTGCAGTGGACAAGGAATGAGAGAAAAATCACAGCTCTATAGGTTTCAAAGCGAAGCAGATTCAATAATTAAATGTTACACCAAACAGTGTTGAATCATGTTGAGCCGAGCATTTTGCAATGTGTTTTGTTGTAGTTGATGTTGTCTTATACTACATGTATAACGCATTATTTGATTACTGTTACAGACAAACACACCCTTTTTCCTATTTCGTCAACTCTAATCAGATCCGTGAAAAGAAAGCTCTGCCACAATCATAGCAAACGCTATCATCGCTGAACCCTCTTTATATTGTACTCACTAGTAGGACAATCCAGCCAATTCCGAATCTTTGATGGATCATTGCTCTGCAGAAAAGTGTCAAAGTAGGTCGCCTTGGAGGGTCTGTAATGACTTTCGGTGCCCATTCCGCCAACTCGAACCTCGGTGCACTGACATGGATCTTCTACCCGTATCATCCAGCGTAACTTGTAGTCAGACTCTGGGTCCGGCTCCTGACCGATGGTGCAGCGAATCGCTTTAGGGAAAGAAAAAACAACCGAATGAACAGGCATTATTATTCCATGCTGGCTGACCAGTGACACAGATAAGGGGATCTTTAGCCTTCCCGCCCCAGTAATCTATCGCAGGATAGGCGTCCTGATGAATTCAAGAAAAGTGAATCCTTTCTTCTTTTGATATAAAGAATCAATTAATATCTCGCCATCTTGATTTTAAAACAATTCCTCGTTGAAGCTTAACAAACGGAAACAATTGATCTAACACCGTTAACCATCTAAACCAATAGACAACTCTATGTATTTGTTGCGGTAAATTTGTTTGCCTGAAATTGTACACGTTCCATGTTGAATTATACATTGCGTCACTGAGCGAGCTGCGTTCACGCAATGCTGAAGCAATGTAGCTATGTGTTTAGCAAATGTTTAAGGATAACGTGCTTACGTTTTTACAGAACATGATTTTTTTACCTGTAGCTGGGTGGAAGTTGACAACGAGCAGGACGAGAGAGAAAAACGCCGCAAACATTTTGAAGAATATCTTGCCGGCACGTCAGTCGGCCTTATATCAACGATTTACTCCATACGACAGCGGGCAAAACTGTTTCCCCTCCTTCATCATCTCGTTTCTATGGTGATTTTATTCCGTCTCACTGGCCCAATTGTATCTCGTGTACCATTTACATGGAAATGATAATGTTCATTATAATGATATATTATGAATGTGAAATTCAAGGTTTTGCTGTTATTGTCATTGATGGTGATCGAACTCCTTTCGTTGCTGGTTTCGTGTTGGCATGGTATATTGTATATAGGCTACAGCCCACGCAAAAAGTGGTGTCACATACATTACTAAATAGATTATGGAGACATTTTAGTATAAAAAGAACATACTCAACGAGGCATGGTGCCGGTGACGTAGGGAGACATGTTGGTGTCTAACTAATGCCCCAGCTTCCTTTTTAGAAGGAACTTTTCAAGTTTCAAAACCGAAAAAGTGCTCGGAAATGCTCCTACGCCGAGGCTTCCAACGTTTTAATTAAATAAGTTAAATGGTTTTAGAAAAGATACTAAAAGTGTGTACACTAACCTATGGGAATGACTCCCAAATGTACCATTCCGGGGAATACTTTGGTATTGTCATTATTGAACCACTGTTCGATAAATCTTGAACTGACTTGCAGTTTTACAATACGAGTAGGCCTATATCTCCGGCATAAATCCCTCCTATATATGCAAACATGCATTCTGAGCCATGTTGTTGTATGGGTCAAAATCAGTCAAGGTGATTGTTTGTGACCCTTCTGCCACATGTACAAACCACATGTAATCTGACCCTGTCTGTGTACAAAGTATAGGCAGGGGAGGTGGAAGGAAATTTTGACTGATTTTGACCTTTTAAATAGCACAAGGGTTTCTTAATGAATGAAATGTAGATGCGAACGGACAAAACAAACACGAATGTAATAACTGTGTACAACCCGAATTTTTGTTCATTATATGAATCACACTTATTTAATAAGATTGAAAACTTCAAAGTTGTAAACTGTCATTACATGCATTATTAATTATCAGCCATGGCATAGAACGCTCTGATGAGTCTTCTAAATGAAGTCTCTGAAAACCGTGTCGATCCTAACGTAGCAAGAATTTCAGTGTACCAAATCCTGCGTTTCATAAATGGCGTCTACTTCTATACAACAGTAACTTAATGACGTCATAACACAGAAATAGTATAAGCAGATGACGTTGGCTGAGTGCTACAACGTTTTTTAGATCATTCAAATGCTGCCTAGGAAACGGTCATCGCAACCGAATTTTGATTTGAGAAGTACTAAAGATAAGGCACTATCCAAATTTTTTCTTTTTTTACATTTTACCACCCGAATGTTGCCGGTGAATATTATATTTAAGCAATTTCTTAATCAAAATAATATTCATCACAGTTTTAAGGACTGTACGATGCCAAAGGCGAGATCATTCAAGTT
This sequence comes from Hippasteria phrygiana, assembly GCA_037893225.1. Lineage (NCBI taxonomy): Eukaryota > Metazoa > Echinodermata > Asteroidea > Valvatida > Goniasteridae > Hippasteria > Hippasteria phrygiana. The sequence goes on along the minus strand of JAZGUH010000446.1, from coordinate 359,221 downwards.
CTTCTTCTAATAAAACAAGGGAGCTCTTCAAGAAAATACGCTAATAATCATTATTCAGCAACGTGGCACGGGATTCAAAATCTTTCCCAGCAAATCCAAAGAAAAGGAAAAAGGTAAATGTTCTAGACATAACATCGCTCAACCTAACACTAACACAAAATGTTAATAGTTTACTTTTCGCAATAAACATTGGGGGAATACATTTCCCTCGATGGATTTAAGGGCATGATATAGCTTTGGTAATGATCCAAAAACAAAATGATCAGTTTCGATCTGAAAGCTTACTGTTTACAAAGTTGATACCAGTACCAATTCTGAGAAACATTTTCGTCTGATGAGGTGCTGTCTTCTTTGAGAAAACTGTATACTGAAGAACTCGTCACGCAGTGGTTTAATTTCAAGAATGAAAATAAGCCTTTACGAATGTGTACAAAATCACTGTTCAAATCAGAACAGTTTGTCGCTATGTACTCGTGACTCGGTTGACGGATTGAACTCAAACTTTGAACAGATTGAAGTTGTTATTTCATGATAGGCTATTATTGAATTACATAAAGTGTGCATGTTGAATCACACAGAGCATGAACATTTCCTGTAACTATTTTGTCAGCTCTTCCAATGCTGCATCACATCTTTAAATGATAATACAATTTTGTTAATTTCACGTACGTAACATATAAAAAAGACAGCCTAATAATACGCAACATTACAAAAGTTAGGAGCTCGCCTTAGGGCCAACAGCGCCCTCAATATACTAACATTAATAACGAAATCTTGAACGGTTACCGTTTTGTGTTGTTCTCAAGGACAAACTGTACTGTTACTACGACAAGTTGAACTGTGAATTTTAATTGTTGCCTTTTAGTATAAAAGTTTCCCTTCACTTTCAGATGAAAACGTCGGCTGGAAATCAATTACCTGAAATATTGCCTTCAATTTGTCCCCAAATACTAAGTAAAACGTTCATGCAAGACAAAGCGTACGGTAACTTTCCATTAAAAAGTGACTGCAGAGAAACGACAGTTAAAGAGGAAGTTCAGTGGTGAGAGAGGTCTGCGTCATTTTTCATTTTTATGTAGATTGCATATTGTAAAATCAAACAGCAAATTATTTCTGCCATAAAATACAAAAAAAGCTTTTGAGAGCTATTTTTATCAAGTCGCCTCTTGCCCGCTGTTGCCATTTGTCTAAAAGTCGTCGCTGCGGGCAGCAAACAATTTAACGTCACAGGACGAACTGCCCTTTTGTGTCTGGCACCAGGCACAAAAGGGGAATTCGTCCTATGACGTCGATTTGTTTGCTGCCCGCAGCGACGACTTTTAGACAAAATGGCACCAGCGGGCTGTGCTGAGCTAGAGGGGACTTGATAAAAACAGCTCTCAAAAGTCACTTTTTTGGTATTTCATGTTTGATTTTACAATACGCAATCTACATACAAATAAAAAGTGACGCAGACTTCTCTCAGCAATCAACATCATCTTTAAAGCTGAACCTGTTTACAATGATAATGTATAGAGTTGTATGAGTGCCGATACACTCAATCTAAATCTAGTTTGTTTTGGTTTCTTCGTTTTTTCGATTCAGAGGGGCAAATTCACTCTATGTTTCCCGGTTTAGACATCTGTCTGCAAATAGGAGATTTCTAGGATATCTACATAATCTGAAAGTTTGTTGAAACAATTCTCTGATGTTTGCTTAACCTATCCCTGCAAATCATCTACTTGGCCAGAATGTAATAAAAAGATCCAGACCAGGTGTACTGATTGCGATGCCACTGCCCGTCGTGATTGGTACCGGTATCAGCTCTGTCTGCCCGCGGTCCAAAGAACGCGGACGTGATTGCCAGGCGATTTGAGGGACCGTCTTTCGGTGGCAGGTTGTGCTCGCCGCATCGGCTGGTGCTCCCGCCGTTGCAAAGAAGCCGATCTCCTTGGAAATCAATTTGAAAAAGAGTCATGAATTTTCAGAAAGCATTAGGGAATTAAAGGTATGATTTATCTTTGATAATGATCAACAAAAAATGATTACTTTCAATCTGAAAGCTTGTACCAGTACCAAATCTCCTGTGAAATATTTACATCTGAAATGCCATCTAAAGACCTCCTAAAATGCTGCGGCTTATCTTAATTTCAAAAATGGAAATATGCGCATAATATGAATGCGCACAAAATCACTTTTAAATGTAGTGTACACAATTGGTAATTCTCCAATTTGTTTTTACTTAATTATTACGAAATACCTTACTCAGAGACTGTGAGTTTTATGGCATATCAAACGTTGCAATATTCAATAATCTACGTATTTTTGTGCGATGTTCAAATATATATGTGCGATGTTTTTCATTATGTGCGATGTTCAAATATATATGTGCGATGTTTGTCATTATATCTTGAAAACTTCATATTTTTCTTTCATATTCATAATTCCCACCTTCCCGGCACACTAAATTTCCGCAAGGGCCTATTCCAGGAATGGCTTCTGTTTCAATTAGCCGCTTAAAGACTGACCATTTTCAAGAATATTTGGAAATGCGGTATTCGGAGTTTCGTGTGAAATGCCGTCTTTGAGCGAAAGTGCCCGGGTTAAGGTGGGAATTATGAATATGAAAGAAAAATATGAATTTTTCAAAATATGAAGGGTACACTTTCTTTCAAAGACGGAATTCTCACGAAACTCCGAATACCGCATTTCCAGATATTCACGAAAATGACCCGTCTTTAAGTGTACATGATTGGTCATTGTTGCAATTTTCAGAAATGGGCGGATTTGGGGGTTAGTATGTTATAGGAAATATTATTCCACTGACCTGTTCAAATTTTTGCGTTGTTAAATGGCGAAAAAACGAGTGAAAAACGGCGCTCGTTTTCAACCGTCGGGCGGATAATAGCCTTTAGTCAAGGCGCGCGTACGTGGCTATCTGGGCCCGGATATGCCAAGGCGCCATCATGTCCGGGGCGCGCCACTTGTCCAGGTAGCCACTCGCGCCTTGACTATTCGGCTACAGGGCAGTTCTCCAACGATTTCCAGCTGGAAATCGTTGGAAGACGATATAAATTTCCACTTTTCTTGACAACGACAGCACATCTGGTGCCATCATTTCACAGGGTGATTGAGACTACTATTAACTTACAGTCTACAAAGGTATTATGTAATAAATCAGTAAAAAACAAAAATTGGAGAATTACCAATCGTGTACACTGCCTTTAAGCGGCTAATTGGAACAGAAGCATTCTTGGAATAGGCCCTTGCTGAAATTAAGTGTGCCCAGGAAAGGTGGCAATTAAGAATATGAAAGAAAAATATGAATAAAAAAAAAATGTGCTGAGCCGAAAGGAATTGATGTAGAGAACCCTTTGAAATGGGCCCTCGCGAAACGACTAATTATTTCATAAAAAAGACCCATAAAACAATGTACAGCTTTGCTCATACCTATTCTGAAATTTCATGCAAAATTGGTATGTAATTTCTTGACATTTTCTAAAAAATTCGTTACCTGAATCCAGCAATTTCATTTAAAAAACTCCTTTTGTCGAATGAATTCTAGTTTTCAACATGCGGCTGCTCTGATCGGGCGAATCGCGGGCCCTATTGCGAATCGCGGGCTGAATCGCGAACTATAGCTTCAAGCCAGGTCAGTGGAACAGATCACTGAGTGTAGAGATCAGTGGAACAGATGGACCGTCCTAAGTAGTCTGGTCCCTGATGTAACTTATTAGGAATATTCATACTATTTCGGTCTGGAATTCATACTATATCCCACAATTCCGTTTTCGAATATAAATTGAAAAACATCGCACATATAGGGGCCTATTTGAACATCGCACATATATGACAAACATCGCACATATAAATTTGAACATCGCACATATAAATTTGAAAATCGCACATATAAATTTGAACATCGCACATATATGACAAACATGGAACATATATTTGAACATCGCACATATAATAACAAACATCGCACATATATGACAAAACATCGCATATATATTTAAACATCGCACATATAAATTGGAACATCGCACATATATATTGGAACATCGCACACAAATACGTAGATTATCGAATATTGCAACGTTTGACATGCCATAGAGTTTGCAGTCTCAATCATCCTGTGAAATGATAGCACCTAGTGTGCTGTCGTTTTCAAGAAAAGTTGAAATTTATATCGTTTTCCAAAAATTGTTACGCGTAACAATCGTTGGAAATAGTCTAGTTCCCCGACCTGATAATTCCCTGACATCTATAAGTTGCTTCGTTTTGTCTAAAGTATGGTCAGGGAACCAGACTATACTGGAACATAATTTTTCTCTCTACGCAGACTACGGTTTTTCCCAGCAACTATATATGCAAACAAAACAAAACATGAAACAGGTCAGTGTTCGATACAGTATTTGCTAGCACGCTATAATATACTAACCGCCAAATTCATTTATTTCTCAAAATTACAGCAAAAGCCAATCGTGTATACTACTTTAAAAACGGAACGGTTTTTCACTATTTTCTCGTGAAAAACAGGTTTGTTATTTCATGTATATGTGTTGAATCCTGCGAAGTATAAACACTGTCAGCAACTATGTTGTCACCTCTGCGAATTTTATATCCTAACTATAGGAATGCTCACGTACAATATTCATTATCTATTTTAATTATACAAACTTTTGGTAAGAATACAGTAAACATTGAAATCACATGGAAGAGGTCGAGTTGAAGGCTTTTGCTTTCGAGTCATTTGAACGTATGCAGTATCCTCGACGCTCTAGCCGCAACTGTTGCTATTTCAATGATCCGAATGTATGTTTAATTCAGAGTTTCATTAACGATTCTGTATGGTTCTTGTTATGACGCATTATTTCATTTTCATGTGTATTCTATAATTGTGATTTTATTGTGTATCTGCATGTATAGGCCGAGTTCGTAATATGCAGGCCATCAATTGAAACCGGTTTCTGTTTGGGAATATCGTATGTAAAGAAATGAAATAGATACGCGCCCAGCCCATGGAATTAAGAATGGACATAAACTTGTACTGCTTTCTAAAAACAAATCCCACCTTCAGTGTTGAACACCAAATCAGTATGGTCACGACCACTTCCAATGCTGAGAGACTCGACTAGGAGTGACGGCAGGTACATCACCTTCACGATGGAGGGATTGAAAGAGTCGTCGGCCTGCAAGAAGAACTCCACATCGGTGTGGATCTTGAAGTCACTGAAGGAGAGCTCCTTGATGACGTCGATTTCAGCCTCTGAAATGATACTCAGATGGAACTCTTTGAGATCCTCATCTTTGTAGTTCCAAGCCGACTGCATGTTACCCTTCCCAAAGCGGGCCCACCCACCAGGCATTTCACAGTGTACCTCCTGCCGGAGGGAGGAAAGAAAATGCTGGAAATAGCCGGGGATAGTCCTTCCAATATTCATTGCAAAAACACACACACAAAACGAAATCTGCAGGTGTTCATCACGATTTCATGAAAACCCATCAAATGTTCCTGCTAAGCACGAAATCAACCGAACACCAGCCAGAAGCATTTACAGCATTTGGGTTTGCTAAGCGAAACTTGTCTGTTGTAAGTAGCTCTGTAAAAAACCAACAAGCTTACCCTTGTGGTCCCGTTTCCCTGCAAGAAGTATAGGCGACTGCTTGGACGATCACACTCATTGTATATCTCACTGCACAAGTTGGCTGGATTCTGCGCTGTGCCATTTACACACGGACGCTCTTTACATGTATTAAACAGAGTAACACAATGTGAAAGTCCAGACTAGGTTTAAGCACCCCTCCCCCACCCGGGTGGGGGGGGGGGGGGGGGGTGGGGAGAACAGCGATACTGATACATTAGGAGGCCACAAACAAAGCCCAAGATAGCTTCTTTAGTAGAACCCCGGTACGGTATTCCGGAGGTCGCCGGTCGGTTTTCTCTTTTGTTGAGTGGGGGGGGGGGGGGGGCACTTTGACAATTAAAAAAAGGTGGTTACCGACATTAAGTTGATGGTGCAGTGGACAAGGAATGATAGAAAAATCACAGCTCTATAGGTTTCAAAACGAAGCAGATTCAATATTTAAATTTTGCACCAAACAGTGTTGAATCATGTTGAGCCGAGCATTTTGCAATGTGTTTTGTTGTAGTTGATGTTGTCTTACCATAACGCATTATTTGATTACTGTTACAGACAAACACACCCTTTTCCTATTTCGTCACCTCTAATCAGATCCGTGAAAAGGAAGCTCTGCCACAAGCATAGCAAACGTTGAAAATAACCCTCTTTATATTGTACTCACTAGGACAATCCAGCCAATTCCGAATCTTTGATGGATCATTGCTCTGCAGAAAAGAGTCAAAGTAGGTCGCCTTGGAGGGTCTGTAATGACTTCCAGTGCCCATTCCGCCAACTCGAACCTCGGTGCACTGACAGGGATCTTCTACCGGGATCATCCAGCGTAACTTGTAGTCGGACTCTGGGTCCGGCTGCTGGCCGATTGTGCAGTACATCGCTTTATGACAAGAAACGCAACGGAAGGGATATTAGTGTAATTTGTTTCATGCTGACTGACCAATGATGCACCCAGAATTGGATTTAAGCCCCCCCCCCCCCCCCCCCCCCCCGCCATAGCAAGATTTTATAATTATTAAGTGAGTACCTGTCACCGACGTACGACGCCTATAACGATAGGCGTTCTCATGAGTTCAAGTGGCGACAGACGAAAGAAAAAAGAAAAATCAGAAACAAAGAAATATATTAGCAAAAACGAAACAAAACACAGCAAGGGAGGGGTAGGCCCAAACCCTCCACATCTGCCTTGAAGCATTTCAATTTGACCCATTTTGCCCTCCTTTCATCTGTGTCTTAATTTTCTAGCCTTGAAAATGTATGTTCATGTCGTTTAGCTTTTGAGAAAGTTTCCACTACGAACGAATCCTCATGCCTTTCTAACTTTATTAATTCATGTATTTATTTTGAATTTTGATATAGGATGTTTACACAAGAAAAGAGTGTTTTACCGTCAGCCGTGTGTGAGTCCAACAGGACCAAGGCGACAGACGCCATGAGAGCGATTCCCAGCATTTTCGGATAAAAGCGTGTCCACCCAGGAGATGATGTAGCTGTGTACATTCTGCGTGCGAAATGTTGCGACAGTTTTACTCGGGATTGTTTTATACCAATGGACTCAAGTTAGCGGAGAGATTATGCATGACAACCTCCAGTATACGGGAATTGCGTCCTAACGAACTGTGGCGTTTCCATGGGTACTGCACTACGGTGTCAAGCGTCAAACGTTTATTTATTTATTGATTTTTTTTTACTGCAGTTTTGTGAAAAGCTCATAATGAGAAAAAGAGACCATTCATTTGCGAGTTATTTGCCCTTGATGCCAGACCAATTACGAATTCATTAGGGCCTATAGGCCTATGTGCTCACACCGGCGCTGTGACGGCATTGGGCCAACAATACCATCTACTTGAAGAACTAACTAATTAATCAACCTAAACCATGCGGGAAGATACGAAGCCCCTGAAGTGCCATCCGACTTGTTGAGATCCTGCCATTGCTTTTATCTCAGGACGACATTACAGGTCAGATGACGACATCCTGCGATAACTTATCACGGGATGACGATATCCCACAATATTAGGATGACGACATACTCAGACAATTTATCACGGCATTACGACATGCTGATTAATTATCTCTGGATGTCGGCATCCTATTTTTATGATGTTGTCATCCCGTGATAAATTAACTCAGGGTGTCGACTTCCTGCTATCAGGATGTCGTCTTCCTGCTATCAGGATGTCGTATTCCTGTTATCAGGATGTCGTCATCCCGCGATCAAGTATCTAAGTATCTCGGCATCCGATTTTCAGGATGTCGACATCCTATTTTCATATGTCGTCATCTTACTGTAACATGTCGTCAACCTGCGGAGACAAAATATGTCAGGATCTCAACATTTGGGTTGGCACTTATAGAGCTCCGTAGTACGAGGCTTATGTTGTATAATGCATATCAATTTCCATCCGTGTGTTAATAATATTGTATGGCCTTTTCAGTGAATTTGGTGTACTCTCATAAGTATTACCGTCGACAATGTCACTATGACAACCGACCACAAAATTAGCGAGTATACATTTTAGTCCTATTTGCAAAAGTAGGCGGATATAAATCCTCACTATCATGTAAGGTGTTTCAGTAGCTTTTCACCATCTTCCCCGGTCCACACTTTCAGGCACTCTTCTCGCCTGGCTTTCTCGTCATAACCTTTCGCTGTTGTTGATCCAAAGGCTAGTACTTTGAGATAAGTTCGAGTTTTCCCCCTCATACTGCCTCTCTTTGGAACTCCTTTACATGTAACCTGCTTCCCTTCCACCTATAATTATTTCACAATTCAAACGAAATGTGAATAGATACCTTCTATCCCTGTGATTTCTGTCTTTTCTTGTCTTTTGTAGCCCACACCTTGAGTGACCTTTTGACCTTGTGTTGGGCGATACCCATAAAAAAAAGAACAAGAAAAACATCCGATTGCGTGCGCAAGAGATAACTTGAGGCACATGGGATGAGCGAATAGAATCATACGACTTATCCCATTTCGTGTCATTTATAGTATACTTCAAATTCTGCATTTTGGTTGACGAACAACCTGGTTTTGGACTATTGCGTCAGACAAATTGTTTTCACTTTGTCTCTGGTACAATCACCGTGAAATTGTACACCGAGAAATACAAACTCTGGAAACGGGTAAGAAATATAATTAGGGTAAATGTTGACGTACCAGGCGCGTAGCCAGGGTTTTGTTTGCCCGTTGCAAAATATAATTTTTTTCCAGTTTAACTAATTTTAACCATCCTGATTTTGCTTCTATAAGCGTCCTGATTTAGACTTTAAATCCCCCCCCCCCCGGGTACGGCCTACGCTACTGTGTCGTCCTTAAATTTGAATTGAAAATAGAAATCTACCTGCCTGTTATCGTAGATGTCTATTTTTAGCCAGGTACATCAGATTGTGCTGGCAGCTTGACTTAAATGAGCTAGAATTAATAATTATATGTTTTTCATGTTTCAACGATATACAGCCTAGTACAGTTTACATACATAAAATTATGTATGGAATAAAATATATGGAACTCCAGGCTATGGTACTGGTGCAAATTGACGATATTCCTCACGGCATTGAAAACTGATCTGTGAACACGATGTTTTCATCAATGGCACTCGGGGTTGGCATGACGATGCCTCGTCGAGGAGATGGTGCACAATTGGAAGGCACTGTTGTTCCAGAACAACCAAAACGACATCGTCATGTATTAATGAAAGTTATTTATTGAATAGGCACAAGGCGCGACGATGTCATTTTGGTGGTTCTGGATAAGTGCTTACCTGCACAATTCGGCCATCGAGTTTGTCATAATTTACTTCAATATCCAGCCACAGATATTAAATTTTTGCTTACCGTCTCATAATGAATCATTCAAATACTGTAGTCTACTACAACCTCATACTACAAACCAGAATTTCCAGAAACCACTATAAACGTATCCCAAAACAATCATTATAAATTTCATACTCTCAGTGAATATTGAATTATTTTAACTTTGAAAATTAGGGGTACATTTACTACAACCCTGAATTTTTGTTTTGGAAGATGCCGTGTCCGTGCTTTTGTGCGATCGGAAGTAGTGGATGTTTTGCATCGTCATTTTTCAGTTAAAAAATTATCAGCCAGTTCGCATTTTGTCATAAAAGATATACCGTCCGTGCTTTTCATAAAGTTTTTGTTCTAAGTATTTTAGCACGTTCTATTTTAACGAAAACAAAACATTTCAGACTCATTTTGGTCGTCTGCAACCCTCCAGAAGGCTTTTATTCTTTTAATAATTTGTATAATTTGGGAGGCTAATCATCCTTACTCGCAGCTGGGGTGTCGAGTAATTACGGCGCCCCATCGCCCCTCCAGGCCACATCGACCCATGAACACAGAGCACAGCCAGAGATCGAAAGTGTTTGATTTTTACGGAGGGAGGAAAGCCGGAGGACCCGGAGAAAAACCCTCGTAGCACAGGAGAGAACCAATGCACAACCCTACTTACACATGGTCCGAGCCGGGAATCGAACCCGGGCCACATTGGTGAGAGGCGAGCGCTTTATGCACAAGCCACCCATGCCACCTTGTAAACTTTGTTGGGTTTTCGTTTGAAGTCTCGTCCAAAAGTGCACAATTGTATTCTAGCAAAATAGCAATTTATATTTAAGAAAAAAATTTATCAGGGTGAAACTTAGAGTACGAACAGTACATTCTTTAAATTGTCTATAGCTTCCACCACAATTCTCGTCAGACACTTTAATATAATAGAAAATCCATTTTCAAAGTAAACACTTTGTAAATACACAAAGTAAATACTTTGAAAATGTATTCAAATTTACCTATTCAGTTTCCCTTGTGAATTGTTTGACGAATAAAAGAAAATCCACACAATGAAGGAAATAAACGACACAGCAGTCGATAACTTGCAGCTATATCTATTTATTCCATTATTGAATTGTTTTCGGTAAATATAAATAATGTTGGCATAGGGACAAGTATGAAAATAAATTAATGACGTCACCGGAGAAAATGACTAATTTTGAGAATGAAACTTGATCTGCTTTCATAACCAAGTAGGGACCCCCCCCCCCCAAAAAAAAAAAAAATTCAGACAGACTACAGAAAAATCAATAACCAGTATCACAAAGACAAAACCCTGGTGCCTGAAAAATGTGCATTTGAATTCAGGAGTCTCCTGAGGACGGACAGAGCATACTGTCTAAAACGTCGAGTTACAACGTTGAGAGGGTGAAATTTTTCGTCAAAATTCATTTTTTGTTTTTGTCTTTAATGACACCTTAAAGAGGAAAGAAAACCAAGTTGCATTTTTCCGCTTTATTGGCTTTTCTGATAGCTTGTATATTATTCTGACCGAATACAAATTGGTAAAGAACGATTACAATTTATTTCATTGAAAAAACAGAGACTAAAATTTCCCCTTGGAGTGAGCGTTTGATCTCAATTCCTGCAAAGGTCATTAAGGTGCAAATGTTGCATATGACCTTATGACGTGTGCGCTTACTTGGCGCTGGCCTCAGTGGACCAGCAGCGCGGCCACCACGTCTAGTCTGCAGCGTGTTGGCACTATATCATCCACGTGTGTGTTATGACATTTTCGTCGTCAGCTGGTCGTACTTTCTTGGCAATTTTTGCCGAATTCACGGCCTTCCTAGCTTACTTTTGGAGTTATTCAGAGCTCGAATGTATTACAGTTGATAAGTATTATGCAGCTGAAAATCTTCAGAATCTACGCTATACTCCTCCCACGAGCCATCAGATTCTGCCATTATTCCAGAGCGAAAATTTTGTCCACGGCGACCCGGTGTCATAAAAGTACGTGTACGTCTGTACGTATCGCGACGTCACTGTGATGTTTTCATTTAATTGAAAATGAATTAAACTGTTGCAAACTGCTGACTGACTAAATGGACCTGAAATATACAAATCAAAAAATTAGCTGGCCTGACGTTTCGAACTTAAGCAAGTTCTTTCTCAAAGGCAAATGCCTTTGAGAAAGAACTTAATTGCTTAAGTTGGAAACGTCATCAGGCCAGCAAATTTTTTGATTAATTTCATCGAGACAGATACAATGCAGTTACCAGACTATGTTCGCGGCGCACACACAAATCCATCCACATTTCCGCGTTTTTGCATCCCTGTGGAGACATGGCATTGTTCTCCCCTTTGTCCCTGTACTTAAGCAAACCCCCATAGACTATTCACTGGTAAACGTATCTTGACCTCGAATAGCACATAATGGTCAGGTTACCAGTTGTGTAGGGTTGAGCAGCGCTACTCAAATCAAAGGCTAAGTGAATTCCCCCCATATCCGGCACCATTTGTCCACAGGGTACGGTATATCTCTCCATCCACACAAATTCCAAACCCAAATTTTAGTGTCAAAATATGGATGAATAAGACACGAGTAAGCTTCCTGCTCCACAACGACCCCATTAAAAAAATAATGAAAAACTCATCAGTGCAACGTTCATGCAATATGCACCGACAGGAACATTAAAAATAGGACAAAACCAACACATAGTACACACACACATATAATACATGCACGCTTAGAAACACAATGGGCACTCGCATAGTGACGTCATCTATCTCTACGCAGCTACGTCACACGATTGGATTGTAAACACGCGGTTGACCCTGAGCTTTTCTGATTCTGAGCGAAAGAGACTCCAAAGTAAAACTTCTCTAAAATTGCCAAATCCATGCATAAACTCTTCAAACCTACTTTGTTAGGTTTGTGGAGGCATAAGCTCTCAGAAAAGCGACTAAAGTGGAAAAATGTAAATTGGTTTTCTTTCCTCTTTAAATATCTAAAGTTTCAGGTTTGGTGCACAACAATGTAGATTTCAGTGAATAAAGTGAAAAAATACCCTTTTAAGAGTGCATTGTTCCATTGCATTGTATTAGAACTAGCTATTTCAAAGCCTGTTTTCTCTGTTGTGCAATTTGAACTCCATACAACTAATTAATATGCAAAAACGCGATATCTCCAGAACGGAAAGGGCTTTGGAGCTCTATCATGTACCAAATGAAAGCTTAAATTGCGGGCTTTTCAAACATACATAAAACTCATTTTTCATATTTTGCGACATAATATACCTTTTACCAGAGCGAGTCACAATTATTTACACTTTGCGGGCTTGTGGTATCAAACATGGGCGAAAATAGCAACTGAAAACATGTAGTACATCTCGGACCTGCAGAACTGGATGCAAGCAGTTTTTAGCTGTATCAATGGACTAATCCAATAAGCTCCGCCCATTGACATATTAACCAATCACAGCAGAGACCATGGTCCAATCAATGTTTGACATGTATGACTGATAGGCAGTGATTTGTCAATGCCTCAAGGGGGCGGAGCCTAATGGATCAGTCCATTGTGCACAGAGGGTAAGTAATAATAACCAGGAGGGGAGGACAGTCTGACAAGATGATCTTGGTAAGAAGAATTTCTTTGCAGATCAGCAATCGAGGTTCAGACCGCATCATTCGACCCAGACAACAGTACTAGATGTTGTCGATTTTATTCTGCATGGCATGGATTTAGGTAGTGTGACAGGTGCAATTTTTCTGGACCTAAAAAAGGCGTTTGACACAGTTGACCATGAAATATTATTGTCAAGATTGCAGAGCTGCCGAGTCATGGGCCTAGAACTTACATGGTTTGAATCGTACTTAAGTGGAAGAATGCAAGCCACACACATAGACGGTGTTCTATTTAATGTAGCCGGTGTTAGGGTTGGAGTTCCCCAAGGCTCGATCCTAGGGCCTTTGCTTTTTACTATTTATATTAACTCCCTTCCTACAAGTATAACCGTTCCTCAATGCAAAATAAATATGTATGCAGATGATACAATAATAATGTTCAGCGGTACATCGTCGGCATTTATCAAGGACATAAATACAGGCTTAGAGCAAGTGAGTAAGTGGTTACATGAACATAAGCTTACTTTGAACGTTAGCAAAACTAAGTTCATGCTCCTTGGTACTCGCCGACGATTATCTCAATTTAAGGAAATTCATCAAATCACTTTGAATGGTGACGTCATTGAGCGCGTCAAAGTATATAAGTACCTCGGGGTAATGCTAGACGAATGTCTATCCTGGTCTGAACAAATTGATTACATCGCTAAGAAAATCTCTAATAAAATTGGATTTCTTCGACGTTCGGCCAGACCTTGCCCTCCCTCCTTCCATATTTAAAATGCTTAGTTGTGTCATGGTCTTGCCTTTGTTCGATTAGCGTTGCGTGGTCCAGTTGTTCAAACGGTAATTCCGAAAAGCTTATCAAATTACACAATCGCCTCGCCAGACTGATCCTCAATGCCGATTATAGGACTCATATTGCCGAACTTCATAAGGCCCTTTCATGGACTGCTCTCCCTCTATGCTGGCATTATAACAGAATGTGTGAAGTTTACAAATGTGTTAATAAATTAAACCCGAAATATCCTAATTCTCGCTTTGAGGTACCATGTCATTCAATTGGCACCCGGTCGCTATCAAACGGCTCATTATGCATGTCATTTGTTCCTAAGACTAATGCAGGAAAACGCACCTTCCAATATCTTGGGACCTTGGCATGGAACAAGTTGAGAAGCTCACAGAGACAGTACGAGTCACTATCCAAATTTAGAAGTTCTCTATTAGCTGAATTTTAATAATGCTGTCCTTCTTATTTTCTCTTTTGCTTAATTATTGTTTTAACTCTAACCTTAATTTTTTGCAATTCTATATTGTTTTTATAGTTTTGCTGGATGTTTGTTTTATATGTATATTTTAAAATATATTTTAAATCTCTATAATATCATTATGCTTTCTATTATTTGTTGTCCTTTATCTTTGATCTTATTTGTTTATATTAGGTTGCATGCCGTTTGTATTTTAAATTTCATTAAATATTTCGTTTGCATCTGGATTTGGTTTATGGGGGGTACGTTTTGTGTTTTCCTTCTGAATAAGACTTTTTATATTTTTATCTCGTTTGAATTTAGTAATTATTTATTTACGGTAAAATTGGTGTTTCTTATCTAAATAACTGTTTCATTTTTATATTTATATTATATATATATTTTGTATTATACTTAGTCCATTTTATTCTATATTTATGTTTATATGTTTATGTTTGAACGTTCTATTAATCTTAATTTTTCTCTTGTTTGTCGGTTATCTTGTTTGTTTGTTTATTTTGTATTTATAATGTTTTTACTTTACATGTATATGTTTTATTAATCTTAATTTTCTTGAGTTATTAGTGGTTATTAAATGTTAGTGTTATTCATTTTTTGTATACAGGGCCCTCAGGGATAGCAGTTTTTTAACTGATGAGGCCACCCCGTTTAAATATAACTGTTAATAATACTACTCAGTCTTGGTACTTGTGATGATAAATGAAATTTTGCCCCAAAACTATTTGTTCTAGTTGTGATTATGAGAACTCTATCACGTCTTTTCCTCGGGCTTCTTCTTGGTGTGGTTGCCATAGAAACACCACTGATATAGCTCTCGCAGTTTGCTGGTATCAGTCACTGCAACAAAATATGACAAAGAAATGTGTTGTGATTAGTGTAAACAAAGAGAAGGGCGGGACCTGAAACTGCGACCTTCAGATTACCGTACTGGTGCTCTGGCAACTGAACTTTCTTCTCCTATTTTAGCAGTCTCAAAAATTGTATCTTTGTTCCTGGAGCCCTTTGACCATTTCTGAAAACTGGCTTTGGCTCCATCTCTAGTTATTCTCCACCTCCATTGCTAATCTGAAGCCTTGAATACTTGAATAAAATTAACAGGCTCCAGCTCTGGGTTCAAATGTAAGACTTTGATGGACATGTGCAGCAAAAGGGGTCCCACACCTTGTGACATCCGAGGACCTAAACATTATCAAAAGCCAAGGCCAAAGCCAGATTTAAGAAATGGCCCATGATCTGAAGTCGTGATGCCTTAAACCCAGGGATCGCACTGTGTCCTCATCAATTGCCACACTCACACTGAAAGTTTATTTGAAGTGTAAATTAAGTCTACACAACTGAAAATCTATTGAAGATGTATCCTATATTTAGATCTGGACCCAGAAAAAACATAAGGGTGCACCTCTGTTGTAGGCCTTTACGCCTTGTATTGGTCGACTACCATAAAAACAAAGCTGAATTCATTGGTTGCCGTGGTAATGATTGGCCCCTCATGCAAACCAAACTCACCCTGATAAAAGTTGCCAGTATTTAAAGCCTTACAGGTTTCTGGTAAGGATGGGAATTTACGTTTAATTGGATAAGCGTTTAGCAAAACTTTCCGGTAGCATTTAAACATTTAGTCAACAATTGCAAAAAGGCTGCCGCCAGTCCCAGTATTTGTATAGGACGTAAAGAGAGGTGCCGTCCACGTCGAGCATTGATCTTGTCCCAGCAGCGTATTGAAAACATCAAACACAAACAATTGTATACACTGTGTAGTACTAAAGACGTTTGTATTTCTTTGCAACTTAAATAAATTTACAAAGATCCTGGATTCTTTGTAAATAAAACTGGAAGGTAGATTAGGTAAATACAAGGTCCCATTTTGAAAATTTGAGTTCCGTTGAAACCTTTGGGAAAATTTCTAAACAGATTTGAATTTGTTTACGTTTAAACGTGTAAACGTCCCATCCTTAGTTTCTGGCTGTTTTAACAAAACTACTGTGCCTCCTCACAATTACAAATTCATTTTTTTTAGGAATGGGTGTTTTGACTCACCATCGATGTTCAACTCTTTCAGCTTCTTCTGCACCTTATCGTTGCTTGACAGCGCCTGTTGTAGGTCGGCTGAGGGAATTCTGGGTAGCTGTACATTCCAGTAGATGTAGATGCGCTTATTGAACGTCGCGTATACGAGGCAAGGCTTATTGGTCCCAGTGGTGCTGTACTGGCCTGCGTGAATGAAGTAATGCTTTGAATCTTCTGAAATGGGTGGGGTAAATTAATAAACATCGAAGCAGAACGACCAATATGTAGTCATGCCCAAATGAGCTGGGTGTGAGTTTTTGCTTCACCAGTTCACCAAAAAAAAGCCTACTGCCAAAAGTTAAAAAGTACTCAACTTTTTCCTGCGCCTTTAATTACATTTTATGCCATTTTAATGCAAGGGCTGGAAACTATTGACAGTTTCCCGTTGCATTTTTTTTTCACTGGGGCTTGGACAATTTTGGCAGACTATATACGTTTTACCAAATGTCACCAATACATGTATGTACAGCAGAGATGTAGTCGAGTCCATCACAAGTCCCTGCAAGTCCCTGCAAGTCCCTGCAAGTCCCGGCAAGTCCACCACAAGCCCTTCAGTCCTAATCCCAATCACAAGCACAAGCTATTCAAATGAGCTTTGACAAAGGCATTCCTCTGTCATTGTTCATCCAGTTACTTGTGACCGGCTTTATGAAAGGACTTCTGACTGGGCTTGCGAAAGTACTGGTGAAAGTACTTGCAGGGACTCGACTCCAACTCTGATGTACAGATGCTATACTGTTGTAAGGGAAGTCCATGAATACGGACGACGGGCATAACCGAGGTTTGAAAAAGACCACCTTCCCGGTTGTCATCCATAGGCGCATTCCCGCACCTATTCAAAACCATTGTTTGCCTGTTGTGTGCATAACGCTTGGTTGCACAAGCCGATATAGCATACCAGCACCCCATTAATCACAGCCGGACTAGAATGGGTTAATGGGTTCTGAATTTTATTCATGAACAAGTACTGAGGAAACATATTAACAATTAAGACAACTCGTGCAGAGGCTATCCTCTGTATTGAGGACAAAATGGCAAAGGCAGAGGAATGCAAGATTTACCCGACCAACTTACCAGCGCAGAAAGCACAGACGTTCTCCTGGAAGTGAAACCGGACTGATTCTTGAGAGTGATCGACGATGTGCGTCTGGCCATCCCAGGCGCACACGACAACCTCGTCCTGACCGTCACACTGAAGACAAAAAGGTATATTGGACTGGCACAGGTAACTTCAATCTCATTCTCTATAGGTATAAACTTCCTATGTTGCTTCCCACCCGTCCTTGCCCAATTTTAACCCATGGTATCATGAAATCAAAATAGATCAAATTGCCATTCTCCTAATATCTCCCCAAAACACAACTGACACCTACTCTGATATAATCTATTTTCAAAGTGAACAAAGAAAAATTGGCACGAGCAGGATTTGAACTTGCGACCTCCGGAATACCATGGCAGCGCTCTACCGACTGAGCTATCTTGCCCTATGTTGGAGGTCTCCCAAATTGTCAGTATCTTTGTTCGGGTGGGCACTAGTCAGAAGTCATAAACCCAAACTTGACGATACAACCTGGGTTGCTATTATGGTTGGATATCTTTTATTGAAGGACAAAAAACAGGGGGGAAGCTAGCACATAGTTGCCGAAAGAACTTGGTATGGTATGGTATTCCTGTTTTGTCTTCCCTTTTTAATCCTACAAATGCCAGCGCTACACTCCTAAATGTTATATTCTAAAAATCTCCCCTCTAAAAAGATAACAGTCATCCAGTTTGAATGGAAAACTGAATCCTGGTTACGTAAGGTGCAAACATCAGCATGATACTCACATTAATGTCAAACTTTGTCAGTGCGAAGAGTTGATGGTCTACCAACAATGACCACAGGATCTTGTCCTCTTCGATCATCATCAAAGTGCCTGGCGGGGAAAAAAAGGGTTTGAGAAATTTGGGGAAAACACTAATTGAAGCCACGACATTCCATCTTAACTTCTTGCGTACGGATGACGCCATAGGCCTATGGCATAAAAAAAAGTGCCACCAGGCCGGATGACGCAATTTGCCGCCGTTTGTGCAGTTTCAATCCATTGTTGGATTGTTTATGATACGCTTGACTGCACAAACTCATTGTGGCGGTTTGCTTGGTTGCCAGAACCGCCGCGACACCCCGACGTCTCCTGTAAAAAAACGTACTCAAGGGGTTAAAGGGGTGGAGTATTTTTCCTCCGTTAAGGGCACCGCTATTAAAACTCCTTTGCATATGTAGGAACATTTCAAGCTGCAGCAAGGCAAATTGCCCTCTCTGCCTATGTGCTGTTCTGGGTTTGGTAAATTTTAATCTTCTCTCTTAGTGCTTTGGAAAAGGATGGAAAATTAGGCAAGGATTCTCAAAGAAGGTTTATCAACAAATGGAAGCTATCAGGATACAATATGTAGCCTCTTGAACTTACTAGTGGGACCTGGGCTTGAATGCTACCTGAGGCCAACTGTAGATTGGATTTTTAGTCCCTGTAATTAAGTGATTCTGTGGCGTTCTCTAAAATATTAATCTGGGGTTTACGCCTCTCACCTCTAAAATTAATCATTTCTTTCGTCTTTTTCTCTACAGATTTTTCAGGCTTGTCAGAAACGGTTCAAAACGTTTTTGGGCAAAATGCTTCAGGAAACTGCTTCGAGTTCACTTGTTCATCCTGCAGTAACTCACCGTCTAGAGTACACATGGCCATTATGTTGGGTACTGGATCTGTCTTCTCAGATTGTCCTTCGGGATTACGGGTCTGTATGCTATCGGCTAGAATAAAAGTTTGAGAGGGGGAAAAATGGTTTATATCGACTCGGACAAGACACATAATAAGTCTGCTTTAACATCTCTCTAAGGAGAATGAAGCGACAGGAAAGGGAGTATAACAAGTTTCAGCAAAAAAAGAGGGAAACAATTTTTGAATGAGGGCAACTCACCTGAGCGACAAATCCTACCGACCAATTCCGTGGAGACGTTGGCATTGCGAGCACGCTTGTTGGCTATTGGATGCCACTTCACATACGATTCACCTTTACTGCTGTTAAAATATAACAGTCGCGACCTGGTTTAATTTAATTTAATTTAATTTAATTTAATTTAATTTAATTTAATTTAATTTAATTTAATTTAATTTAATTTAATTTAATTTAATTTAATTTAATTTAATTTAATTTAATTTAATTTAATTTAATTTAATTTAATTTAATTTAATGTAATTTAATGTAATTCAATTTAATTGCGTATTGAACAATGTGTTTGTGATCTTAAGCAATGGATGACCAGGAATAAATTAAAATTTAACGACGACAAGACCGAACTTCTAATTATCACTTCCAAACGTAGCCAGGATAAAATCAGATGCAACCAGATGCAATTTGGGACTTCTAATATTCAACGTTCTACGACTGCACGTAATCTTGGCATCATGTTTGACAGCACGATGTCAATGGAATCGCATGTCAAGAAAGTTTGCCAAACGTCATACTACCATATTAGAAACATCAACAGCATCCGCCGAATCCTGACTGATGAGTCGGCTGCCATCCTTATCCATGCTCTCGTGACATCAAGGTTGGATAATGGCAACTCACTTCTGTTTGGAATCACCAACACTCTCATGTGCAAACTTCAACATGTTCAAAACACTGCGGCTCGTGTCTTATCCCGAACACGGAAATTTGACCACATTACTCCAGTCCTGAGAAATCTTCACTGGCTTCCAGTCAAACAGAGGGTTGCCTTCAAAATAATCCTACTTACCTGGAAAGCCCTCAATGACAGCGCACCAACATATCTGCAGGATCTCTTCACCCAGTATTCCCCTAATCGCCACCTAAGGTCATCTGACAAACATCTTCTTGTGACACCAAGAACTAGAACATCGTATGGGGACTATGCCTTCTCAGTTGCGGCGCCCACTCTATGGAACTCTTTGCCTCAGGAAATTCGTAGCTGTCAATCTTTACATACCTTCAAATGCCTTCTTAAAACATTCCTGTTTAACTCAACTTATAATTAGATTGCTGGTTTTGTTTCAAGTATACATACATGTACATGTATATTTAATTATTTGTAGAGTTCTGGACAGTTTCTTTTCTTCAAGCGCCTCGGAATATGTCTACATAGATAGATGGCGCTTTACAAATGCTTGTATTATTATTATTATTATTATTATTATTATGTCTCAGAACTCCCGGGACGTCAAGGTCCCAGAATATTTATTCGTTACAGCCAGAGGTCTGACATAGTGGTGTTCATTACAGTGAAGTTCTACATCTTCAAATTGTATAGAAATAATCCCAAAAAACCTTAAACTCTGAGGAATACTAACCGATGTCATCAATAAGAAGCACTTTGATGTTGGCTGGTAGGTGCTGCGTATGGCACAGTGATAACGGTGTATCGTTTAATGGGGCTGCCTCCACCTGTCCCTATGTAAGATACAAGAGATAAGAAAACGTTACAAACTGAATATCATGAAACAGAGATGAGGGAAGAAAAGAGTTTGAAAGCACCCCCCCCCCCCCCCCCCCCCCCACCTCAACTGTCAGATCTATCTGTTAGATAGTTCTGTGGATATTTGAAATCAACCTTTTCTGAGCATTTCGAATTTTGAACAGGTACGGTTCCATCACAGCAAGGTGGAGGGGGCTATAATCCCCTCCCCCAAATGTTTCTTTTTAACCGGCTGTTGTAAATGGCGTGCTGGTATGCCAATACGGGCTTGTGCAGCCAGGCGTAACACACACAATAGGCAAACAATGGATCGAATATGCGCAGGAATGCGCATATAGATGACAACCAGCCAGGTGGTCTTTTTCAAAGCACAACTATTTTTGTAAATTCTGCTGGACAAGTATACGACTCGATTTTATCATTTTTTGTGATTTTAGAAAGGGGGGATTCCCCTTTTTTTGTATGATTTTTGTAAATTATGCTGGACAAGTATACGACTCGACTGTAGGGAGTACGACATTATTTAATAAAAAAATAAAGTAAATTTGACTGAGTTATATCGAGTTGGGTGAGCTAGAGGAGAGAGAGAATTATTTTAAAATTTAAAAAATGTATACATTTTTTTCTGGAGGGTAGAGAGATGAGAGATTTTTTGCAGAATCGGCATCTCCTATACTACTCAGAAACAGCAGTGCAATTTCAGAAACACGCGGTAAATCATAAGCAACTGTCTTTTTTAGATCAGGCAATTTCAGAAACACGGTTAATCATAAACAACCTAAGATACAGCTGAGCAATTCTTAAAAAAATCAGGCAATTTCAGAAACAGTTAAGCAATTTAGGAAAGCAGTTATGAAACGAATATAGGCAGCTTTTCCTATTTAGCAGTAGGGCCTAGTATTTTTACTTGGCCAAAAGATAATAGAAAGATCCAGACCAAGTGTAGCGATTGCGCCTCCATTCTCCGGTCACCCCTGTTGCGTCCATGTTGCGATTTTGAGGATTGAAGTGCAGTGAGGTGATAGCGAGACGTCCTGATGGTTGTTCTGTCGGAGGCAAGCCGTTCTGGCCGCATCCGGTGCTGTAATCAGGTGAATAACAAACAAGTCGATTTCCTGAGGAGAATGATAAAGCAGAAAGATATGATGACGTAATATTTATGTGAATACTAGGTATAGAACATTGTCTCCAGCAAGAAAAACCCAAACATAATTCAGTCATTAGAACAGCCCACCTTCGCTGGTGTGCCCACGACCATCCCCAATGCTGAGAGACTTGGTTAGGAGTGACGGCAGGTACATCACCTCGAGTGTGGAGGGATTGAAAGAGTCGTCGGCCTGCAAGTCGAACATCACATCGGTGTGGATCTTGAAGTCACTGAAGGAGAGCTCCTTGATGACGTAGATCTCATCCTGTGAGATGATACTGAGACGAACCTCTTCGAGATCTTTATCTGTGACACAGATGTAGTTCCAAGCCGACCACATGTTGTCCTGACCAAAGCAGGCCCACCCACCATCCATTTCACAGTATACGGCCTGCTCAGGAGAGACCAAAAAATGCTTGCAGTACCCTGGTATAGCCCATCAGACACTCTGTGCAAGGAGCTGATGAATCTGTGCTTCATTTCATGAAAACAGGGCCAAATTTTAAGAAGCTACTTAAGCTTGCTTGAGCAAATTTTCTCGCTTATTAGCAAAAAAACACCCAATAAATCCGACATAAGTATAGTGTACATACTGTAGCGTGTCGATTGGGGTTGATCGGGACATAATCAATGACAATCCAGGCAATGATACTTCTGCTAGAACCTTGCTTTATTCACAATTAGAAGATAGAGCAAAACAACACTTCTTTACATAACAAGCTCCAAAACATGTGACTCGTCACGCTATCCTACCAAAAAAACAAGATGGCTGCCGAGCCGGGTTGACCAAACTGTTCTTCAGGGTTCTTAGTTCGCACCGTGAAAGGTGTAGAGCGCCCTCCGTTGCCAGCCAGTCCCTTCACAGGGGCTCCAGTACGCACCGTGAAAGGTGTAGAGCGCCCTCCGTTGCCAGCCGGTCCAAGCGCTACACTGCCCCCTCCGAGGATCCTTATTTGTCCCTAAATAAGTTCGAAGGAGCCAGCTAGATGCGAGCTCACGGGGATGGGGCTGGCGGCGGAGACCTCCGCTGGAACTCTGTCTGGTTAAACAGGGCTTCCCAGAACCCGGGGGGGACGTTCGATGGGTACCGGGTTGGTGGAGGGGCACCAGGTGGGAGGAATCCTCCGAGGGACGGCTGGGTCGCTACAGCTGGGTCCACGTAATATTGGGCATAAGGGCCCTGATATGTTTGGAGCAGACGTGCTGGGCACTCGTATGTGTTCCGGACTCGGCTGCGGAACAGCCGGTGGCCGTGCGCGTCCACTCCAATGCCAACATTCTCCAGCTCCCAAGTGTCTCGGAGGTGCTCGCATAGTGGTTCCTCCATGATCGTCGCAGCATCTCGGGTAGGTCTTGTCTGCTGTAGTTCCAGCCGTCCAGGGGTTGATGTTGTCCAGCGGGAACCGTCTGGGAAGGTGATAAATGCCCCAGCGGGGACATGCCGTCCTGCCTCCGGTGGCGTTTGGCTGGAGGTGCCCTCGACAGCACCGGCCGTGGACGGCAAGTCCCGGCTGCCGGTGGTGGTCTGAGGCCGCTCCCACTGGCAGCCGGCTTCAGCTGTGGGCTTAGTCTTCTGCATGGCGCCGGTCCAACATCTCTTCCGGCCGCTAGACTGGCCAGCTTCGGGTTGAGGGTGGTCCGGACGAGGAGTGGTGGCGCGAGGCCGCTCTGGTTGGCAGCTGGCCTCGGCTGCAGCCTTCGTCGCTGGTTGGTGAGTGGCGCGAGGCCGCTCCGGTTGTTGGCAGCTGGCCTCGGCGGCAGCCTTCGTCGCTGGCCGGGGAGTGGTGCGAGGCCGCTCCGGTTGGTAGCTGGCCTCGGCTGTAGGGTTGGTCGCTGGTTGGTGAGTGGCGCGAGGCCGCTCCGAGCGGCAGCTGGCCTCGGCTGCAGCCTTCGTCGCTGGCCGGGGAGTGGTGCGAGGCCGCTCCGGTTGGTAGCTGGCCTCGGCTGTCGGGTTGGTCACTGGTTGGTGAGTGGCGCGAGGCCGCTCCGAGTGGCAGCTGGCCCCAGTCGCAGCCTTCGTAGCCGGCCGGGGAGTGGTGCGAGGCCGCTCCGGTTGGCAGCTGGCCTCGGCCGCAGCCTTCGTCGCTGGCCGGGGAGTGGTGCGAGGCCGCTCCGGTTGGTAGTTGGCCTCAGCTGTAGGGTTGGTCGCTGGTTGGTGAGTGGCGCGAGGCCGCTCCGAGCGGCAGCTGGCCTCGGCTGTCGGGTTGGTCACTGGTTGTTGAGTGGCGCGAGGCCGCTCCGAGTGGTAGCTGGCTTCGCCCCCGACGGGGACGTGGTGTCCAGGAGCTCGAGTTCTTCATCGCTGGCAAATAACTTGAGCTCATCCTGCAGCACGGATCCCACTAGCTGGACCCCACTGCAGACGCGCTCATGTTTAGCCCGGATATCAGACCGGTAGAAGGCCTGTCCACAGCCCTTCCCGCATCGGTAGGGCTTAGTTGGGTGTGTCTTCTCGCAGGAGGTCCGTCGATGACGTCGAAGGTTGGTCTTCCTCGTGAAGGTCCTCCCGCACTGTTCGCACTGTACCTTGTCCATCCTGCAAGGGGAAGAAGAAGAAAGGTTATTTAGTTGGTGGCAATATCTGGGGGGCTTAACCACGGGCCGGCCATGCCTTGTTTTCTGTACAGGCTCCGCAGCGACCTCAGTTGGTTCAGGGTCTTTCACCCTAACGCGTTTGCGTCTGGGTACCCCCACCCGCGGCGGACCACCAGGCTCTACGTCCCCCCTGGTTGACGATTCTCCCCCATCCACAGGTTGGGGTTCAACGGTTTTAGCTCCGGGCACTGCTTTGGTCCACCATTCCGCCAAAACTTCCCCCAGGTAGGGCTTGAGACGGTTGTAGTGCACCACCTTCGGTTTGGAGCGAGGCGACTTCTGGATTCGGTAGGTCACATCATCCATTCTCGAGAGCACGATGAAGGGTCCGTCCCACCAGCACTGTAGCTTAGGAGTTCTTCCCAGCTTCCTTTGGGGGGTGTACAGCCAGACCGGACTTCCAACCTCGTAGCAACTTCCGTGGCGCTTGAGGTCATAACATCTCTTCTGGTGCAGTTGGCTCGTTCTAAGGTGGTCCCTAGCGAAATTGTGGGCGTCCCGGATTTTCTCCTTCAGCTCCCTGGCGTAATTGTGCGGGTCCACGGGTTCGTCAGTTTCTCCTTCAGGGGGTCCAACCACCAAGTCTAAGGGTAGGCCAACCTCCCTGCCTAGCATGAGCATGTTCGGCGTCATCTTTGTGCTCTCATGCCTGGCAGAGCGGTAGGCCATCATCAGGTATGGTAAGTGCTCATCCCAGTCGTCCTGTTTTTCCCTGACGAAGACACTGAGCATGGTTTTGAGCGTGCGGTTGAACCGCTCCACCATACCATCAGACTGGGGGTGGAACGGCGTCGTACGCGTCTTGTGGACGCCCAACAATTGACAGACATTCTGAAACAGCGCTGCCTCAAACTCCCGCCCCTGGTCGGTGTGGATCTCAAGAGGAGCTCCGAATCGAGTGATGACCTGCTCGACCAGAACTCGGGCTACAGTCTCGGAGGTCTTGTCGGGGATGGCGAATGCCTCGACCCATTTGGTGAAGTGGTCGGCGACGACTATGATGCTCGTGTTGCCCAGCTTGGTACTTGGGAGCGGTCCGGTGATGTCGATGGCAATCCTTTCCATGGGGGCCCCCACCATGTACTGTTTGAGGGGAGCTCGCAATGGCTTGGGGGGAGACTTCTTGGATCCACACTTGTGGCATTTTCTACACCACTCCTCGGCCTGGCGCCTCATTCCCCTCCAATAAACGGGTGCTTGCCGGAGACGGGCCACTGTTCTGGCTGTCCCGAGATGGCCAGATGTTCTGTTGTCATGTGCTAGGCGCAGGACATCGGCAACCTTGGCCTGTGGAACCACGACCTTCCAGGCTGAGTCATGCCCCTCGTCCTCTTCCCACCTGACCTTCAGAACTCCATCCACCAGCTGGAGTGTGTCCCACTTAGCCCACCAGAATTTGGTCCCTTCATCCAGCGCCGAAACTCCCTTCCATGCTGGCCTTGGACCCCCGTTCTCCAGCCAACGCAAGACATGCTGCAACTCTGCGTCTCCCTCCTGTGCCAACCGGATTTCAGGAGCCTCCCATGCCCTTACGAGCCCATCGACATCGTCGGATGTCCCTGCCATGTCGTCCTCGGCTTCGACTTCACCCGCTGGTGGATGTTGTTGACTTCTGGTGTTTTCCCCCCTCTCTGCTGGGTGCTGCAGGACACAGCAGGAGTTGGTTGTTTCCTTTTCCGGGTCCGACTTCCTGTAGCACTCTTGCTGTTCGTGGAGGGATCTCCCGCATTGACCGCACGGAACTCTGGACAGCGCATTTGCATTGGTGTGTCTTTTCCCTGCACGGTGCTTGATCTCGAACTCGAAACACCCCAGGCGCTGGATCCACCTCGCCACTTGACCTTCTGGCTCCTTGAACTGGAATAGCCACCGCAATGACCCGTGATCCGTTCGAAGTAGGAAACGCTTGCCGAGCAGGTAGTGCTTGAAGTATTGAACGAAGTAAACAACGGCCAGGAGTTCCTTCCGTGTGGTGCAATAATTGCGCTCTGACTTGCTCAAAACCCGGCTGCCATAGGCGACCACCTGTTCTCCTTCTTCTGACCCCTGAGACAGGACAGCCCCAATGGAGCAGTGGCTGACATCGGTGTCTAAGATGTAGCTCCCGTCGGGTTTGGGGAAACGGAGGACTGGAGCGGTAGTGAGCGCGTCCTTGAGCTGTTCAAATGCCTGTTGACAGGCATCTGTCCACGCAAATACCCTGGCGTCTTTGTTGGTCAGGGCGTGTAGCGGCCGAGCAATCTCCGCGAAGTTTCTGATGAAGCGGCGGTAGGAGGTCAGCCCCAGGAAACTCCTGACCTGTTTCACATTCGCCGGCTGCGGCCAACCCCGCACCGCTCCCACCTTCGCCGGGTCTGTTTTCACTCCACTGGCCGACACTAGGTGTCCCAGAAAGGACACCTCGGTCTTGAAGAGATCACACTTCTTGGGTTTTAGCTTTAGACCTGCGGCTCGGAACCGGTCAAGGATAGAGGCCAAGCGCTGGTAATGCTCCTCGAAGTCAGTCCCCCAGACGATCACATCATCCAAGTACACAACAGCTGCCTGCCACTGTAGACCCGCCAACACCCTTTCCATCAAGCGCTCGAAGGTGGCAGGCGCGTTGCACAATCCGAAAGGCATTACCGTAAAGTGGTATAGCCCACTGTAGGTGCTGAAGGCTGTCTTCTCCTTGTGCTCTGGGTCCATGCTAACTTGCCAGTAACCACTGGCCAGGTCCAGCGTACTGAACCACTTAGCCCCACCTAAGGCATCTAGGTTGTCCTCGATTCGGGGTATTGGGTAAGCATCCTTTGTCGTTACGTCATTCAGCTTCCGGTAGTCCACACAAAACCTAAGCGTCCCATCCTTTTTCTTCACCAGGACCACCGGTGACGACCATGGGCTGGTAGACGGCTCAATCACACCATCTCGTAACATCTTCCCCAGTTGTTCGTCTGCTTCTCTGCGCTTGTGGACTGGCATTCTCCTGGTGTGTTGCCGAATTGGGGGTGCCTCCCCAGACTGGATCCGGTGTTCAGCCAAACCGGTTTGACCCAACTGTCCGTCCGGTCCCACAAATGCATCCTCGTAGCTTGTCAAAAGCTGCGCTACTTTATCGCGCTCCGACCGACTCAGAAGTTGGGCTGCTCTGTCGTGGAGGTCCCGCAAATGGGCGGGGACCCCATCCCGTGATCCCTTCGCTTTTCCCGGTGCAGCCGCGGTAACATACCCGATGCTGTGGGTTGGGCACGCCTCATCCGAGTCACCCAACTCCACTACGTCCCCGGCTTCCACTGGTGCGAACAGGGCCAACCGAGTCCCCTTGTAGATTGTTACCGGATCGGTTGTGGGGTTGAGTACCCGAATTGGTACGGTCCCCATCCCTGCGTCGATCAGGCTGGTCGCAATGGCCACGGGACAGTGGTCTCCTGACTCCAAATCAGGGTATACGACCCCAATCCCTTTCCCCGCCCCCTTCATATGGGGCAGTTGGCCCCTCAAGACTGCTTCGTGGCCAGCTGGCACGATGGTGTTCTCGAGGATGTGTACTCTCGATACTGAATGCCGTTCCTTCTCATGAATCAAGGGGGTCTCGATTCCGTTGATTACTATGGCATCGTGGCCCCACTTCCACTGGCAGTTGCAACTAGACAGGAAGTCTATCCCCAGGATTGCCTCCAACTCGATGTCCGCCACGGTGCAGCTGTGACTGATGGTTTGTTGCCCAACTTGGAGTCTGAAATCTGCCGTACCCCATGCCTTCATGGGACTACCATTCGCCATCTTCAGCGTGGGCGACATCGGTCGGAGCTCCGGCTTCCCCTCTGTCACCTTCAACGACTCATACACCTGCCTAGATATGATGGTCAGTGAGGCACCAGTGTCCAGCAAGAACCGAACAGGTATACCAGCAACCTGGCCCAGTACGAAACTGGGTCCCGGCTTCACCCTGGGGTTCATTTTACGCCCTTGTTGTTCCTCTTCATTCACAAATTGTCTGTTTCCTGTGGGCTCCCGTCCACCCTGCTCCTGTTTTCCGTTGTCGCCAAAATCCTGTCTGGGTCCCGTGCCCTTCTGCCCTTTACCCCCATTGGCATTGTAGGACCGACCGCGCTTGGGGCACTCCCTCCGGAAGTGACCCCGCTCATGGCAGTGGAAACATTCCATGTTGGTCTTTCCGTCTCCCTGCAAGGTCTGTGGCTGTGGGACAACCACTCGCACCTCTTTCGCTCCCGGTCGAATTTTCTTGTTGTGCGCCTGGGACTCCAGGAAAGCTTCCATCTCCGTGGCCAGTGTAACTGCCTGAGCCAAGGTCTTCGCTTTTCCGGCGAAAACATGGCGCTGAAGCTGTTCGTCCCTCAGTGCATTGCGGAATGCCTCCACCGCCAAGTCCTCCCTGGCCTCCGTCGGCAGTGCTGGGTAGCTCTTGGAAACAAGCCGACGGATTGATTGCCCCAGTGCGCTCAGAGGCTCATCCCTTCCCCTCGTACGCATCGACAATTGGGCCCGGTAAAGGGGAACCTGCGAACTGACTCCAAAGCGTTGCTCGAAGTGTTCCATAATCGCAGGGAAGTTCTTGCGCTGTTCCGGTGTCATGTCCGACAGTGCCTCCCGGGCCGCTCCTTTCAGGTGCGAAGCAAGAAACATTGCCTTCTCAGCTTCGCCCCACTCGTTAACCATCGACACACTTTCGAAGTGAATGAGGTAATCTGCCCATGACGTCGTGCCATCGAACTGGTCTGGGAGCATCATCGGTCTCCTTACTGCATCAGCTTTGTCTGCTCCCTTTCTCCCCTTTTGGGTTCCTTCCAGCAGATCGTGCTTTCCTCCTGCCGCATCATTCCCTCCAGCGGTAGCCGGTGGTATGCGGTCTGATGGTTCAATGCGTGTCCCTGCTTGACTTTTCACCTCACTCAGATTTTGCGTTTCCAAGCAAGGCCCAGGGAAGTGAAACGGGGTTACGGCTTCTGGCCATCTCCAGTGCATCGGTTTGAGGGGGTATGCATCTTCGTTTTGTACAGGGGGGTCCTTCCCGGGTAATCTCGGTCTCGGCTTTTGGTGTGGCCGGCACCTCCTGCGTGGCCGGGGTCCGGACCTTTGGCCCATTTGCATTGGAACCTTCCTGGGTGGTAAGGATCCATATCATCGATTTGGGTGTGGCGGATCCACTCTGCTAAGTAAGGATCTGCTTCATTGGTCCGTGCAAGGCGGATCCTCTGGGGGGGATCCGCCTCATTGGCTTGTGTACAGCGGATCCTCTGGGGGGGATCCGCCCCATTGGTTTGTGTACGGCGGATCCCCTCCGAATGGTAAGGGTCTGCCTCATTTGTTTGTGTACAGCGGATCCTCTGGGGGGGATCCGCCTCATTGGCTTGTGTACAGCGGATCCTCTGGGGGGGATCCGCCCCATTGGTTTGTGTACGGCGGATCCCCTCCGAATGGTAAGGGTCTGCCCCATTGGTTTGTGTACAGCGGATCCTCTCCGAATGGTAAGGATCCACCTCAGTTCAAGGAGACGTAATTAATTTTAAAGTTCAAGGAGACGTAATTAATATCGGTATCAATGGAAAGCCCTTAAAACGAGTTCACAAGTGTAAGCACCTAGGCGTGCATGTAGATGAGAATCTGACATGGAATGAGCACATCGATCATGTCAAGAAAAAAGTGGTGTCCGGAATACATATCATCAAAAAAGCAAAGAAATGTTTTCCCATAGCCACGTGTAAAATGCTTTATAATACATTTATTGCGTCACACTTCAATTATTGCGACGTGGTTTGGGGAAACTGTGGTGCCACTATGAAAACTAAACTACAGAAACTCCAAAACAGAAGTGCCTTCATTATCAATAACGCAAGCTGGAGTACCCCGAGTGAACAAGTGTTAAAGAAACTAAATTGGAATCATTTAAATGCCACCAGATACCTCCATGAGGCCATTCTCATGTACAAGACCATCCACGGTATTTCCCCTGCGTATCTACTGGATAAATTTAAAGTAGCAGACCATAACTATAATCTAAGGAGAAGTAACCTTCAATTGTCTCTTCCAAAACCTAAAACAGAATCATTAAAAAGAAGTTTTGAATACAGAGGAGCTATTACTTGGAATGACATTAATGCAAATATTCAAAATTTACCAAATCTGCCAACCTTTAAAAGGCAACTTAATAACTCCTTTGCTGCGTAAATCCGCGATGATGACGCCTCCACAGCACAGTGATGCAACTGATACTATATTTTAAACTAAGTTTGTTTATGATTCATCTATTTAATTTCATTTAATTATTTTATTTTATTCCATTGTTTTGTACCGATCTTAGCAATATTTCTTTTAAAAATGTTATACCTTTTTAATTACTTGTTAATTCGCACCTTTAAGTTCATTTTATACTATTTTTTTTCTTATCTTATTTTGTGTTCCCACATAATAACTTTGACTTCTGACCTTTATTAATTCCTGTCTGTTTATATATTTACATGAAATGTCTGACTTCCATCACCAAAGTTTCATGTTGTATTTTCTCAGTTCATTTTAATTTTAATTTTAGATTTAGTTTTATATAACTTTAGTTTTGCATTATTTTAGCTTTGTATTATAATAACTCGTCACTAAGGCGTCTTACTGTTTTACATAATTTTAGTTTTGCATCATTTTAGTTTTTTTCTACCAAGGTCATTTGTTTGTAAGCTTAAGTTCTTTTTCTACACGGCCCCTTGAAAAGCAGCACTATGTTGAATGGGCTACCGTGTCTAAAAAAGTGATAATAATAATAATAATAATTTGTTTGTGCACGGCGGATCCTCTGGGGGGGATCCGCCTCATTGGTTTGTGTACAGCGGATCCTCTCCGAATGGTAAGGATCCACCTCATTTGTTTGTGCACGGCGGATCCTCTGGGGGGGACCCGCCTCATTGGCTTGTGTACAGCGGATCCCCCCATAATGGTAAGGATCCGCCTCATTGGTTTGTGTACAGCGGATCCTCTCCGAATGGTAAGGATCAACCTCATTGGTTTGTGCACGGCGGATCCTCTGGGGGGGATCCGCCTCATTGGCTTGTGTACAGCGGATCCCCCATAATGGTAAGGATCCGCCTCATTAGTTTGTGTACAGCGGATCCTCTCCGAATGGTAAGGATCCGCCTCATTTGTTTGTGCACAGCGGATCCTCTGGGGGGGATCCGCCCCATTGGTTTGTGTACGGCGGATCCTCTCCGAATGGTAAGGATCAACCTCATTGGTTTGTGCACGGCGGATCCTCTGGGGGGATCCGCCTCATTGGCTTGTGTACAGCGGATCCCCCCATAATGGTAAGGATCCGCCCCATTAGTTAGTGTACAGCGGACCCTCTCCGAATGGTAAGGATCCGCCTCAATTGTTTGTGCACGGCGGATCCTCTGGGGGGATCCGCCCCATTGGTTTGTGTACAGCAGATCCCCTCCGCATGGTAAAGATCCGCCTCAATTGTTTGTGCACGGCGGATCCTCTGGGGGGATCCGCCCCATTGGTTTGTGTACAGCGGATCCCCTCCGAATGGTAAAGATCCGCCTCAATTGTTTGTGCACGGCGGATCCTCTGGGGGGGATCCGCCCCATTGGTTTGTGTACAGCGGATCCCCTCCGAATGGTAAGGATCCGCCTCATTTGTTTGTGCACGGCGGATCCTCTGGGGGGGATCCGCCCCATTGGTTTGTGTACGGCGGATCCCCTCCGAATGGTAAAGATCCGCTCATTTGTTTGTGCACGGCGGATCCTCTGGGGGGATCCGCCCCATTGGTTTGTGTACAGCGGATCCCCTCCGAATGGTAAGGATCCGCCTCAATTGTTTGTGCACGGCGGATCCTCTGGGGGATCCGCCCCATTGGTTTGTGTACAGCGGATCCCCTCCGAATGGTAAGGATCCGCCTCATTTGTTTGTGCACGGCGGATCCTCTGGGGGGGATCCGCCCCATTGGTTTGTGTACGGCGGATCCCCTCCGAATGGTAAGGATCCGCCTCATTTGTTTGTGCACAGCGGATCCTCTGGGGGGATCCGCCTCATTGGTTTAGCGGATCCCCTCCGAATGGTAAGGATCCGCCTCATTTGTTTGTGTTCGATTGGTCCCTTCGGGGAAGCATGGGCCCGTTCCGTGGTCACACGTGTAGCCGTTCCAGCCAAAACTGCGCCAGTCAAGGTCACGTGTGCACCCGTTCCCGCCAAAACCAAACGGGTCCATTATATTGCTACCGTTCCCGCCAAAACCAAACGGGTCCATTATATTGCTATGGACTGGTTTGCGGGGAGAGGGACGAGGTGTACTCGTAGTTTCCTGGCCCCTACTGTAAATTGAAGTGTTTTCTCCCAGTGGGTATTCCTGGGTGGGGATTTCTAATTCCTGATTGACGGGCTCCCTGACTGGCCTAGCAAACTCTGTCCCCAGGTGCTGGCTATCATCACGCCCCCACAGGTCGCATTCCCACTCGTTTGCTACCCTCCCCGGAGTAAATCCCCCACTAAACTGTGGACCTTGGGACAAGAAAGATTGCAATTCATCTATCGTCACATATGTTTTCAGGGTCTCATCCGCGCCATGTTCCCTACATGTGGCCATAACGCCGATCCGTGTTCAAGCCACCGAACAAAACAACAGTCAAAAATACCTGAATTTCCCGTCCAGATCGTGTCACCGCTGCCACCAGTGTAGCGTGTCGATTGGGGTTGATCGGGACACAATCAATGACAATCCAGGCAATGATACTTCTGCTAGAACCTTGCTTTATTCACAATTAGAAGATAGAGCAAAACAACACTTCTTTACATAACAAGCTCCAAAACATGTGACTCGTCACGCTATCCTACCAAAAAAACACGATGGCTGCCGAGCCGGGTTGACCAAACTGTTCTTCAGGGTTCTTAGTTCGCACCGTGAAAGGTGTAGAGCGCCCTCCGTTGCCAGCCGGTCCAAGCGCTACAATACAATTTGTTTGTTTGTTGAGCGAAAATTTCAGTTGCTTGGCAAAATTGTTTGCGCAGCTGCGCCATGAATTTGGCCCTGATGGGACTGTATTGTAAAAGCTTACACTTGTGATGCCGTTTCCCTTTAAGTAGTACTGGCCGCTGTTTGGCTGATCACACTCGTATTATCTGACTGCACGAGGCGGCTGAATTCTCCACTGTACCATGTGCACATGGACGCTCTGTATACAGGTATCAAAGTAGGAGACTGCTGCAATGACATTACACAGTTGCTATGTCCGTGCTCTTTCAAATTTTCGATTTGTTTTACGAACGAATTTTTAAGGATTCTTTTCGCATTTGTGGGCCCTAATACCCTTTCTACATTGCGCTAACGTCGCACCCGAGTTGAGCATCCTGCGCAATATAATATTATAGTCGGTCTGCCAATAATTCGATTTTTTGTTTTATAAATGTAATTATTTAATAATTATAAACATAGGTTTGGTTGTTTTTGCTTGATTTCCTACAGGAAAGCTGATAATATCGGTAATGCTAGGAATGCAATTTAGTTTTATAATTATTTTTCAGGGTGCCACGCCCAAAAACGCTTGGACATCATTCTAATTTTAAAATTGGCTTGTTCGAGAATGATTTAACATCCACCAAAAATACACATGTGATCAAATGAAACTGAGACGAGATCATGCGAAGAAAATGACACATCGCTTGACGGTCATATTTCAATCGTTGCGATTCCTCAACACTAGAAATTCATGACCGTTTGTATAGATGTAGTCACTATCCAGCCAATCCCGAATTTCTGATGGATCGCTGCTCTGCAGATTTTTGGTGTCCACCCCGCCAACTCGAACCTCGGTGCACTGACCCAGCGGAACTTGTAGTCAGACTCTGGGTCCGGCTCCTGACCGATTGTGCAGCGAATCGCTTTAGGGAAAGAAAAAACAACCGAATGAACAGGCATTTTTATTCCATGCTGGCCGACCAGTGACACAGATAAGGGGATCTTTAGCCTTCCCGCCCCAGTAATCTACCGCAGGATAGGCGTCCTGGTGAATTCAAGAAAAGTGAATCCTTTCTTCTTTTGATAGAAAGAATCAATTAATATCTCGCCATCTTGATTTTAGAACAATTCCTCGTTGAAGCTTATAAACAAACGGAAACAACTGATCTATCACCGTTAACCATCTATCGTCGTTAACCAACAGACAACTCAATGTATTTTTGGCGGTAAATTTGTTTGCCTGAAATTTTACACGTTCCATGTTGAATACTAAATTGCGTCACTGAACAATATTTAACAAACTGCGTTCACGCAATGCTGTACAATAAGCAATGTAGCTATGTGTTTAGCAAATGTTTAAGGATAACGTGCTTACGTTTTTACAGAACATGAATGTTTACCTGTAGCCAAACAAAACTGAAGTGTTTAATCCAACACTTACATGTGTGCGGTCAGTGACCACACTTTTAAAGTGTTGAAACCAGCATTTTACATGTTAAATCCAGCATTTTAAAATGTGAATTCAATGTTTAAAATGCTGATTCAACAATTTAAGTGTTAATTCAACATTTCCCCAAACTTTTCCTTAAAATTGTTGAATCAACATTTTGAACGTTGAATTAACAGTTTAATATCTGAATTTGACATTTCAAATGCTGGATTCAACACTTTCAAAGTGTTGTCACTAACCGCACCCATATAAGTGTTGGATTAAACACTTCAGTTTTTAGCGTGTGGGTGTAAGTTGACAACGAGCGGAACGAGAGAGAAAAACGCCGCAAACATTTTGAAGAATATCTTGCTGGCACCTCAGTAGGCCTTAGGGCCTATATCAACGATTTACTCTATACGACAGCGGGCAAAACTGTTTTCACTCCTTCATGTATTATCGATCCAACCAATTTTTTTTTCCGTGTCTATGGTGATTTTATTCCGTCTCACTGGCCCAATTGTATCTCGTGTATCATATTGATATATTATGAATGTGAAATTCAAGGTTTTGCTGTTATTGTCAGGGATGGTGATCGAACTCCTTTCGTTGCTGGTTTCGCGTTGGCATGGTATATTGTATATAGGCTACAGCCCACGCAACAAGTGGTGTCACATACATTACTAAATAGATTATGTTATATGGAGACATTTTAGTGTAAAAAGAACATACTCAACGAGGCATGGTGCCGGTGACGTAGGGAGACATGTTGGTGTCTAACTAATGCACCAGCTTCCTTTTTAGAAGGAACTTTTCAAGTTTCAAAACCGAAAAAATGGTCGGAATTGCTCCTACGCCGAGGCTTCCAACGTTTAAATTTAATAGGTTAAATGGTTTTAGAAAAGATACTAAAAGTGTGTACACAAACCTATGGGAATGACTCCCAAAGGTACCATTCCGGGGAATACTTTGGTATTGTCATTATTGAACCACTGTTCGATAAATCTTGAACTGACTTGCAGTTTTACAATACGAGTTTATCTCCGGCATTAATGAATGAAATGTAGATGCGAACGGACAAAACAGACACGAATGTAATAACTGTGTATAACCCGAATTTTTGTTCATTATATGAATCACACATATTTAATATGATTGAAAACTTCAAAGTTGTAAACTGTCATTACATGCATTAATAATTATCAGCCATGACATAGAACGCTCTGATGAGTCGTCTAAATGAAGTCTCTGAAAACCGTGTCGATCCTAACGTAGCAAGAATTTCAGTGTACCAAATCCTGCGTTTCATAAATGGCGTCTACTATACAACAGTAACCTAATGAGTAATGACGTCACAATACAGAATGAGGATAAGCAGATGACGTTGGCTGAGTGCTACAACGTTTTTAGATCATTCAAATGCTGCCTAGGAAACAGTCACCACAACCAAATTTTGATTTGAGAAGTATTTAGGATAAGGCACTATCCAAAATATTGTTTTACATTTTAACAACCGAATGTTGCCGGTGAATATTATATCTAAGCAATTTATTAATCAAAATAATATTCATCACAGTTTTAAGGACTGTACGCCCTTACAAAAATCTCCCATGCAAAACCCCATGGGAATTGCATGGTGAATTGGACACCATGGGAATCCCATGGGATCGAGATTTTTGTTTTACAAAAATCTCCCATGCAAAACCTCATGGGAATTGCATGGTGAATTGGACACCACGGGAATCCCATTGGAGGTTTTTGTAAGGGCGATGCCGAGGCGAGATCCTTGAAGTTCTTCTTCTGATAAAACAGGGGAGCTCTTCAAGAAAATACGCTAATAATTATTAATCAGCCACGTGGCACGGGATTCAAAATCTTTCCCAGCAAATCCAAAGAAAAGGAAAAAGGGAAATATGTTCTAGACATAACATCGCTCAACCTAACACTAACACAAAATGTTAATAGTTTACTTTTCGCAATAAGCATTGGGGAAATACATTTCCCTCGATG
Source organism: Hippasteria phrygiana (assembly GCA_037893225.1). Taxonomy (NCBI): domain Eukaryota; kingdom Metazoa; phylum Echinodermata; class Asteroidea; order Valvatida; family Goniasteridae; genus Hippasteria; species Hippasteria phrygiana. The sequence continues at coordinate 322,256 of JAZGUH010000446.1, read as the reverse complement.
GATTTAAGGGCATGATATAGCTTTGGTAATTATCCAAAAGCAAAATGATCAGTTTCGATCTGAAAGCTTACTGTTTACAAAGTTGATACCAGTACCAATCCTGAGAAACATTTTCGTCCGATGAGGTGCTGTCTTCTTTGAGAAAACTGTATACTAAAGAACTCGTCACGCAGTGGTTTAATTTCAAGAATGAAAATAGGCCTATACGAATGTGTACAAAATCACTGTTCAAATCAGAACAGTTTGTCGCTATGTACTCGTGACTCGGTTGACGGATTGAACTCAATATTTCACGATAGGCTATTATTGAATTACATAAAGTGTGCATGTTGAATCACATAAAGCATGAACATTTCCTGTAACTATTTTGTCAGCTCTTCCAATGCTGCATCACACCTTTAAATGATAATTCAATTTTTTTAATTTCACGTACGTGACATATATATTTTTAAATAGCAGACAGATATAATACGCATACATTACAAACGTTAGGAGCTGGCCTGAGGGCCAACAGCGCCCTCAATAGACTAACATTAATACCGAAATCTTGAACGAAATCTTTACCGTTTTGTGTTGTTCTCAAGGACAAACTATACTATTACTCTATCATTTTAAACGACAAGTTAAACTGTGAATTTTTCATTGTTGCCTTTTAGTATGAAGGTTTCCCTTCACTTAAAATGAAAACGTCGGCTGAAAATCAATTACCTAATATTGCCTTCAATTTGTCCCCAACGTTCATGCAAGACAAACTTTATAGCTTTTCATTAGAAAGTGAGTGCAGAGAAACGTCAGTTAAAACTGAACCTGTTTACGATGATAATGTAGAGTTGTATGAGTGCCGACACACTGAATCAAAATTTAATTTGTTTTGGTTCTTTTGTTTCTCGATTAGGAGAGGGAAATTAACTCTGTTGTTTCCCGGTTAAGACATCTGCCTGCAAATAGGAGATTTCTATAGGATTTCTACATAATCTGAAAGTTTGTTGAAACAATACTCTGATGTTTGCTTAACCTATCCCTGCAAATCATCTACTTGGCCAGAATGTAATAAAACGACCCAGACCAGGTGTACCGATTGCGATGCCACTGCCCGGCGTTATTGGTAACAGCTCCGTCTGCCCGCGGTCCAAAGAAAGCGGACGTGATTGCCAGGCGATTTGAGGAACCGTCTTTCGGTGGCAGGTTGTCCCCGCCGCATCGGCTGGTGCGCCCGCCGTTGCAAAGAAGCCGATCTCCTTGGAAATCAATTTGAAAAAGAGTCATGAATTTTCAGAAAGCATTAGGGAATTAAAGGTATGATTTATCTTTGGTAATGATCAACAAAAAATGATTACTTTCAATCTGAAAGCTTGTACCAGTACCAAATCTCCTGTGAAATATTTACATCTGAAATGCCATTATCTTCGAGAAACCTCCCAAAATCTAAAGACCTCTCAAAATGCTGCGGCTTATCTTAATTTCAAAAATGGAAATATGCGCATAATATGAACGCGCACAAAATCACTTTTAAATGTAGTGTACACGATGGGTAATCCTCCAATTTGTTTTTACTGAATTATTACGAAATACCTTACTCAGAGACTGTAAGTTTGCAGTCTCAATCATCCTGTGAAATGATAGCACCTGGTGTGCTGTCGTTTTCAAGAAAAGTTGAAATTTATATCGTTTTCTAACGATTGTTACGCGTAACAATCGTTGGAAATAGTCTAGTTCCCCGACCTGATAATTCCCTGACATCTATAAGTTGCTTCGTTTTGTCTAAAGTATGGTCAGGGAACCAGACTATACTGGAACAGAATTTGTATCTCTACGCAGACTACGGTTTTTCCCAGCAACTATATATGCACACAAAACATGAAACAGGTCAGTGTTCGATACAGTATTTGCTAGCACGCTATAACCGCCAAATTAATTTATTTCTCAAAATTACAGCAAAAGCCAATCGTGTATACTACTTTTAAAACGGAACGGTTTTTCACTATTTTCTCGTGAAAAACAGGTTTGCTATTTCATGTATATGTGTTGAATACTGCGAAGTATAAACACTGTCAGCAACTATGTTGTCACCTCTGCCAATGTTATTTCCTAACTATAGGAATGCTCACGTACAATATTCATTATCTATTTTAATTATACAAACTTTTGGTAAGAATACAGTAAACATTGAAATCACATGGAAGAGGTCGAGTTAAAGGCTTCTGCTTTCGAGTCATTCGAACGTATGCAGTATCCTCGACGCTCCAGCCGCACCTGTTGCTATTTTAATGATCCGAATGTATGTTTAATTCAGAGTTTCATTAACGATTCTGTATGATTCTTGTTATGACGCATTATTTCATTTTCATGTGTATTCTATAATTGTGATTTTATTGTGTATCTGCATGTATAGGCCGAGTTCGTAATATGCAGGGCATCAATTGAAACCGGTTTCTGTTTGGGAATATCCTATGTAAAGAAATGAAATAGATACATTTCATAAAATAACGCCTTATGCGCCCAGCCCATGGAATTAAGAATGGACATAAACTTGTACTGCTTTTAAAAACAAATCCCACCTTCAGTGTTGAACACCAAAGCAGTATGGTCAAGACCACTTCCAATGCTGAGAGACTCGACTAGGAGTGACGGCAGGTACATCACCTTCACGATGGAGGGATTGAAAGAATCGTCGGCCTGCAAGAAGAACTCCACATCGGTGTGGATCTTGAAGTCACTGAAGGAGAGCTCCTTGATGACGTCGATGTCAGCCTCTGAAATGATACTCAGATGGACCTCTTTCAGATCCTCATATGTGTAGTTCCAAGCCGACTGCATGTTACCCTTCCCAAAGCGGGCCCACCCACCAGGCATTTCACAGTGTACCTCCTGCCGGAGGGAGGAAAGAAAATGCTGGAAATAGCCGGGGATAGTCCTTCCAATATTCATTGCAAAAAGGACACAAAAAATCGAAATCTGCAGGTGTTCATCACGATTTCATGAAAACCCATCAAATGTTCCTGCTAAGCACGAAATCAACCGAACACCAGCCAGAAGCATTTACAGCATTTGGGTTTGCTAAGCGAAACTTGTCTGTTGTAAGTAGCTCTGTAAAAAACCAACAAGCTTACCCTTGTGGTCCCGTTTCCCTGCAAGAAGTACAGACCACTGCTTGGACGATCACACTCATTGTATATCTCACTGCACAAGTTGGCTGGATTCTGCGCTGTGCCATTTACACACGGACGCTCTTTACATGTATTAAACAGAGTAACACAATGTGAAAGTCCAGACTAGGTTTAAGCACCCCTCCCCCACCCGGGGGGGGGGGGGGGTGGGGAGAACAACGATACTGATAAATTAGGAGGCCACAAACAAAGCCCAAGATAGCTTCTTTAGTAGAGCCCCGGTACGGTATTCCGGAGGTCGCCGGTCGGTTTTCTCTTTTGTTGAGTGGGGGGGGGGGGGGGGGGGGGGGCGCACTTTGACAATTAAAAGAAGGTGGTTACCGACATTAAGTTGAGGGTGCAGTGGACAAGGAATGAGTGAAAAATCACAGCTCTATAGGTTTCAAAACGAAGCAGATTCAATATTTAAATGTTGCACCAAACAGTGTTGAATCATGTTGAGCCGAGCATTTTGCAATGTGTTTTGTTGTAGTTGATGTTGTCTTACCATAACGCATTATTTGATTACTGTTACAGACAAACACACCCTTTTTCCTATTTCGTCACCTCTAATCAGATCCGTGAAAAGGAAGCTCTGCCACAATCATAGCAAACGCTGAAAAGAACCCTCTTTATATTGTACTCACTAGTAGGACAATCCAGCCAATTCCGAATCTTTGATGGATCATTGCTCTGCAGAAAAGAGTCAAAGTAGGTCGCCTTGGAGGGTCTGTAATGACTTTCAGTGCCCATTCCGCCAACTCGAACCTCGGTGCACTGACAGGGATCTTCTACCGGGATCATCCAGCGTAACTTGTAGTCGGACTCTGGGTCCGGCTGCTGGCCGATTGTGCAGTACATCGCTTTATGACAAGAAAAGCAACGGAAGGGATATTAGTGTAATTTGTTTCATGCTGACTGACCAATGATGCACCCAGAATTGGGTTTGAGCCCCCCCCCCCCCCCCCCCCCCCCCCCCCCCGCCATAGCAGGATTATATAATTGTTAAGTGAGTACCTGTCACCGGCGTACGACGCCTATAACGATAGGCGTTCTCATGAGTGGCGACAGACGAAAGAAAAATGAAAAATCAGAAACAAAGAAATATATTAGCAAAAACGAAACAAAACACAGCAAGGGAGGGGTAGGCCCAAACCCTCCACATCTGCCTTGAAGCATTTCAATTTGACCCATTTTGCCCTCCTTTCATCTGTGTCCTATTTTTCTAGCCTTGAAAATGTATGTTCATGTCGTTTAGCTTTTGAGAAAGTTTCCACTACGAACGAATCCTCATGCCTTCCTAACTTTATTAATTCATTTATTTATTTTGAATTTTGATATAGGATGAAAAAAGAAGAAGAGGGTTTTACCTTTAGCCGTGTGTGAGTCCAACAGGACCAAGGCGACAGACGCCATGAGAGCGATTCCCAGCATTTTCGGCAAACGTGTCCACCCAGGAGATGATGTAGCTGCGTACATTCTGCGTGCGAAATGTTGCGACAGTTTTACTCGGGATTGTTTTATACCAATGGACTCAAGTTAGCGGAGAGATCATGCATGACAACCTCCATTATACGGGAATTGCGTCCTAACGAACTGTGGCGTTTCCATTGGTACTGCACTACGGTGTCAAGCGTCAAACGTTTATTTATTTATTGATTTTTTTTACTGCAGTTTTGTGAAAAGCTCATAATGAGAAATAGAGACCATTCATTTGCGAGTTATTTGCCCTTGATGCCAGACCAATTAAGAATTCATTAGGGCCTAGGCCTATGTGCTCACACCGGCGCTGTGACGGCATTGGGCCAACAATGCCATCTACTTGAAGAACTAACTAATTAATCAACCTAAACCATGCGGGAAGATACGAAGCCCCTGAAGTGCCATCCGACTTGTTGAGATCCTGCCATTGCTTTGATCTCAGGACGACATTACAGGTCAGATGACGACATCCTGCGATAACTTATCACGGGATGACGATATCCCACAATATTAGGATGACGACATACTCAGACAATTTATCACGGCATTACGACATGCTGAATAATTATCTCTGGATGTCGGCATCCTATTTTTATGATGTTGTCATCCCGTGATAAATTAACTCAGGGTGTCGTCTTCCTGTTATCATATGTCGTCATCTTACTGTAACATGTCGTCAACCTGCGGAGACAAAATATGTCAGGATCTCAACATTTGGGTTGGCACTTATAGAGCTCCGTAGTACGAGGCTTATGTTGTATAATGTATATCAATTTCCATCCGTGTGTTAATATTGTATGGCCTTTTCAGTGAATTTGGTGCACTCTCCTACGTAATACCGTCGACAATGTCACTATGACAACCGACCACAAAATTAGCGAGTATACATTTCAGTCCTAATTGCAAAAGTAGGCGGATATAAATCCTCACTATGTAAGGTGTTTCAGTAGCTTTTCACCATCTTCCCCCGTCCACACTTTCAGGCACTCTTCTCGCCTGGCTTTCTCTTCATAACCTTCCGCTGTTGTTGATCCAAAGGCTAGTACTTTGAGATAAGTTCGAGTTTTCCCCCTCATACTGCCTCTCTTTGGAACTCCTTTACATGTAACCTGCTTCCCTTCCACCTATAATTATTTCACAATTCAAACGAAATGTGAATAGATACCTTCTATCCCTGTGATTTCTGTCTTTTCTTGTCTTTTGTAGCCCACACCTTGAGTGACCTTTTGACCTTGTGTTGGGCGATACCCATAAAACAAAAGAACAAGAAAAACATCCGATTGCATGCGCAAGAGATAACTTGAGGCACATGGGATGAGAGAATAGAATCATACGACTTATCCCATTTCGTGTAATTTATAGTATACCTCAAATTCTGCATTTTAGTTGACGAAAAACCTGGTTTTGGACTATTGCGTCAGACAAATTGTTTTCACTTTGTCTCTGGTACAATCACCGTGAAATAGACCGATCCGGATTTGACCATAAGCCGCGCCCTCCTTAGCAACGGCATGGCGACGCCATTACCTCGGTCAAGCTTTACGTTGATGAAGTACACAAACATTACGTGTATGTAACGCACGGCGACCCGGACAAATACATCGACGACGCGACTCGGTACAGTCTGCCAAAGGCGGTGGATTTAATTTCTTTAGGCGGGGACAAACTTAGCAAGCGGGCGAAAGTTAAGGGTTACTATTATTTTAAGGAGGGGTATGTACATAAAGTCATTTGTGAAGTCATGAAGGATTGTCAAGTTGCTGTTGCGGGGAAATGTTATCGAAGCATGAGGAAGAGAGACCCGCCGTTGCAGAAAGTACAAGTAGATATAGGCCCTAGCTGTGTTGCTGGGTAAGTTAGTATTGGAATAAAATAAACCGCGGATGTTACGACGCAATTGAATTATAGTTATCATAGTCTAATATTAAAGAAGACTCTTAACCAGTACCCTCGAGGCTCGACACAGAACAGGTCTAGCTACAACCAGCAAAAGGGGGCACCAGGTCAAAGTTATAAAGCTTTCCTATAAATAGTTCTTTTATTTCCTTTTGATATATTCAATCGATGACAATTACATGTAGGGGCCTTTACACTTTCCATCTCCTATTCATGTACAGAATATTAAACATGTTAACTGCGAATCCTACCTCAGAGCATACGTACTTGCCCTTCTTGACATTCAGATCGGAATGCGGCCGACCACACGCTTTAATCCATCTCAAACATTTTTCCAAATTTGTTTTTGGTTTTGGAAACGGGAAGAAAACGATGTACGTGCACTGTATATATCTCCGAGGACAAGAGAAGAAAGGAAACACAAAGAAACCTTTCAGTCCTCGAACGTAGAGTCTTTTGTTGAAATCGGTCCTCGAACGTAAGGATACGTGCTTAGTCTATGGGGGTTGGTTATATTAAAGGAACAATAGGAATTGTCCTCGGACGTATTGTCCTCGGACGTATTGGGAAAGTACGACTTTGTGTCCTGATCTGAGTACCTGGTGTCTGATTTACATATGCCATGACAGCATATTTTTACCATTTCTTATATTAAATATAAACACCTAGGCTACAGCCGCACTTTTATTGAAAAAATACGGTGCCCGGCCGCACCAAACACATTTGTTTGTGTACACTTTTCACAGCGCATGTGACAAAGTTTGACCGAGCTTGACCGAGCTAATGGCGGACCACGCCTGTAGCAACTGTTGCTAACCAAAAGTGGTAATCCTATTGGTCAATGCTCGCTGTTTGATTGACAGGCCGGATCGGTCTATTGTACACCGAGAAATACAAACTCTGGAAACGGGTAAGAAATAATTAGGGGAAATTGTTGACGTACCAGGCGCGTTGCCAGGGTTTTGTTTGCCCGTTGCAAAATATATTTTTTTCCAGTTAAACTCATTTTAACCATCCTGATTTTGCTTCTATAAGCGTCCCGATTTAGATTTTAAAAGTCCATCCCGTTTGAACCCCCCCCCCCCCCCCCCCGGGTACGGCCTACGCTACTGTGTCGTCCTTAAATTTGAATTGAAAATAAAAATCTACCTGCCTGTTATCGCAGATGTCTATTTTTAGCCAGGTACATCAGATTGTGCTGGCAGCTTGACTTAAATGAGCTAGAATTAATAATTATCCTCTAATTTGCACTTTTCCAAAATGTTTTCCATGTTTCAACGATATACAGCCTAGTACAGTTTACATACATAACATTATGTATGTAATAAAATATATGGAACTCCAGGCTATATGGTACTGGTGCAAATTGACGATATTCCACTTGATTTCCTCACGGCCTTTGAAAACTGATCTGTGAAGACGATGTTTTCGATGTCACTCGGGGTTGGCATGACGATGCCTCGTCGAGGAGATGGTGCACAATTCGGCCATCGAGTTTGTCATAATTTACTTCAATATCCAGCCACAGATATCAATTTTTTGCTTGCTGTCTCATAATGAATCATTCAAATACTGTAGTCTACTACGACCTTATATAGACTACAAACCAGAATTTCCAGAAACCACTATAAACGTATCCCAAAACGATCATTATAAATTTCATACTCTCAGTGAATATTGAATTATTTTAACTTTGAAAATTAGGGGTACTGCAACCCTGATTGTTTTTTGGAAGATGCCGTGTCCGTGCTTTTGTACGATCGGAAGTAGTGGATGTTTTGCATCGTAATTTTTCAGTTCAAAAATTATCAGCCAGTTCTGGTAATCGTTCACATTTTGTCATAAAAGATATACCGTCCGTGCTTTTCATAAAGTTTTTGTTCTTTTAAGTATTTTAGCACGTTTTATTTTAACGAAAACAAAACATTTCAGACTCATTTTGGTCGTCTGCAACCCTCCAGAAGGCTTTTATTCTTTTAATAATTTGTATAATTTGGGAGGCTAATCATCCTTACTCGCAGCTGGGGTGTCGAGTAATTACGGCGCCCCATCGACCCTGCAGGCCACATCGACCCATATATGAACACGGAGCACAGCCAGAGATCGAAAGTGTTTGATTTTTACGGAGGGAGGAAAGCCGGAGGACCCGGAGAAAAATCCTCGTGGCACAGGAGAGAACCAATGCACAACTCTACTTACATATGGTCCGAGCCGGGAATCGAACCCGGGCCACATTGGTGAGAGGCGAACGCTTTACGCATAAGCCACCCATGCCACCTTATAAACGTTGTTGGGTTTTCGTTTGAAGTCTCGTCCAAAAGTGCACAATTGCATTCTAGCAAAATAGCAATATAAATTTAAGAAAAATCTTTATCGGGGTGAAACTCAGAGTACATTCTTTAAATTGTCTATAGCTTCCACCACAATTCTCGTCAGACACTTTAATATAAAAGAAAATACATTTTCAAAGTAAACAAAGAAACTGGCAGGAGTGGGATTTGAACCCGCGACCTCCGGTACGGTTCACTTTGAAAATGTATTCAAATTTACCTGGTCAGTTTCCCTTGTAGATTGTTTGACGAATAAAAGAAAATCCACACAATGAAGGAAATAAACGACACAGCAATCGATAACTTGCAGCTATATCTATTTATTCCATTATTGGATTGTTTTCGGTATTAAAATATAAATAAAGTTGGCATAGGGACAAGTTTGAAAATAAATTAATGACGTCACCGGAGAAAATGACTAATTTTGAGAATGAAACTTGATCTGCTTTCATAACCAAGTAGGGACCCCCCCAAAAAAAAAAAAAAAATTCAGACGGACTACAGAAAAGTCAATAACCAGTATCACAAAGACAAAACCCTGGTGCCTGAAAAATGTGCATTTGAATTCAGTCATCAGGCAAATTAGGAAGCTGATCACAATTAAATGATTCGTAGCAATAACATGGCGTAAGCTTTATCATTATTACACTCTGCATGCTGAATTTCACCAGATTTTATGATCCAAGTATTTCTTTTACAGCCTTGCAAGCTTCATCATCTCAGTCTGCGTCCACTAGTGATTCATAATTTGCTTCATTTAGAGAAATTTTACAAAAATCTGCAATATCCTACAACTAAAACAGGGAGGCTGGAACTTTGGGCAATATTATAACTTCATCTGATAAATACGATTTGAAGCTTTGCATGTGAAATAAATCTCTTCTAGGAAGAAGTGTGGTTCTGAAAAGAACCGGGTGAGTGTGTAACTCGACGTTCGGACAGAGCATACTGTCTGAAACGTCGAGTTACAACGTTGAGAGGGTGAAATTTTTCGTCAAAATTCATTTTTTGTTTTTGTCTTTAATGACATCTTAAATATCTAAAGTTTCAGGTTTGGTGCACAACAATGTAGATTTCAGTGAATAAAGTGAAAAAATACCCTTTTTAGAGTGCATTGTTCCATTGCATTGTATTAGAACTAGCTATTTCAAAGCCTGTTTTCTTTGTTGTGCAATTTGAACTCCATAGAACTAATTAATATGCAAAAACGCGATATCTCCAGAACGGAAAGGGCTTTGGAGCTCTATCATGTACCAAATGAAAGCATAAATTGCCGGCTTTTTAAACATACAATACCTTTTTCCAGAGCGGGTCACAATTATTTACACTTTGCGGGCTTGTGGTATCAAACATGGGCGAAAATAGCAACTGAAAACATGTAGTACATCTCGGACCTGCAGAACTGGATGCAAGCAGTTTTTACCTGTATCAATGGACTAATCCAATGAGCTCCGCCCATTGACATATTAACCAATCACAGCAGAGACCATGGTCCAATCAAAGTTTGACATGTATGACTGATAGGCAGTGATTTGTCAATGCCTCAAGGGGGCGGAGCCTAATGGATCAGTCCATTGTGCACAGAGGGTAAGTAATAATAACCAGGAGGGGAGGACAGTCTGACAAGATGATCTTGGTAAGAAGAATTTCTTTGCAGATCAGCAATCGGGGTTCAGACCGCATCATTCGACCCAGACAACAGTACTAGATGTTGCCGATTTTATTCTGCATGGCATGGATTTAGGTAGTGTGACAGGTGCAATTTTTCTGGACCTAAAAAAGGCGTTTGACACAGTTGACCATGAAATTGTATTGTCAAGATTGCAGAGCTGCCGAGTCATGGGCCTAGAACTTACATGGTTTGAATCGTACTTAAGTGGAAGAATGCAAGCCACACACATAGACGGTGTTCTATCTAATGTAGCCGGTGTTAGGGTTGGAGTTCCCCAAGGCTCGATCTTGGGGCCTTTGCTTTTTACTATTTATATTAACTCCCTTCCTACAAGTATAACCATTCCTCAATGCAAAATAAATATGTATGCAGATGATACAATAATAATGTTCAGCGGTACATCGTCGGCATTTATCAAGGACATAAATACAGGCTTAGAGCAAGTGAGTAAGTGGTTACATGAACATAAGCTTACTTTGAACGTTAGCAAAACTAAGTTCATGCTCCTTGGTACTCGCCGACGATTATCTCAATTTGAGGAAATTCAAATCACTTTGAATGGTGACGTCATTGAGCGCGTCAAAGTATATAAGTACCTCGGGGTAATGCTAGACGAATGTCTATCCTGGTCTGAACAAATTGATTACATCGCTAAGAAAATCTCCAATAAAATTGGATTTCTTCGACGTTCTGCCAGACCTTGCCTCCCTCCTTCCATATTTAAAATGCTTAGTTTCCTACCTCCATGGTTGTGCCATGGTCTTGCTTTTGTTCGATTACTGTAGCGTTGCGTGGTCTAGTTGTTCAAACGGTAATTCCGAGAAGCTTATCAAATTACACAATCGCCTTGCCAGACTGATCCTCAATGCTTATTATAGGACTCATATTGCCGAACTTCATGAGGCCCTTTCATGGACTGCTCTCCCTCTACGCTGGCATTATAACAGAATGTGTGAAGTTTACAAATGTGTTAATAAATTACACCCGAAATATCTTAATTCTCGCTTTGAGGTACCATGTCATTCAATTGGCACCCGGTCGCTATCAAACGGCTCATTATGCATGTCATTTGTTCCTAAGACTAATGCAGGAAAACGCACCTTCCAATATCTAGGGACCTTGGGATGGAACAAGTTGAGAAGCTCACAGAGACAGTACGAGTCACTATCCAAATTTAAAAGTTCTCTATTAGGCAACATAAAATAAATTAGTTGTTTCTCATCAGAACCCTTGTGGCGAAAAGGTCCGTCAGGGCAATTTATATTTTATATTTTATAGAATAAAAATGTCCATATACCCAAGAAAATATGTACGTCAGGACCTTTTGTATTTTATAATTTGTTCACAGCATTGAGTTGCATCCATTCAGTTGGGATCGCAATGTTTTATTCAGAACAAAGAATGAACATAGTAAAATAGCATGCATGACTATTTATCAGCAAAACCAGTAAACTAAACAAAATACATATGCAACTGACTTGTTTTTGCGGTCACCATATCACAAACTGCTGTGGTACAGGTACGATAAAGTATTCTATGCCGTACAACGGTGTGCCCGGCTAACTAGCAGCCCCCATGCACGGTGCGTAACACGCTGGCCACACGTAGAATTATCCACACAGCCATTTATCACAAACTCAACCACTGGTCCACTTCTTGTCGCAATTTGTCGAAAGTTTTGATTTAAATAGATGACTGTCCTTGTTGATCCAACTGTTTGTTGGTTTCGGCGGGATTTTGTGGACAATTAATCTTGTCGATTTTCTGGACAAATCTTATCGAGTATGAGGTTCCAAAATCATTTTGCAATTGCATGTAAGCATGCGTGTCTAGCTACTGAACTTGATACACTGGCATTGTTCACTACACGCAGGTGGAACCCGACTATGAATTTCGGTGTTGCATGATCTATTGTCCCCCAAACAACGGACTCGCTCTGCACAATACGCACGCTCAAAAGGTCCCCCCCCCCCCCGAGTCGTGCTTTGCTGCATGCGCATGTATTCCCCGCCAGGCCAGCCGAACATCGACAAGACGTATACGATCTTTGTGTATACCAAGTGATTCAGACACGGATTCAAATAGCACGCGTCGTGCTGGCCAAAGGAACAAAATGTGTGTGCGCACTGTGTATGATACCAAACTATAGTAGATTTTTTGATTTTCCCGGCTTCTGGCACATGGCCACTAACGTTACTATCATTACAGTAGAGTTCACAGGGCCCGCTGTTGGGTCAGGTTGCCGGTGTTTATAATAGAAACCTCTCCAACGTGAGTTTTAACTGGCATTGTTTATAACAGAGTGTTTTATAGCATATATAAAAAATAGAAAATAAAAAAACATTCTGCTCGGAATTTCTGGGTGTCCGGTACATTTATATTTTACCTTTTATAATTATAGAATATAAAAAAATATCCACCCGGCACGAAAAATCCGCCCGGCCGCTGATGAGAAAGAAGTAATTTATTTTAGGTTGCCTTAGCTGAATATTAATAATGCTGTCCTTAATTTTTTGCAATTTTATATTTTTTGTATAGTTTTGCTGGATGTTTGTTTTATATGTATATTTTAAAATATATTTTAAATCTCTATAATATCATTATGCTTTCTTTTATTTGTTGTCCTTTATCTTTTATCTGATTTGTTTATATTAGGTTGCATGCCGTTTGTATTTTTAATTTCATTAAATATTTGGTTTATGGGGGTACGTTTTGTGTTTTTCTTCTGAATAAGACTTTCTATATTTTTATCTCGTTTGAATTTAGTAACTATTTATTTACGGTAAAATTGGTGTTTCTTATCTAAATAGCTGTTTCATTTTTATATTTATATTATATATATATTTGTTATTATACTTAGTCCATTTTATTCTATATTTATGTTTATATGTTTATGTTTGAACGTTCTATTAATCTTAATTTTTCTCTTGTTTGTCGGTTATCTTGTTTGTTATTTTGTATTTATAATGTTTTTACTTTACATGTATATGTTTTATTAATCTTAATTTTCTTGAGTTATTAGTGGTTTTTAAATGTTAGTGTTATTCATTTTTTGTATACAGGGCCCTCAGGGATAGCAGTTTTTTAACTGATGAGGCCACCCTGTTTAAATAAAACTGTTAATAATACTACTCAGTCTTGGTACTTGTGATGATAAATGAAATTTTGCCCCAAAATTATTTGTTCTAGTTGTGATTATGAGAACTCTATCACGTCTTTTCCTCGGGCTTCTTCTTGGTGTGGTTGCCATAGAAACACCACTGATATAGCTCTCGCAGTTTGCTGGTATCAGTCACTGCAACAAAATATGACAAAGAAATGTGTTGTGATTAGTGTAAACAAAGAGAAGGGCGGGACCTGAAACTGCGACCCTCAGATTACCGTACTGGTGCTCTGGCAACTATTTTAGCAGTCTCAAAAATTGTATCTTTGTTCCTGGAGCCCTTTGACCATTTCTGAAAACTGGCTTTGGCTCCATCTCTAGTTATTCTCCACCTCCATTGCTAATCTGAAGCCTTGAATACTTGAATAAAATGAACAGGCTCCAGCTCTGGGCTCAAATGTAAGACTTTGATGGACATGTGCAGCAAAAGGGGTCCCACACCTTGTGACATCCGAGGACCTAAACATTATGAAAAGCCAAAGCCAGATTTAAGAAATGGACCATGATCTGAAGTCATGATGCCTTAAACCCAGGGATCGCACAGTGTCCTCATCAATTGCCACACTCACACTGAAAGTTTATTTGAAGTGTAAATTAAGTCTACACAACTGAAAATCTATTGAAGATGTATCCTATATTTAGATCTGGACCCAGAAAAAACATAAGGGTGCACCTCTGTTGTAGGCCTTTACGCCTTGTATTGGTCGACTACCATAAAAACAAAGCTGAATTCATTGGTTGCCGTGGTAATGATTGGCCCCTCATGCAAACCAAACTCACCCTGATAAAAGTTGCCAGTATTTAAAGCCTTACAGGTTTCTGGTAAGGATGGGAATTTACGTTTAATTGGATAAGCGTTTAGCAAAACTTTCCGGTAGCATTTAAACATTTAGTCAACAATTGCAAAAAGGCTGCCGCCAGTCCCAGTATTTGTATAGGACGTAAAGAGAGGTGCCGTCCACGTCGAGCATTGATCTTGTCCCAGCAGCGTATTGAAAACATCAAACACAAACAATTGTATACACTGTGTAGTACTAAAGACGTTTGTATTTCTTTGCAACTTAAATAAATTTACAAAGATCCTGGATTCTTTGTAAATACAACTGGAAGGTAGATTAGGTAAATACAAGGTCCCATTTTGAAAATTTGAGTTCCGTTGAAACCTTTGGGAACATTTCTAAACAGATTTGAATTTGTTTACGTTTAAACGTGTAAACGTCCCATCCTTAGTTTCTGGCTGTTTTAACAAAACTACTGTGCCTCCTCACAATTACAAATTCATTTTTTTTAGGAATGGGTGTTTTGACTCACCATCGATGTTCAACTCTTTCAGCTTCTTCTGCACCTTATCGTTGCTTGACAGCGCCTGTTGTAGGTCGGCTGAGGGAATTCTGGGTAGCTGTACATTCCAGTAGATGTAGATGCGCTTATTGAACGTCGCGTATACGAGGCAAGGCTTATTGGTCCCAGTGGTGCTGTACTGGCCTGCGTGAATGAAGTAATGCTTTGAATCTTCTGAAATGGGTGGGGTAAATTAATAAACCTCTAAGCAGAACGACCAATATGTAGTCATGCCCAAATGAGCTGGGTGTGAGTTTTTGCTTCACCAGTTCACCAAAAAAAAGCCTACTGCCAAAAGTTAAAAAGTACTCAACTTTTTCCTGCGCCTTTAATTACATTTTATGCCATTTTAATGCAAGGGCTGGAAACTATTGACAGTTTCCCGTTGCAGTTTTTTTTCACTGGGGCTTGGACAATTTTGGCAGACTATATACGTTTTACCAAATGTCACCAATACATGTATGTACAGCAGAGATGTAGTCGAGTCCATCACAAGTCCCTGTAAGTCCCTGCAAGTCCCTGCAAGTCCCTGCAAGTCCCTGCAAGTCCCTGCAAGTCCCTGCAAGTCCCTGCAAGTCCCTGCAAGTCCCTGCAAGTCCCTGCAAGTCCCTGCAAGTCCCTGCAAGTCCCGGCAAGTCCCGGCAAGTCCCGGCAAGTCCCGGCAAGTCCCGGCAAGTCCCGGCAAGTCCCGGCAAGTCCCGGCAAGTCCCGGCAAGTCCCGGCAAGTCCCGGCAAGTCCCGGCAAGTCCCGGCAAGTCCCGGCAAGTCCCGGCAAGTCCCGGCAAGTCCCGGCAAGTCCCGGCAAGTCCACCACAAGCCCTTCAGTCCTAATCCCAATCACAAGCTATTCAAATGAGCTTTGACAAAGGCATTCCTCTGTCATTGTTCATCCGGTTACTTGTGACCGGCTTTATGAAAGGACTTCTGACTGGGCTTGCGAAAGTACTGGTGAAAGTACTTGCAGGGACTCGACTCCAACTCTGATGTACAGATGCTATACTGTTGTAAGGGAAGTCCATGAATACGGACGACGGGCATAACCGAGGTTTGAAAAAGACCACCTTCCCGGTTGTCATCCATAGGCGCATTCCCGCACCTATTCAAAACCATTGTTTGCCTGTTGTGTGCATAACGCTTGGTTGCACAAGCCGATATAGCATACCAGCACCCTATTAATCACAGCCGGACTAGAATGGGTTAATGGGTTCTGAATTGTATTCATGAACAAGTACTGAGGAAACATATTACCAATTAAGACAATTAAGGCTATCCTCTGTATTGAGGACAAAATGGCAAAGGCAGAGGAATGCAAGATTTACCCGACCAACTTACCAGCGCAGAAAGCACAGACGTTCTCCTGGAAGTGAAACCGGACTGATTCTTGAGAGTGATCGACGATGTACGTCTGGCCATCCCAGGCACACACAACAACCTCGTCCTGACCGTCACACTGAAAAAAAATATATATTGGACTGACACAGGTAACTTCAATCCATTCTCTATAGATATAAACTTCCTATATGTTGCTTCCCACCCGTCCTTGCCCAATTTTAACCCATGGTATCATGAAATTAAAATAGATCAAATTGCCATTCTTCTAACATCTCCCCAAAACACAACTGACACCTACTCTGATATAATCTATTTTCAAAGTGAACAAAGACAAATTGGCACGAGCAGGATTTGAACTTGCGACCTCCGGAATACCATGGCAGCACTCTACCAACTGAGATATCTTGCCCTATGTTGGAGGTCTCCCAAATTGTCAGTATCTTTGTTCGGGGGGGGGGGGGGGGGGGCTAGTCAGAAGTCATGAACCCAAACTTGACGATACAACCTGGGTTGCTATTATGGTTATATATTTTTATTGAAGGACGAAAAACAGGGGGGAATCTAGCACATAGTTGCCGAAAGAACTTGGTATGGTATTCCTGTTTTGCCTTCCCTTTTTAATCCTACAAATGCCAGCGCTACACTCCAAAATGTTATATTCTAAAAATCTCTCCTCTAGAAAGAGAAGAATCATCCATTTTGAATAAGAAAACTGAACCCTGGTTACGTAAGGTGCAAACATCAGCATGATACTCACATTAATGTCAAACTTTGTCAGTGAGAAGAGTTGATGGTCTACCAATAATGACCACAGGATCTTGTCCTCTTCGATCATCATCAAAGTGCCTGGCAAAAAAAGAAGAAGTGATTTGAGGAATTTGGGAAAAACACTAATTGAAGCCAGGACATTCCATCTTAACCCCTTGCGTACGGATGACGCCATATAGCGTAAAATGAAAAGTGCCACCAGGCCGGATGGCGCCATTTGCCGTCGTTTGTGCAGTTTCAATCCATTGTTGGATTATTGTTTATTCGTCAAACAATCTACAAGGGAAACTGACTATGTAACTTTGAATACATTTTCAAAGGTTGTATCGTAAAAGTGGGTGTGATCCCTGGCTATACGGCATTCTGGGTTTATGACTTCTGACTAGCGCCCACCCGAACAAAGATGCTGACAATTTGGAGGACCGCCAACATAGGGCAAGATAGCTCAGTTAGTAGAGCGCCGGTACGGTAACCCGGAGGTCGCAGGCTCGAATCCCGCTCGTGCCAGTTTCTTTGTTCACTTTGAAAAAGATTATTGTTTATGTTACACTTGACTGCACAAACACATTGTAGAGGTTCGCTTGGTTGCCAGAACCGCCGCGACACCCCGACGTCTCCTGTAAAAAAAACGTACTCAAGGGGTTAAAGGGGTGGAGTATTTTTCCTCTGTTGAGGGCACCGCTATTAAAACTCCTTTGCATATGTAGGAACATTTCAAGCTGCAGCAAGGCAAATTGCCCTCTCTGCCTACACTATGAACATCTAACAAAAGAAAACCCACGCAGTTCTTTGTTTGTAACAAAGGACTGCGTGGGTTTTCTTTTGTTAGATGTTCATAGTGCTATGTGCTGTTCTGGGTTTTGTAAATTTTAATCATCTCTCTTAGTGCTTTGGAAAAGGATGAAAAATTAGGCAAGGATTCTCAAAGAAGGTGTATCAACAAATGGAAGCTATCGGGATACAATATGGTAGCCTCTTGAGCTTACTAGTGGGACCTGGGCTTGAATGCTACCTGAGGCCAACTGTAGATTGGATTTTTAGTCCCTGTAATTAAGTGATTCTGTGGCGTTCTCTAAAATATTAATCTGGGGTTTACGCCTCTCACCTCTAAAATTAATAATTTCTTCGTCTTTTTCTCCACAGGTTTTTCAGGCTTGTCAGAAACGGTTAAAAACGTTTTGTGAAAAAATGCTTCAGGAAACTGCTTCGAGTTCACTTGTTCATCCTGCAGTAACTCACCGTCTAGAGTACACATGGCCATTCTGTTGGGTACTGGATCTGTCTTCTCAGATTGTCCTTCGGGATTACGGGTCTGTACGCTATCGGCTAGAATACAAGTTTGAGAGGGGGAAAAATGGTTTATATCGACTCGGATCGACAAGACACAGAACAAGTCTGCTCAACATCTCTCTAAGGAGAATGAAGCGACAGGAAAGGGAGTTTAACAAGTTTCAGCAAAGAAAGAGGGGAACAATTTTTGAACGAGGGCAACTCACCTGAGCGACAAATCCTCCCGACCAATTCCGTGGAGACGTTGGCATTGCGAGCACGCTTGTTGGTTATTGGATGCCACTTCACATACGATTCACCTTTACTGCTGTTAAAGTATAATAATTGCGACCTGGTTGTAAAAAAGCTCGTTCAATAACTGGCAGTCGATGGGAGTTTTAAAATTTCAAATCAATTTCTAAGTATTAAAAAGGCTTGTGGATAACAATGTCCAACCTAGTACTGGGGTCTAATTTAATTTAATTTAATTTAATTTAATTTAATTTAATTTAATTTAATTTAATTTAATTTAATTTAATTTAATTTAATTTAATTTAATTTAATTTAATTTAATTTAATTTAATTTAATTTAATTTAATTTAATTTAATTTAATTTAATTTAATTTAATTTAATTTAATTTAATTTAATTTAATTTAATTTAAAATTCTAAGCGATTTAAAACAAAAATTATACATTGTTTTTCACTTTTTCTTACCGACTAGGACCACTTGAGTTCTCGTCTTGGCCTAGTACAACCCAGCCACAGAGTAGCTCAGCATAGTTGCAGCCAGGCTGAGAGACGATGAGCTTGGGACGGCCGTCTGGATGTCTACTCAGCGACAAGGAACCAATCTAGGGGGGGAAAATGGTAAATCAAATGGAAGGTTGATCGGAACAGATCACTTCTGAGAGCTCTTTTAACCCTAACCTTCCCTAACCTGCCAAAATCAAACACCCCTTTGTGTTGAATTTTGTGTGATTGGGTACTGTAGAGCCTTGGCACCATCACTTTGCATGGGACTTGATGCCCTGATTTTGTCTAAGTACAAAGAATGTGCCATTGGTTTACTACACTGTGTTGGAGTTTGTGTGGTTAGGGAAGGATTCTAGTAAAAAGGCTTGGGCTGTTAGGGTTAATGCCCAAGTATTTTGAATACATGTATTGATTTTTGGGTGAAGTCAGTTTTTAGACTTTGAAAGTCTGACTCACCGGACTCCGATGTCTTAGCTCGCCCAGGACTCCCAGAATGTAAAGGTCCTAGGATATCCATGAATTACAAGTCTAAGACTCTTATGACTCTGTCTGAGGACTCCCAGGACATCAAGGTCCCAGGACTTCCATGAATTACAAGTCCAAGAATCATATGACTCTTAGGATTCACAGGACTTTAAAGTCCCAGGACTCCAAAAATATAAATGTTCTACAACTCCCTAGACTTCAAAGTCCTGGATTCAAAGGATTCCAATGTTTTAAGACTCCCCGGACATCAAATTCCCTGGGACACCCAGCATATCAAAGTCCAGGACTTCCATTATGTCTAAGCTTTTATACCTGCCCGTTGAGTTGCCACTTCTGAAGTAACACAAACCTGCCAGATGCGAAGGAACTTGCGCCCTGAAAAACCAAACAAAAATACGGACAAGCAGCGGAGAGAAAATAAAACATTGGTGGAAATCACCTACAGTCCTCTGATCTGGTAAGCCACTCACTGTGGCTCATCAGTGGTTTCACTCAATGACAAAGCCAGAGCCACATGCAATTCTCTTCGAACAAACAAACAAACAAACAAACAAACAAACAAACACCCCAACAAACAAACAAACAAACAAACAAACAAACAAACACCCCAACAAACACCCCAACAAACAAACAGAATCCATGGCATTTTCTTCTATTTATCTTCAACAAATCACTCGCACACTAGCCAAGTAAACAAATTTTGCTTGGAATTCACATTTTGTTATCCAACATTATTTTTTTACAGCCGGTGTCAATTTTACTCCAGCAAAGTTGACTTTTGTGACTACAGCTTTATTTTTCTTGACTCACATTTGTTGTTGCTGGCTGTTTCTCCACCCAGCGATAGGCACGTACCACTCTGTCTGTGTGACCCACCACAAACTCCATACTACCATCGCCATCTGTAAATGTAAACAATATTCGTTCAAATTTTGGTTAACTTTGGAAGGTTTTAAAAGGTGAAGAGCTGTTGGGGCTGGAATTCGAAACTTCCCTCTCGGACCAGCCCCTCTGGTTTATTTCAGGGTTTATTTCAGAGTTTATTTCAAGGGGTTTTTTTCAAGGTTTTTTTTCAACTAAAATTTGCACGAATAATGAATAATGGAATGTAGTAAATGCTACCATTTTGGAGTCAAAGAGAATATATATTCTCAAAGTGAACAAAGAAACTGGCAGGAGCGGGATTCGAACCTCCGACCTCCGGAAGTACCGTACCAGCGCTCTACCAACTGAGCTATCTTGCCCTATGTTGGCGCTCTCCCAAATTGTCAGTATCTTTGTTCGGGTGGGCGCTAGTCAGAAGTCATAAACCCAGAATGCCGTATCCTCATTGAGTGATCCCCACAATGTCGCTTCCCAGGTTGTATCGTAAAAATGTCTTAGAATTCCCAGGACTCCCAAAATGTCAATGTCATAGGATTTCCATGAATTACAAGACTAAGACTCTTATGACTCCAATGTCTCAGAACTCCCGGGACGTCAAGGTCCCAGAATATTTATTCGTTGCAGCCAGAGGTCTGACATAGTGGTGTTCATTACAGTGAAGTTCTACATCTTCAAATTGTATAGAAATAATCCCAAAAAACCTCAAACTCTGAGGAATACTAACCGATGTCATCAATAAGAAGCACTTTGATGTTGGCTGGTAGGTGCTGCGTATGGCACAGTGATAATGGTGTATCGTTTAATGGGGCTGCCTCCGCCTGTCCCGATGTAAGATACAAGAGATAAGAAAACGTTACAAACTGAATTTTTTTCTTCTGAATATCATGAAACAGAGATGGGGGAAGAAAAGAGTTTGAAAGCACCCCCCCTCCCCATCAGATCTATCTGTTAGATAGTTCTGTGGATATTTGAAATCAACCTTTTCTGAGCATTTCGAATTTTGAACAGGTACGGTTCCACAGCAAGGTGGAGGGGGCTATAATCCCCTCCCCCAAATGTTTCTTTTTAACCGGCTGTTGTAAATGGCGTGCTGGTATGCCAATACGGGCTTGTGCAGCCAGGCGTAACACACACAATAGGCAAACAATGGATCGAATATGCGCAGGAATGCGCATATAGATGACAACCAGCCAGGTGGTCTTTTTCCAAGCACAACTATGGCCGTTGTTACTATTTAGTTGGTTAAAATTAATGTTTTGAGAATTTCTTAACGAGTTAGGGCTGTCCCGAATATAGCGAATATTCGATCATCAACCGAATATTCGAATAGCTTTTTGCCGATTCGAATATTCGAAAAAAAATATACATGTATATGCACGTACAGATACATGTACGACTATGATGCTATTTTAATAGAAAAGTTACGGCACTTCGCAGTGTCATATTTTTTGTTGACAGAGGTTTATGGTTACTGATCGTAAAATCCTTGACACTTCTAAAATAATTATTGCAAAATCTTGGGCTGGAGTTAGGTACAACTTTTTACCGGTGACGCCCGACTTGACCGGCGAGTATCGAATATTCGGTCAAGCCCAGTCTCGAATAATCGAATACTAAAATAATCGAATACTAAATTAATCGAAAATGAACAGCCCTATAACGAGTAACACTTTTTAACACTTTCTAAACTTATACAAAAAGTTGACATCGTGTAGCAAAGCTGTTGGTGCTGATATTATGTACATATAAGAAATTGGAAGATATACCAAAAAATCCTGCGACAAAATAAACTGAAGATGGTGGAAAGTGTTGATACTAACATGTGCATCCGTTTCCTTTGTCGTTCGTTCAGCATAGAATACACTACACAGGCCCTCTGCACTCACTGTTACCAAGCAATTCTGATCAAACAGAAAAAGAAATAGACAAATGGCAAGTGAATGTAAAACATGAGAATGAAACAAAATTCAAAAACCTTGCATGAGTGGGATATGAACCATATTTTTCAGTTTTTTTTAGGGGGAATTTTGTTATAATTTAAAAATATTTGTTACTGATCCTTCATGATCTGTAATTAAGTGCTTTAATGAGGTTATTTATAATATTTAATAAAATTCAAATTAATTTCAAACAAGGGCGGATCCAGAACACAATTTTAGGGGGGGCCAAACATTTTTTTTGTGCAATTTTTTTGGGAGGGCCAACAAATTTTTTGGCTGAGTTTTGTGGGTGGGTATACGCAGTGGCTGCCTTTTTGCGACGTCAGTTAGTTAAAAAAAAAAGAAAAGAAGTTTTTTTTTGGGGGGGGGGGGGGGGGGCCATGGCCCCCTTTGGCCCCCCCTGGACCCGCCCTTGATTTTAAACACCTTTTTGTTGCAGCTGCAGATATCTCCAATGCCAATGCAGGTTATCTACAGAGAAAGAGAGCAACAAATCAGATCCTGATGAAACCAATATAAATCAATTCCAGCATAAGGTGAAACTTTAAACAGGCAGATTGCACTTTGAAACTTCTGTTAGCTTTCAAGCAGGTAATGAAACCCCAAAAATGAAGTAACATGTATATACATGCACTAGTAGGCCAAATAAAAACAGAACGTGTTTACCAAGGCCGCCTATTATTATTATATATTTTTTTTTACTTTCCTCTAAAATTACCATACCAATTGCAAAAATGAAAGGAGGAAATATACCTCCAAGTTGATTTGTTGCATGTTTACAATCGATCTGGTGGATTTTACTCTGTGCAAAATAACTGTTTGGCATGATATAAAAATAGAAGTTAAAGGCCGTACCTTATTATTGTAAAACATTTGTTTGTTTGGTTGTTTGTTTGTTTGTTTTTACCTAAATTAATTTTAATTCGTCAAACAATCCACAAGGGAAACTGACCAGGTAAATTTGAATACATTTTCAAAGTGAACAAAGAAACTGACAGGAGAGGGATTCGAACCTGCGACCTCCGGATTACCGTACCGGCACTCTACCAACTGAGCTATCTTGCCCTATGTTGGCGGCCTCCTCCAAATTGTCAGTATCTTTGTTCGGGTGGGCGCAAGTCAGAAGTCATAAACCCAGAATGCCGTATAGCCAGGGATCACACCCAATTTTTACGATACAACCTGGGAAGCGACTTTTTACTTTTTAATTAATTTTAGTCAGTACCAAATGCCAGTCATTCAGTGAACCAATCAACATACCATGCCCAGGTTTGAGCAGCATGCCCATGGTTGCGTGTTGCTCCCCTTAAAGACACTTAGTTCCCCCTCAACATTACCGACAACCAACTCATTTTCCTGTCAAACAAAGGTGAAATCCTAGTTTAACAAAATGCTGGAAAAGACCTATAATAATTGTTTTTCTATCTCTCAGAAAAGGCAACATTTTTGAGAAAGATTTTACTGTCATACCACCCTCCCTCCTCCCCCATAAAGAGTTGGGAACAGAAAATGTTTTTCCTCTCAGGGCCTGTTTGTTTCACACGAATCCCGATCGCGATCGGTGATCCAGCCGCTGGTTCGCTCCATCCACTAGGCAGAATCTGGTGTGTAAACCAACGCACGGATCACTGATCACGATCCAGATTCGTGTGAAACAAACAGGAACTCAGTTAAAGATTAATGGAGTAAAATCTATGAAAAAATACTCTGATGTAGCTAACATATTTACAAGACAAATCTATTGTCCCCCTCCCCCCCCCCCCCCCCCCCCCCGGCTGTCCCACCCCCATTGTGGGGATTGTCAATCTGGAATTGACCAAAATCCCCATCCTGGGGCACTACTCTCGTATACAAAAATATAGGGCCAAAAGAACTTGGAACCAAAGCCCTTGGCATGAAAATATTATGTACCAATCTTAACGTCCGCAACGTTCGATCACGCAAGCATCGCTCGATCACGCAAGCATCGCTCGATCACGCAAGCATCGCTTGATCATGCAAGCATCGCTCGATCACGCAAACATTGCTTGAGGCCGAGTTTCCGAGTGTGCAGGGAACGACCAATCATGCAAGACTGTTCCTGCACGATCTGCCGATTTCACAAGTTTTGCCCTGCGTGATCAATCGATTGTGAACCCGCTGTTCACAATTAACTAATTGAACAAACCCGTTCCCACACAATCTACTGAATGCACAACTTTTGCCAAGTGTGATCGGCAGATCGGTCGATGCTTGCGCAATCTAGCTTGAAAATTCCAGCTCTAGGCTCATGACATGTTAGATTCGCCGTCTAAACGGCGAATCTCACAAATGTCATGAGCCTAGTCAAGCTAGCGCAATCGACTGATGCTTGTGCGAATGACAGATCAAGTGAAATCGTAGTGCGATTAACCGATTGCGTAGATCCACCGATCGCACCCAACACATGCATGACCATAAACAATTACGTACGTTTAGGCCTAACGTTATTTGTCCAAGTTCCTGCCAACTTACATTGTCGTTATCGACATCTCCCAAAACCACCGCATTGGGAAACACGTTTCCAGGGAACTCGAATTCTAAGCGCTCCACAAACACTACAGATCTCATCACGACTATTTCAATAGTAATTCTGTGATGAGTTCGAGTTGGAAAACTAATAAAAGTGTGGGCAGTGGTGGTGGGTGGCAGACGACAACAACGCTTCGTTGGAATTGCGTACAATTTAATAGTGTCGTGTTCCCTTTACCCTATAATACATTTGGCATGGTTTCAATGCAAAAGTAGGGGACAGACTGAAACATTTGCCTAGCGCCCTCTGTTGATCTAGACCCTAAAACACTATGAAAATCTTTGCCGTGAAAATCCGTTTTGCCGTGAACAAAAATTTCACGGCAATTTCACGGCGAGAGAACACCATGAAAACGCCGTGAAATACCCTCGGGATTTTATCGCCAAGAAAACGCCGTGAAAACGCCGTGAATTTGTTGCAGGCAGTTTCTGCCCAGCTCATTAACTTGCTCTATTGTTCGCTCTTTTGTATTGTGTGATTATCAACCATCAATAAATTGTAATGTAACTGTCGAAGCTGGCAGAAGTTGCGTGGTTTACAGTTAAACCATGGAGGTAGGAAAAGCTCCATGGTTAAACATGACGACAGGCTAGGTACAGCGGCCAAGCGTTCGACGTCCAGTTTACCATCGATGCCTTCTTAACTAGTCAAGGGCCCCCTCGTAAAAATAATAACAAACCCGTAATAAATATTGTATTGGGGAATTCGATATATACCGAAGAATATCGCGATATGTTGCTTTTTGCAGCGTTTAAGATTTCTCTAACTATAGGCTTAATATTATAAGCATGGTGCATTTAAGTGTGGGTTAGTCTAGATTACCTTACCCGAAGTTCCAGCTATTTCAAATAAAGTTGACGACAGAATAATACATAACGTATGATGTACCATGGAGGAATAAATAATACATTAAATGTGTCGTTTCTTTGATCGTTTTCTAAACCCCGACATAACTTATCCGTCATATCTCCGGAGTAGAGTCAGCACCACGCACGTGCGTGCATGCATACGGGATTCCATCGTTGGTGTAGTCTTGGTCAAGTGCAAACAACCGCACTGAATGCTACCGTATTATTCCCAATGTACAATGTACGTACACGCAGCTAACGTATTCCGAACTCCGCCTTAAAAAAAGGCTACTAAGACCTGAGGGGGTTACAGCAATTGTTCAATAAGGGTACCCCCTAAAGCGCATCTGCGCGTGCGCGATGCTTTGTTGCTAGCCTTGGTCAAGAGCAAGCAGCCGCACTGAATGCCATCGTCTTATTCCCAGTGTACCATGCACGCACATGCAGCTAATGCGCAGAGAAATTCACCTTGAGAAAAGACAAAACCGGGCGCTTCGCACAGCCAAAATTACTAGGTAGGCCTACGTAAAATTACCATGGACTTTTTTTTCAACGGAATTCGACGCGGAAAATTCTTAAGATAATCATTTTTTCTATTTTTTTTTATTCGTAGGAAATTCCAGACAGGGTCGGCGGGATAAAAACAAAATTAAAAATCGGTCGGGAGCCAAAAATGGGGTGGGTCGGAAATGAGAACCATAGAATTTAAAACAGGGACGCCCTTATCGTTGTAAGGTTTATATTTTATTATAATGATGTACGGTAATTTTCCCAAAAGACTTTGTCCATTGAAAGCATAGGTGGGTTTATTCTTGATTTTATGTTTCAATTTCAATCATAAATGTACCGGTACCGCTATGGTTTCCAGATAATTTTATTTTTTGTGTTTTGCGTTGTTGGATGGCAAAAAAAAACGAGAGAAAACGGGGCCTGTTTTTAACCTTAGTCAAGGCGCGCGTAGCTATACCTGGACGCGTGATGCGTCCCGAATGCCAGCATGTCCGGGGCGCGCCACTCGTCTGGGTAGCGCGAGCCAATGAATTCGGAACAAAATGTGGGCCTACATGTGCGGACAAAACAAACGCGGAGTCTTATAACAAAAACATACCGGGAAAACGAAAAGCACGGAAAACAGCGAAAAATTCACATGCCTGATTATTATAGTCGGATTTCACAAAATCCGTGTTTTGAAACCCAAAGCCTTTATACTTCCGTATTGCTTATTTCTCATAAATTTCAGTACGAAATACGGAAAATCCGTACTGGTTGGCAGCTCTGAATTGTGCATTTTGCATCAAAACAGAACTAGCCTGGAGCCTAAGCCAGCTCATTTGGAAAATTAAAAGTGCCTGTAGAATCAGAAAAAGGCAACTCGGGCCGGGAGGCGAATTTGTTTTCTCCCAAGCGACATCCGAATGTGGTTAATGCTATGACGCATATGTCCTATGAGATTTCGGACTTTACTTCCCTTTTTAAAAAATCCTTCGGAGCCACGAATAATAAAAAAAAAAAAAAATTGGAACGTAATGAAATTTTGGACTTTATTTCCCTTAAAAAAAACCTCCAAAGCTCAATCTCCTACCCACCCCACAGTCGAACATCGTATCCACTGAACCATCGGAATGCTCGGTAGACAATGATAATTTATGGCATTATGTACCCAGCCCTAGGTCCTATGCATCCATAACGTTTGGGGAAAAAAATAATTCGCGGCTGGGCCGCGCGCGAGCAGAGACACCACCCTGACAATCCAGCCAAACTCAACGCTGAGTGATGTGATTGGTTTAGCATGACGAGTGAAAATGGTTTCGACCAATCAAAGCACTCAGCGCAGAGGTGGAGCCGATCGTTGCGCGTTACGGAGTTCATGATTGGTCAGTCCGATCATTCACGACGGCATGTAACTTTCAACGTGCTCGAGGTAGTGTTCGTCCATTACAACTACGCGTAGCTAGTAGCAAGACGCCCATTTCGGACACGGCCTAAGAAGTCATTGGTTTTTGTATACAAATCAGGAAATGGTGAGAAATAAATTACATTTTACAACTGCAATGAAAGAAACGCTAACATTTTAAGAAAGAACAAAGATGGACTGCTCCGTGAAGCCGGCAGTTGGCCTTCAAATTAGTATTTGTTTGTGGCATTAATGTAGATCATTCCTATCTCCATCGATTTACGAGGAGTAGGCTAAATCTATTCTGCGCGCGATAGGCCTAAGGTCCCCTGTTTTATTAAAATCGTTGCAGAAACGCAAATAAAAAAAATAAAAAAACACCAGCAAGCACAACAACAACAACAGTTTTAACAACACATTGGGACCCAACGGATTCGCGAGGAAAAGTACACACTGCGTGTATCACAACCCGCTCCCAACAAACCGTGACCACCTGTCCGTTTTATATCTGCGAGATTGATGTTCGTGCATAACATATTCGCATGAGCCATGAGTCGATCGTCTTATAAATGCGGATCAGACCACTGTACTCGCAACCACAAACACATAAAATTAGGAGAGTTCCCTGTTATGCCGGGCCGTTATGTTTGCACCCGCAGTAAATCTAATATGTTCTTTTGTCAGTTGAAGAATGGTTTACCGTTATGCATAACAAAGGAATGCAGCCTGCCGGGTTCGCCGTGAATTTGCCGTGAATTCGCCGTGAACATAATTGCCAATATTGGCTGGAAATAAACGCCGTGAAATTGCCGTGAATTTTTATTTCACGGCAAAAGACGGATTTTCAGGGCATTTTCACGGCAAAGATTTTCATAGTGAAATCACGTTTGATATGCACACAAGAATAATGTATGCAAGTAAGCTTATAAAAATAGGATTTTTGAAGGCTGAAGTTTGCGGATAATTATACAAGCTAAAATTTAAATTAAAAACAAATCTTTTCTTTTATATTCTTTTCTTTCCCATCCTACCGCTCCAAACTCTGTGAGTAGAAAAATAAATTCCAAAGTACCATACTACCTAGTCCCAGCACCTCCATGGTCCCAGCAACTAGGACCTTAAACCATGGAGAAATAAGACATTATTTCTCCATGCTTAAACCTCCACCACCACCGTAGTACCACCCCCCAAATTTGTTTGTTTGATTATAAGGACTTGAACCAGGCATTTGCTTGTTTGTCGTAGTGTTTAGGGTTGTTTATTTAAGTTGTGAGCTTGCTGGGTTTGGTTTTTAACTTCATATCAGAGGCCGTGTCCGATCAGTTGGCTGCGGCTTGAAATCCACACACAAGTCTATGAGATGTGGCTGCAGCCACTACCATAGACATGTGTGCAATTTCAAGCCGTAGCACGGATGTCCGGCCAGAGAGAGCGACCTCTATCGATGATAATTGGTTTGGTGACACGTGGATGCACACTGGTTGACGGTACCCCGTAGAGAAACCAATGCATAGAGGGACGCGGATACCACTCACATATACAGTGTCATGCAGTACAGTGTAAGTATGTTTTTGGACGTCGGACGTGGATGATGAATGAGGAGAACCTGCATGCCCTAACATTAATTAACAAGTCATGAAGTAACAGCTGGCCGGATGGAATGGAGCTCTCGAAATCCTCTCTTTATGTTTGACTGCGATGTTCTTGCAGAAATGATAGAGACCCGGTAGGGATTACCAATTTGTAACTATGGACCTGGCGAAAACAAATACTAAATAGGCCTATCTCAGTATCTGTGTACACAAATCATGTAAATAAGCCACTTCGGAGTTTCAACTGCACATGCGCATATCATGGCGATTGTGTAGTGTAATTAAGGCCCCTCTTTAGTTTCAATCAAATTAGAGTCAAAAGTATTTTTTCTCATTCCAAAATGACTTTTTCAACCTAAATCAGACTTCTCTTAATTATATTGACTTCGTTTTTTGTAATTTTGAACAGTTTATTGCGCCTTTGCGGTAGAAAATGCAATTTTCTTATGCACTCTATGGCAGTTGCCATTCGAATCAATGCGGTTTTGCGTGTTTACTGTACGTCACGGTGATTGCCATCTTTGTTTTCACGTTGCGTTCTGTCGTCCTCATCGCCGCTTTACCCCAAAACTTCTCTCAAAAAATAAAACCCTGCCCTTTATCTACGGTAGCGACCGCAAACGCGTCATCGCGCATCGCATCTGCGCATGTCACGAACGCTGTGTAAAATTTGGTGTGGCGCTTACGGACGGTCCGGACACTCATCATAATACTGCTTGTGTGTGCATTCCGTCGTGGGTTTCGAATAGATTAATACATGAATGGAATGACCACGAATTTTGCTAACTTTTAGTGCCATTTTTCCACCTCTCCCGAACAAGGTTAACTCATCAAGGAAATAGCAAGGTATTTTCAAACTCGAATTTGGCATATTAAACATTGTTTAAAGTAATTTAAAGGTGGAAAAAACGGTTTTCTGACCCCTATTTTACCTAAAAATGATTGACACGATCGTGTCACGTGGTGCAGTATAAAACCGCAATCGGCCATTTTATGGAATTTCTTTTCTATTTTTGGACAAATTCTCCATGGTCAGATGGAATGTGTTTTATTTGATGAGAAAGAAGTCGAGTTAAATTTTTTGAATAAGTTTTCTGTTTATTATCAACTGTTTTGTTTTGCAGAATTGCCTGGGGATAAATAGATTTTTGTGACTTTTTTTTTTTTTGGGGGGGGGGGGGGGTTTTATTGGGGGGTGGAGAATATTTTTATTTATTATTTTTTTTTGGGGGGGGGGGTGGCCTGGGATCTTGTGAATTTTGTTTTTTTATTTTTGGGGGGGGGGGGGTTGTCCCTTTTGCCTAATAAGTTATAATTTTGAGTTAAAAGTTTACAGTGGTTTGTCTGTTTCTTATCAACTGTTTTGTTTTGGAGAATAATGCATCTGGGGATGGTGATTTTCTTTTTGTTTTCCCATTTTGTATTAATTTTTTTTTATGTCGTTTAGTCTGCCTTTGGCTTTGACCCATTGTTGTGTGTTCAGCCTTCATCAGCCAATTTTTGATTCTATATATGTTTTTGTGAATTTCTACTTCAATTTCTGTTCAATTAATGTGTGCCCAAAATGCTTTAAAGGACGGGTCTGATTTTGTTCCGTCCCCTCTTTAACAAAAATAATACATGTAAATAAAAATAAGTACCAGGGGTAGTGCTTGCCATAAATAGAAAAAGAAATTAAATGCTAATAAATAAAAAACAAATTACAAAATGATTTTTTTTTTCATTAAATCAGAGCAGATGAGGTTGCCAAGCCAGCTCCCAAACCTCAGTATGGGGTTACGGCTGTCTTACTATAAAATATCAAATATGTCTCGCCTTAAAATTTGATGAGATCATCAGCATATTTATTGCAAAGTGTCCTTGGAATTTACTTTAAATTTTCTTTAAATTTCCTTTTAAATTAACTTTCTAATTATATTAAAAGTTAGTATTAATTAAATTAAAAGCACAAAAATGTTGTTAAAAATTTAAAATACAATTACCCACACTAATTTTTAGATGGCAGTGCCTGTGATTCCAGACTTGTCAACAGAACTCTTAAATGATTAGAAGGAAAACCATGCTATAAAACAAGCCGGAAAGATATACCTCGAGCACATTTACCAATTATGCCAACTGAAGAAAACTGGGGGAAAATCTACGACTGTCACAAAGGAAGTCCTATGAATGGAGAAACTCATTCCAGATTTTCCTGGCAATATCACACCACAGAATCTTTCAGCAATGGGGGAAGTTATTGAAAGACAGGGGCATCTAATAAATGCTGCTGCAGCAGTGGGAACATCATGTTCAATTTTGAAAAGTGCCAATGAAAAAAGAACAATCCCTCTTGTTGGCAAAAGGATCGAACACACATTCGTCAGTCAAGAGGAGGATAGGGACAGCAAGGAGGTATTTAAAGGTCATCTCGCAGGTCCTAGACAATGATGAGGCCGTCTACAGGAAACCTGGAAATAATAACTGAGAATTAGTCATCCATCACATTTGTCTCCGCTTGCCCGAGTCGTAGCTCATGCAATTTTTGTAAAATAAAGAAATCATTCCTAAATATTTCCATATTTAGATATTTAGTCCCTGTTTCCATGACAACAAAACCTGCATTTAACAGCTATCAGGAAGAGGAAAAAAGCCCTATTGAATTGTTTGATTCTTATATCCAAAAGTACTGAAGAAATGAACCTGCTGCGTCTTTTAATTAAGGAGATATTTTAAGTTTATTTTGTTTATACTTGTTGTTTACATACGAATGTATGTAAACAATTGTGGTAAACAACTTAAAGTAAACATACCTTGGAAAATACTGCCTGCATCAATGTTTGGTTTTCAACAGTTATTGCTGACAATATGTTTGACCTTTTCATCGTACAAAAAGTTTAATTTTGCGGCTGAAAAGAGATTGGTTTAACGTTTTATCAGTTTGGTTGTTTATTCTTGTTGCCGTGGTAACCTCTGGTTCAAACCATAAACAAGTCGTGTCAAATTCCCCTTGTTCGACAATGTACATTCCTCAGGAACATGCGTCTGTATTTTCAGACTATCCGATTCACTAATTACGAAGTTACTCAAATTTGAAATTGTTTACTCTATTGTTTGAAAAATGGTTTGTGGTTCCTATCTACTGCATACCTGTTGGCTTGTAATGTTGCTAACTAGTTTGGCAATTCCAATAACCTAAAAGTGGATTTTTGTTCCCTTATAGGGAGCAGGGCCCTACACTACACAATCACCCATATCATGATTCTCGTTTTAGTTTCGGGAGATAAACAAAGCAGATGCCCTCACGTGGTAACCGAATCTGCATTCTGCAATTTTTCATCCAAGCCCAAGGCCATGAGAATGAAAGTATGAGTCTACCGTCCACCGCCCGCATGCCGTCAGAGCCCCCGCCAAAAAATTTCATTATTTCAAAATATTTAATTATTTCCAATTAAAATCATACAATTTATCCCAACTGTCCATCCAGAATTCCAAACATGCTTTTGCAATCGGAAAACGCTCTATTTGCATCCTTCCATTTGGTTGTGATGATTTTTCTGATCGGCAACTTCACGAAATCCTATGCAACCAACCATTAGAACTAGGAACTAGTCCAGTTGTTCTGCGAGACCTATGCATATTAGTATGCACGCTCTGATTGGTCGATGGACACTACGCACAAAAATATCAACGCGACCATGAGAAAATGGCGGTGGCTAGTTTGTTTACGTTTTTGGATGAGTTCATAGATGAAAGCGAGACGGATGATATTTGCTCAATATATCAACAATGTCACAAGTGGTAACATGTGCATTATTTCAACATGTGATTGTTCAAAGAAAGACAGTAACAAAAAGTGATCGTTCACCGACTGCTGAATATTTACGTTTGTTCGCCATTTTTCTGATAACTGGTCCTCTCTGCACTGTGCTATTAAAACGGCTATTGGTAACCAGTGATGCGACCAACCTCGGTAGGCTGGTCGCGAATCGTCGACTAGACTAGTCCAACCATCGTCGACTAGCGTGCGTTTGATCAGAGTTAATCGAGTAATGGTTAACTATAGTCCTTGATCGAACTTGCTCCCAGATGCCCGTACGAATGCGATATTTTCAATCAATCTCAATGTAGCATTAAAATGAAGAGTCTGAAGTAAATACTCGAATAAATACTTGAAGAATGTTTTGATGAAGCCCGCAGATATAAAAATATAAAATGATGGCACGATAATAAGATGATATCTGATGATTGCATTCAAAGCTGGCAATGATCCCATGTGATGATGACCGAGCAGCCGATCGTTCCATACTTGGTCACGCGACTCATAGTGGCGGGCGTTTTCAACATGTTCAAAGGCGGGAAATTGAAAAATAATGAATAATGAATTAAAGCCTCATCACTTTTCAAAATGTCTCGGACAGTAAACTCATACTTTCATTCTCATGGCCTATTATTCAGAAAAAGAAGATGGAAACTTGTTCGCACAAAAGTTGGAGCATGCAAAACATCTTAAAGCACAATGCCGTGCAAGAAAATCAAAATTGTGCATTTACATGTAGGCCTACTTCAAAGCAAGAACTTTTCTGTGATTTTGTTGGTAACCCGCTATGATTTTACACACTTGTGGTGAACTGTTTATCTGTCGAAACTAAATGTGTAGTTGGAATTCCGAAGTGGCTTATACTAGGCACATTGACACTGACAGGTGTATGATTTTCGATTGCGGAGAATGGGGTGGGGGGGGGGGGCGGGGATGAAAGGTTTTGGATGGGGGGTGTGGCTTTGTCCAGGCAAGATCGACGGATGTGTGCAGTCCCACAACAGTGCAATCTCCTGATCTGTCATTTTGCAAGCATCAATCGATTGTGCAAAGATCAGTTGATCACTCAAATTTGGTAAATTGCACCATCTACCAATCATGTAAACCACTATATTCCTGCATAATGAACCGATCGTTCAACTTTGACCCTGAGTGATCCCCCCCCCAATGGTATGGGTTTGTAATTCCAAGCCAGGGCCTGGTGCAGATGGAGGGGAAGAGCAGGTTTTTGCCTCGTTACATGTTTTATAGTATTAACCAAAAAATCTAACAAAAACAACTTTAATCCAGAATTGACCAGAAAGTAATCTTTTTTTTTAGATTACAGTCTTCATTTATATTGAAAGAACATTTAAAGTGACATTTGAAGGAGTCATATAATGCTATTCTTTATGACATGTTATGAAATTCATTCTTGTACAACTATCTATTTATCTGTACATTTTAGGTATCTATCCAACTCTGATGTAGACCTATGTCTGCCGTGCAAGTTGATGTCTACCAAGCAACTTAAAGTCAAACGTGCTTTGGTCAGAAGAAAAAACAGATAGTTGTCCGATAATGTGCCTGAAGGAGATGGATTGAACTAAATGGCCAACGAAAACAAAATACTTGCTGTGGAAACAAATATGCTGCCAGAAATGGCATGGTGTTGATACGTTGGAAAGATTTATTATCATTACTCTAATCTCAAATAATAAGTTGTTGCCATGGCAACCAATCACCCCAACAATGTTGGAGAGGAAAAATCCCAGGTTTCCGCAAAATTGGAGCAGATCTCGAGCACAGAGTACGGGGGCGACACAGACACAAGACACCGCCCTCACCCACTGGAGAAACAAGGATCGCGGACTCATTTCCCCTCTGGCAACGGGTCGGCCTCAGGTTCTGGGAATTTCGCACAATCGTCATCAGCATTATCATCCTCCTCATCTGATATTCGGCTTCTGTGTAATGCAAAGGATGACATAGTGAGCTTGCCTCACCATGCCCAGCACACACCCCCGACGACGCCCACGTTACATGTAAGTCACTCCAGCACACACCAGAAAGTACCGGTTCTTCCTCGTCTGGCCCAATCACAGTCCAACAACTCTAATTACAAGAGCCCACGATTGAGGTCACAGGTCAAACGGAGCAAGGATAAGCAGGATAATCTTCTGACCTTCAGAGCCATGGTGTATCTCGTCCTGTGGTACTTCTTTAGCTTCTGTACGCTGTTTCTGAACAAATACATACTGAGCATGCTCGGAGGGGAACCTGGAATGCTGGGTAAGTTATTTGACATCAGGATGGTTGACCATCAAGTGGCACGTTCTTGGCATAAAAAAGGATTATGTGAGATAAAATGAATATTTTTGGATCGCCCTGTTATTATGTTTGATTTTGTACACGTATACAGTTACTAACATGGTTCCAATTGGGCGTGATCCCTGGCTACATGGCATCATGGGTTTATGACTTCTGACAAGAGCCCCCCCCCCGAACAAACATAGGGCACTTGGTAGAGCACCGGTACGGTGTTCCGGAGGTTGCAGGTTCGAATCCCGCTCCAGCCAGTTTTCTTTGTTCACTGTTTGATGAATGGTTCCAATCTAAATAGAATTTGCATTGGTTTTAGCTTCTGCATTGTACAAAGTACAATGTACATGTGCATTAACGAGACAGAATTGTCACTCGCATTCTAGACAAGAATTTGTAATCAGCATCTCTAAAATGCCTGTCCTCGAGCACCGAGTCTTTGTACACTGTCTCGTCATTGATTAAACTAATATTCATAAATGCCTCAGCGAGTTTCACTCTCCCTATTGGTCGAGAGCCTGTCAAGTGGGTGTGTTTAAACGGTTGTTTAAACACGGCTGGAAGTTGTTTAAACACTGCGCGTCATAACCTGCTGTTCTCAGCCGATACGCAACAGGGAGAGCATAGTAGGTGCGCGCACAAGATGTACTGAGCTTCATAATGTAAGACGACGGTAATGCACGCGTATAAAACGCTGCATCTCGTGCGTGTGCATACGCGCACACGACAGACGGGCGCGGAGTGCCTTTACGCGCTCACGAGGCCGATACGTACGCATGTGTTTTGTACTGAGCAATTGGGAGAAAAAGTAGGGTGAAAAAGCTTTGCACTTTGTCCTTTCTACGGGAGGTTTTTGCGTTTTTTCGTAAGAAGGCAATTATGCAGGCCTTGACCTTTACAGCGGCCACCAGAGGCCATGGCCGCTGAAGCCCCAGCGAATTGCCGTGATGCCCTTTTAAAAAACACGTACTTTACAGCCACGTTGGCCGACGTGCCCTTTTCCATTCCATTATATTATGAAGGTCATCAAGACAGGCAAGAGCAACACTGATTTATTGACAAAATTGTTTCGTTACGTACCGTTACCTCCATGATTTTTACAGGCTGGCCATCGCGCGCGTGCGACATGCATTGACTTCACGCATGCCGCTCCGTGGAGAACGTGGCATGGCAACCATATCAAATGTAGCTGAGTTGTATACTACTATTAAAGAACACAGCACCAGACTACTCTCAATGTAATCTTTAGTACGTAACCTCTGGTCAAGTCTCAAAGAATTATTACAACTGTAAGCACGCGTGTATCCAAGGGATCGCTGCTCCGTCTAAAACGATTTTTGTGTCAGTCACAAATCCAAAGAATACCATTTTTTTTTTTTTTCAGGCAATGATATTGGGAGTTTTAGAGTAAGTTGTATGCACAACACATGTTTTGTGTAGAGGCTACCGAAATGCTTCAAAATTAACAAATTCCTGGTGTTTCTGGACCACAGATTTAAGTTTTCAGACTTTTGTGATTTTGCGTTCTCATGCCCGATTTTGTTCAATAACGGGTGGGGGAATTTAAAAATCATTGGGGGATTAATTTTTTTTTTTTTTCTCAATGATTTTTTTAAAAAGAATTTTATATTCTGGAATTTTTCAGAGGAGGAGATTTCGCTCAGTGTGGGTGGGTGCACTGCGGGGGAGGGGGGGGGGTTGAGCTGGGGGATTGATTTTTTTTCCAGATGAGCGGCTGGGGAATTTAATTTAATAGGGGGTGGGGGAATAAAAAAACAAACATGGTGGATTGGGTGAAAACGGGGGAGAGGATAACAACAGGGGGAGCTAATAACTTGCAATGCTAGCCTGTGCTACAAACAAATCCAGTAACAAATATTTTGACAACTTCATTTGTACAGTGTTGCATCATGAAAAGTAAAGACACAACACCAAATGGTACAAGTATCTTGATATTCTTTATTTTTAATTTATTTTTACTTTATTTTTACTTTATTTTTAATTTATTTTTACAACTATTCAAGCATTGTCATTGCATGTGAACAGTAGTAACAATGAACAATATACGGGTTGAAAAGTCAAATACCATACATAAAGGAAAGTGCATTAAGTCATCAATAAATTACAATTTTGAAAATGGCCTTGGTGCCCTTTCAGTTGGTCTCGGTGCCCTTTTTTTTTGGAGGGGGGGAGCCTTTGAGGCCAAGTGGCCTTGCCCCTCTGAAGCTTAAGGTTGAGGCCTGAATTTATGAATGGGGATAAAAATGTGATGACCCGGTCTTTACCACGTCAATAATAACCTCAAAGGGGCGTGAAACTTTTATCCCCTTATTTCATCCGTCTAATTGACATGCAAAAAATAGACAGGCAGTTTTTGTATGCTTGTACCAAAGGTGCAATCTTTTTTGCTTTATGTTGATTTTAACACTGGTAAATAGATATTGAAAAGGTGTAGAATTTAAAGCAAAGGGTATCAGGGGCCAGTTTCATAGAGCTGTTAGGCACAAACAAATTGCTTAGCATGAAAATGTCTTGCTTATTAAAAACAGGTTACCAGCCAAAAGTCCATGTAATTTTCATGCTAAGCAAACAACACCTGAATGCCAGTCAAAAGCTATATTCCACACATGGAAATCTGGTTGGTAATCCAGTTTTTATCAAGGAAGCATTTGCATGCTAAGCAAATTTTTGTGCTTATAACAGCTTTATGAAATTGGCCCCAGGGGGCAAAATTTGGCTGGCGTTCCGTCAGGTTTTGGAATAAACATGTAGCACAACCTGTTATTTCAAGATTTATGTCTTCAAAAAATCTGTGAGGCAGAAATCAACATGAACACTAAATTGATGAGTGACCATACGCAGTGCCAAGAACACAGAAAACAAACTTTCTTCCCCTATATCGCACACAAATTTCTTGACTAAAGTCTCAAAATTAAAGGTTGTTCCAAGTGTTTATACAATTCTGGACACAAATTAAAGTTTAGTTTCCAAGATTTTGTTGTTCCTGACCAATTTTGGTGGAGGGTATCAAAGGAAACTCCATTTTTTCAGGATTTGAATCTTTACTGGGAGTGGGCAGGCAGATTTTTAATCCCAGACGAAACACTACATTTTGTCATGGCTAGCCAGGAAACCTACAGAAAAACTGTAGAATCCTGACGAATGAATTGAATGGTTCCTTATGAACAGGTTCAACCCAGATGCTAGTGACCACCGTTTGCGGTTTCTGCAAGATGTACATTCCGTGTTGTCTGTACCGGCACAAGGCCCAGGACGAAAGACCGAAAGGTTTCCTCTGGAATATGATCGGCCTAGGTACCATGAGGTGGGTTGGATTGATGACTCACTGGCAGCCAATGCAACAATCTTAAGGTTGCACACCAGTAAAATAAACTTCCATAGACTCCAAATGATAAATATGTAAACTTCCAAAATTCAGGAAAAATACTTGGAACTCTCCAAGGTGTTTGAGACACACATCAAATTAAAGCTTATTTCATCATTTTTCAGTTTTTTGGTTCAATTTTATGGGGATTAACCAATGACTTTTTTGGAGAAATTTCCATCCAAAGATGATACCCCCTAAAAGTAGTCCCGTAGCCCATCGCCAGCTTGAAAGATGATGCCTGCGCTCCATTGCAAAATAGAGCACTTTTAGGGCCCAATTTCATCCGAATTTCACTGTAATACAAACTGGCAGTCCTGTGCGCGGCTTCCAGCCTTCCCTTTTACAAACCCTCAAGTTCATGGCCCTCAAAATGCCCTAAAAGCAGAGAATTTGAGGGGTCGCAAATCGTGATTTGGCCGGCGTGGAAAATGTTCGGCCCATTCACTGACCTGCACCCTTAACCTGTTGGATACAGACGACGGCCATATAGCTGTGGTTTGTAAAAGACCACCTGGCCGGTTGACATCTATAGGCACATTCCTGTGCGTACTCAATCCATTGTTTACCTATTTGTTTTTGCATTATGCTTGGCTGCACAAGCCTGTCTTGACATACCAGGACCCCCCAACAATAACAGCCGATCAGAAGAGGTTAAACAGAACTGACAGTGTGTACACATCCCACAATTTGCAGGGTGATTTTGTAGTCAGTTGCTGGTCCTCAATACTGTATTAATGTACAGTGTATGCATCCACACATTTGCCTAAGGTTAACATGTTTTTTTTCTCCATTTTCCACCCCAAAAAATTGATAGCGGGTGACCCAAGTGAGAAAAATCAAATTTTCAAGCAAAATATTTTTGCCGACATGATACGTAATTTTTAAAATTATTTGTTTTCCCTGCACATTTAAGTGAAAAAAACCCCGTCGAGATTCTCAGCCTCATTTCAGTGAAAAATTGTACGTTCTCAGTAAAAACATGCTTTAAATATATTGGTAACATTTGCACTACACGTATATTATTGATGTTTTTTGAAAGCCTGGCATATGGACTTCATGTGTGTTTAAAATGTTGGGGGGGAAATGAAAAAAAGAGATTTTAAGAAAAAAAAATTAATAAAAAAAAAACCTTGATATTATATTTCAAAAAACTGATGACCTTGATAAGCTTTCCCCATAATGTTTTAGAAGAGAATGATCTTTCGGTATAATCTCATGTTAAACATTTTCCCTGCGGTTTTGCCGGAGGCCATGGTTTTCTTTGCAGATTCCTGACTGTTATATTGGGACTCATCAGTCTGAAGTACATTGCGGTGTCCTTCACAGAAACCATCAAAAGTTCAGCTCCTCTATTCACAGTAGTTATAGCTTGGCTCATGCTGAGGGAACGTACAGGGTTATTGGTCAATTTGTCCTTAGTACCGGTCATGGCCGGTCTGGCACTGACCAGCTGCTACGAGCTCAGTTTCAACACCATTGGTTTCACCGCAGCCTTAGCAACAAATTTAGTTGACTGGTGAGTAGAAAATAAAGTGGTACGATAATGTTAAATTGACAAATCAACATTTGCGAATTAATCACGCCCATTCAGACAACCCCGTGGAAATTTGGGCAGTACAATTTGTATGTCTCGTATTTCGCATGTTCCACGTCGAATTATAACTAATTTGATTGGACGATATTTCGCAATCTGCATTCATGTGATACTGCTGCAATAGGTCAATGGTAGGGCTTTTTATTTTTTGTATAATTAAGTATTTGATTAATCAAAACTGGGTTTGAATATTTGACACTTGTCGATCAAGTTTTCATGCGTCAGCTGAAACTGCACGCTGCGCTGGTAAAAAGTTGCATGCAAAGTGCATATGTCAATGACATTGTCACGCCTTGTGCATATATCCATGTCAGCAATGAATTTTCAAATATTCCTTTATGCATGACGATGTCGTTTTGGTTGTTCTCGAGCAGGGCCTTCCTTGTTTATACAGCAGGAATTGCTAACTTGGCCGGCGTCTCGCTTTTCAGACATTTTTGCCGAGACATTTTGGAATCTTTCCCTAACGATATTTCATCTGATCATTTGATCTCATCACATTTTTTCCCTCTGATCGCATGTTTCCCGATATTACGGGCTGTTCTTCACAGCTAATGGCTGAGAAAATCAAAAACAAAAGAAACCAAAGTAATTAGTAAATTTGTAAAAAGAAATCTGCCAATTCCAAAATTCAAAACTGTGAGTACCAATTTTGGTAGAGGAAGTGATAGAAAAATATTTTTTCAGCTATTACATGCATGTCGGGGACAGAGTGCTGTCTCGACACGATTTTAAGGAAATTACAGCCACAGAACGAATGAACAGGTGTTTTCTTTTTCTAATTTGTTTTTCATCCACTGACATTCCCTTTCTGCATTCCTCCATTCCCCAGGTTTACCCATTACGACCGGTTATAAATTGCTTCTCTTTTTCGCCAACAGTCTACAGAACGTTTTCTCAAAAAAGCTCTTAAGTTCCAGTTCTCATAGATATAGGTGAGTGCAAGATTAAAAATGGAACTTCAAATGGCCTTTATACATGCAACTTTCTCATCTTAATAAGACTTAATTCTTCTGTTTAATGATTTTATTTTCGCATAACATTGCTTGTACTTAATTTCTAATTTGTTATTTGTTCATCTTTTACTTTTTGTGCTGTTCCCTGTAAATTGATTGATCCATTAACCCTAACGTCCTTGACATTCACTTGGGGTACAGTACACTGTACTACAAAATACTACTCAAGTAGTATTTTGTAGTTTTTTGTGACATTAGGGTTAAAATAATAATATAGGCAACGAAATTGCATATTGTTTCTGTATATTTTTTGTCTACCATTTTCTTGTAGAAATCAAATGTGGTGTTTGAAGACATGTTGGAAAGCATGGTTTAACAAAGAGATACAACTTCAAGTGAATTTGGGATTGTTTGTTTGTGTATTAAAGGAGAATTCCAGGCTCTATAATATTTTATCTAGTCTAAAAGAACATACACTAACATACAGACTGCACCAAGAGTTGGATTTTCTTTGTTATGGAGAACGACACAAGCGCCCTTTATATTTACGATTTCTTGCCATTCAGCAGTACAAAGGGCGCGTCCATACTGTTCGAAGTTCCCGCGACATCCGGAAGATTATGACGTAGTGTCCGCACCTCAATGGAAACCCATGGCTACGTGCGGTATGCACTGGTATCACACCTAGACGCAGCTTAGTGCATATGAATACGTATGTTTTATAAGGCGCCCGACTATTGCGTGTATGCGTAAGGCTGATGTTTACTTCGACTTGACGTGCTGCAATTTATCGTGGTTTTTCGTATTTTTTTAGAAGAGCACAAAGTCTGTTCTGGTCGGAAAGAAAATATGTTAGGCACTGCATCATCTCGAAGATTCTTATTTAGCCTACCCCAGGAGAACTGCCTGCCGATTTTCCTCAAAGCAATCTGGTTCGAAGTCGTCGCGTTTTTATATTGTTCAGCCATTTCATACAAATATCCGGTCGTTTGGGGGATTGGGAATTTGGAAGAAGGCGCTGAGACCTTTTAGAGAATTCGGTTTATTTGAGCAGCCAAAAGCTTGCCAAATCGTCATGATGTTGCTGTACTACAGCACGACCGAGTTTTGCTTTAGCAGTCGGGCAAAAATTCGCCAGGAATATGGAAAACAGACGTGCGTCAAGGAACAACACTGCCACGTTCTCGTGTGTGTTGCATGTATGGACAATGGTTCCCTGCACTCGCGCAGCTCAGGCCGCTGGGCCGGCCGGGTACCCGGCCGGCCGGCTTGGTAGTGCAGCCACTACGTCACAGTATCCCGGATGTACCGATATTCCAGAGCAAAAGGGCGGCTCGCATGACAGCAGGCGCGTTATGAAAAACCTTCGGTTTATACGATTACCGAAACCAATCAAAATGAAATAAAAAGTAAGTCACAATTGCAATTAACGTTCTTTAACATTATGTTATTATAAACTCAGGGTGGACTTTCCCTTTAACCCTAACTCCCTACATCATTTTCCCCCCATGTAACCTGAATCCTCCAACATCCTCTGATTTCAAAGTGTTAAAACTCCATATAACCTGAATCCTCCAAAATCCTCTTATGGGGATCATAGCATGAATCCTCCTAAATCCTCTAGTTTTTTTTTTGCATACCCCTAGTAACCTCAATCCTCCAAAATCCTCATGTATCACATTGAGCCTGATAACCTGGATCCTCCATATTCCTGCAGGGGCAAAAACCCCTAGTAACCTCAATCCTGCAAAATCCTCCGATGC
The DNA here is from genome assembly GCA_037893225.1 of Hippasteria phrygiana. Lineage (NCBI taxonomy): Eukaryota > Metazoa > Echinodermata > Asteroidea > Valvatida > Goniasteridae > Hippasteria > Hippasteria phrygiana. The sequence goes on along the minus strand of JAZGUH010000446.1, from coordinate 279,108 downwards.
ATCAACTTCCAAGTGCCCTCAATCCTCCAAATTCCTCCATTTTGCAAGGAGGATTTTGGAGGATTTGGGAAGGTTAGGGTTAAACAGTGTGAGAAAACGTTTTTCTTGTTTTTCACCTGATGTAGCCCTCCAGAACTCCAATTCTATACCAGTGCAGCTGCAGTGGTTTTACTAGTCCCATCCTGGTTTCTTCTAGTGAGTATCTGAAAGTTATCCGCATTCATTTATTATTAGTTATCCCACAAGCGGGAGTGGAACACGGAATAATGTAGTGCTGCACCAGGGTATCCTGCGGGCCTTTAAAAAGTCTTAAAAAGTCTGAAATTGAATTTTCTTAATTTAAGGCCTTAAAAAGCATTAAATTTAGTTCTCCAAGGTCTTAAAAAATGGACGAATAACAATCACAGTGTGTATACAAAAAACAGCTCTTGGAGTGCATAGCAAATTTTTCCGGAAAGCTGATCGCACGTGGCATAACCGAGCATTCCAATCCAATCCCGGGATCCAAATCCCACCCATACATCTAGTGCCGGTCTGCTTATTTTGGGTCTTAAATTTTGTTTAGGGCAGCATTAAAAGGGTCTTAAAAGTCTTAAATTTGACTTTCTGAAACAAGCAGATACCATGTACACGGACGCACTACATTTTCCGTGTTCCAAGAGCGTGAGTGGGATAACGAATTTATCTTCAAGCAAACTTGACGTGCTGAGGCGCGGCTTCTGTGACTGATTTTATTCTTCAAATGTTGCCGTATTAAAGCCGCCCAGAGTATAAGCCGCAGGGACATTTTTCAGCATGAGAATCAACGTATAAGCCGCGGCCTATATTCCGAAAATTACGGTAATTGAATATTGGATTATTCGACCTTAAATTTGATCAAATATTCAAATATTTGGCACAGCCTTATAATCAAGGAGTACAATATCAGTCGAAACCTCATATCGGCAATGTACAAATATAATGAGAGAATAGAATACCATAGAGGACAAGCACAAAGAAAGGTTATACAGTCGACTCCCGTTATAACGAGGTCCGGCGGACTTTCACAATTCTGTCGTTATAGCCGGAACCTCGCTACAACCGGAGCGCAGTTTTTCCCATTCGTTGTGCACAAGTTACGTTCTACATATATTTGTACATGTGCGCGCGTGTTGTAATCGTGTAACGCACGTCCGAACTCATGAAAAGATGAACGTATGTTGGTGTGTACGTCTGTTGTTATACCGGTAATATTTAACTGATGGTGATGAATAAAATGAAATAAATAAAATACGTTTAAGAGTACATTGTGTGATATTTGACGACCTGAATCCGGAGGAGAAGTCATCATCGCCGAGAAGAATCAGGCAAGTAGGTTACTCGCACAAATCGTGCCGGGTGACATTTTGCTTTTGTTTTGCATTTGCTGGAATCGGGCAAGAGAGGGCGCCAATATTACTTCCGGGTTTTAGTGTCTCCTTGTGAAATTTTATTTTTGGTTGTTGACTTTTGTGGAGTAATTGGGGATTATTGTTTCTGGAGGGATTCTTTTAAGTTTTTATAATTTCGGATTAACCTATGTTTTTTTGGTGGGGCATTTAAAGTTTCTGGGACACCTGTTTTCAGTGGGACTTTTTTTTTGGCGGGGGGGGGGGGGGGGGGGGGGGGGTTTGTTGAGGGTATTTTTTAAACTTCAGTTTTTCGAACTTATCCTTCGGAATAACCTTTGTGTTTGGTTTTTGGTGGGGGACCTGTTGTCGGTGGGATTTGTTTTTTGGCTGTTTCGGAAGTTTTCCGAAACAGCCTTTGTTTTCGTTAAGATTTTTTTTTTTTTCTTTTTTTTTTCTTTTTCTCTTTCAGACTATTGCCCATAGCATTTGTACACGTTTTCCTTTTTACCGGCACTTTGGCTACTTGTATGCAGCCGATTGTCTTTAAACTTAGCAAACACTTAAAGCAACTGCTCAGAATGTGTGCCGAACTTTTACGTCATGATGACGTCATCACGTGATTTTTTATGAATTTTTGAATTTTGAAAATCGTAACATTTGTTTCAATATATCTAGCGAACAAAACAAGATATTTTCAAAATTCTTTTTGTGATAGCTTTGGTATGTCTCAAAGATATGCCCTAAAAGGCGAAAATTGTGTGACGTCATGATGACGTCATCAAAAATGTTTTTTTTTTAACGCATGTAAGGGTCAATCCGATTACAAAAATATATATATTGAATTTTCCTCTCCCTAATTCCAAAATGTCATGATCGTGGCTCACTCAAGAAATAACAGCCATTTCAAAATTTAGACCAAATTCAATATAACACAAAGGAATTCTGGGAAGGGCAGATAACCATGGCTCAAATGTGCATGCTGTTTATAAAAAGGGTTGATTTGTAGTCTTTTTTTCAAGTCGCTAGACTATTGCCCATAGCATTTGTAAACGTTTCCTTTCTTACCGGCCACTTTGGCTACTTTTAAACTTGACAGACACTTACCCCAACTGCTCACAATGTGTGCCGAATTTTACGTCATGATGACGTCATCACATGTCACGTGACGTCATCTTAAAGGGGCATTTTTCGAAGCCATATATCTACAAAAGTACAAGTCCGATTCAGTTGGAACGTGATATCTAGGTATGCCACCGGGTGTTATAGATGAAAATTGACATGCCGTTATGATTAAGTCAAAACATGTCACGTGACGTCATCTTAAAGGGGCAGTTTTTGAAGCCATTTATCTACAAAAGTACAAATTCGATTAAGTTGAAAAAAAATATCCAGGTAGCCCAGTAGGTTTATAAATAAAAATTGACATGACGTTATGATGACGTCATCACATGTCACGTGACGTCATCTTAAAGGGGCAGTTTTTGAAGGTCCATATCTACAGAAGTACAAGTCCAATTAAGTTATAAAGTAATATCCAGGTAGCCCAGTAGGTTTATAAATAAAAATTGACATGACGTTATGATGACGTCATCACATGTCACGTGACGTCATCTTAAAGGGGCAGTTTTTGAAGGTCCATATCTACAGAAGTACAAGTCCAATTAAGTTATAAAGTAATATCTAGGTAGCCCAGTAGGTTTATAGTTGAAAATTGACATGACATTATCATGATGTCATCACATGTTACGTGACGTCATCTTAAAGGGGCAGTTTTTGAAGCCACATATAAACAAAAGTACAAGTTCGATTAAGTTGAAATGTAATATCCAGGCAGGTCTGCAGGTTCATAGATGAAAATTGACATGACATTATGACTTCATCACATGTCACGTGACGTCATCTTAAAGGGGCAGTTTTTGAAGCCATATATATACAAAAGTACAAGTCCGATTAAGTTGAAAAGGTAGGTCAGCAAGTTTATAGATGAAAATTTATGTGACTTTATGATGACGTCATCACATGTCACTATTACAAACAACTTTAATTAATTTCAAAATTAACAAAGAAAATTGGCAGTAGTGCGATTGTTTGACAAACTTTAATTGTTGTATTCACATTTCACATCCAAACTAAAAAAAAAAAACGAAACAGCCCTGTGTTTGTCCACAAACACCAACCTCATGCCTCTATTTTTTTTTTTTTTTTTTTTTTTTTTGGGCTGTTTCGGAAGTTTTCCGAAACAGCCTTTGTTTTCGTTAAGATTTTTTTTTTTTTCTTTTTTTTTTCTTTTTCTCTTTCAGACTATTGCCCATAGCATTTGTACACGTTTTCCTTTTTACCGGCACTTTGGCTACTTTTATGCAGCCGATTGTCTTTAAACTTAGCAAACACTTAAAGCAACTGCTCAGAATGTGTGCCGAACTTTTACGTCATGATGACGTCATCACGTGATTTTTTATGAATTTTTGAATTTTGAAAATCGTAACATTTGTTTCAATATATCTAGCGAACAAAACAAGATATTTTCAAAATTATTTTTGTGACAGCTTTGGTATGTCTCAAAGATATGCCCTAAAAGGCGAAAATTGTGTGAGTCATGATGACGTCATCAAAAATGTTTTTTTTTTTAACGCATGTAAGGGTCAATCCGATTACAAAAATGTATATATTGAATTTTCCGCTCCCTAATTCCAAAATGTCATGATCGTGGCTCACTCAAGTAAGAAATAACAGGCATTTCAAAATTTAGACCAAATTCAATATAACACAAAGGAATTCTGGGAAGGGCAGATAACCATGGCTCAAATGTGCATGCTGTTTATAAAAAGGGTTGATTTGTAGTCTTTTTTCAAGTCGCTGTATTTTTGAAGTTTTAAAATCGTAACATTCTTTTCAATATATCTAGCGAACAAAACAAGATATTTTCAAAATTATTTTTGTTACAGCTTTGGTATGTCTCAAAGATATGCCCTAAAAGGCGAAAATTGTGTGACGTCATGATGACGTCATCAAAAATATGTTTTTTTTTTAACGCATGTAAGGGTCAATCCGATTACAAAAATGTATACATTGTATTTTTCTGTACCCAATTCCAAAATTTCATGATCGTGGCTCACTCAAGTAAGAAATGACAGCCATTTCAAAATTTAGACCAAATTCAATATAACACAAAGGAATTCTGGGACGGGCTGATAACCATGGCTATTATGAGCTTGCTGTTTATAAAAGGGGTTGATTTCTAGTCTTTTTTCAAGTCGCTGAATTTTTGAAGTTTTAAAATCGTAACATTCTTTTCAATATATCTAGCGAACAAAACAAGATATTTTCAAAATTATTTTTGTTACAGCTTTGGTATGTCTCAAAGATATGCCCTAAATGGCGAAAATTGTGTGACGTCATGATGACGTCATCAACAATATTTTTTTTTTTAAACGCATGTAAGGGTCAATCTGATTACAAAAATGTATACATTGAATTTTCCTGTACCTAATTCCAAAATGTCGTGATCGTGGCTCACTCAAGTAAGAAATAGGAGCCATTTCAAAATTTAGACCAAATTCAATATAACACAAAGGAATTCTGGGACGGGCAGATAACCATGGCTATTATGTGCTTGATGTTTATAAAAGGGTTGATTTGTAGTCTTTTTTCAAGTCGCTGAATTGTAAAATTTTTGGAATCGTAACATTCTTTTCAATATATCTAGCGAACAAAACAAGATATTTTCAAAATTCTTTTTGTTATAGCTTTGGTATGTCTCAAAGATATGCCCTAAAAAGCGAAAATTGTGTGACGTCATGATGACGTCATAAAAAAAAATATTTTTTCAAGTCGCTAGAATATTGCCCATAGCATTTGTAAACTTTTTCTTTCTTACCGGCCACTTTGGCTACTTTTAAACTTAGCAGACACTTACTCCAACTGCTCACAATGTGTGCCGAACATTTACGTCATGATGACATCATCACATGTCACGTGACGTCATCTTAAAGGGGCATTTTTCGAAACCATATATCTACAAAAGTACAAGTCCGATTAAGTTGGAACGTAATATCTAGGTATGCCACCGGGTGTTATAGATGAACATTGACATGACGTTATGACCAAGTCATAACATGTCACGTGGTGTCATCTTAAAGGGGCACTCGCTAGATTATTGCCCATAGCATTTGTAAACATTTTCTTTCTTACCGGCCAGTTTGGCTACTTTTAAACTTGGCAGACACTTACCCCAACTGCTCAGAATGTGTGCCTAACTTTTACGTCATGATGACGTCATCACATGTCACGTGACGTCATCTTAAAGGGGCATTTTTCGAAGCCATATATCTACAAATGTACAAGTCCGATTCAGTTGAAACACACCATTTAGGTATGCCACCCGGTGTCATAGATGAAAATTGACATGACGTTATGTGATGTCATCTTAAAGGGGCATTCGCTAGGCTATTTCCCATAGCATTTGTACACGATTCCTTTTTTTAAACCAATCCTTCACACATCCAATAACAACATCTTCATCCCTCCGTCATTGTTAACTAACAAACAACTTTAAATATTGCATACACATTTGACATCCAAACTAACAATAAAAAAAATCGAAACAGCCCTGTGTTTGTCCACAAACACTTGCCTCTAGTTTTTTTTTTTTTTCCTTTTCAGACTTTTTCCCATAGCATTTGTGCACGTTTTCTTTCTTACCGGCACTTTGGCTACTTTGGTGCACCCGATTGCCTTTAAACTTGGCAGACACTTAGACAAACTGCTGAGAATGTGTGCCGAACTTTTTGGTCATGATGACGTCATCACGTGATTTTTTATGAATTTTTGAAATTTTAAAATCGTAAAATTCTTTTCAATATATCTAGCGAACAAAACAAGATATTTTCAAAATTCTTTTTGTTACAGCTTTGGTAGGTCTCAAAGATATGCCCTAAAAAGGAAAAAAGTGTGTGACGTCATGATGACATCATCAAAAATGTGCTTTTTTAAAACACATAAGAATAGGTCCGATCGTCATGAAAATTGGTGGGTAGGTAGATACTGGCACTAGGATGCAAAATCCAAAGTGACGTCATGATGACGTCATCACGTGATTTGTTATGAATTTTTGAAATTTTGAAAATCGTAACATTCTTTTAAATATATCTGGCAAACAAAACAAGATATTTTCAAAATTCTTTTTGTTATAGCTTTGGTAGGTCTCAAAGATATGCCCTAAAAAGGAAAAAAATGTGTGACGTCATGATGACATCATCAAAAATGTGCTTTTTTAAAACACATAAGGATAGGTCCGATCGTCATGAAAATTGGTGGGTAGGTAGATACTGGTACTAGGATGCAAAATCCAAAGTGACGTCATGATGACGTCATCACGTGATTTGTTATGAATTTGTGAAATTTTGAAATCGTAACATTCTTTTAAATATATCTCGCAAACAAAACAAGAGATTTTCAAAATTCTTTTTGATGCAGCTTTTGGTATGTCTCAAAGATATGCCCTAAAAGGCAAAAATTGTGTAACGTCATAATGACGTCATCAATTTTTTTTTTTAACGCATGTAAGGGTCGGTCCGATTAAAAATTTATACATTGAATTTTTCTCTACCTAATTCAACAATTTCGTGATCGTGGCTCACTCAAGTATTAAGAAATAACAGGCATCTGAAAATTGTGACCAAATTCAATATAACACAAAGGAATTCTGGGAAGGACAGAAACCATGGCTTTCATGTGGCATGCTGTCTATAAAGAGTTGATCTCTAGTCTTTTTTTCAAGTCGTTAGACAAGTCGTAGGCAGATATTTACACCAACTGCTCAGAATGTGCGCCGAACTTTTAGGTCATGATGACGTCATCACATGTCACGTGACGTCATCTTAAAGGGGCATTTTTGGAAACCATATATCTACAAAAGTACAAGTCACATTAAGTTAAAACGTGGTATTTAGTTATGCCAGCATGTGTTAGATGAAAATGTATGTGACGTCATGATGACGTCATGGGCTAATTTTCTATGATTTTTTTCATTTTTGAAATTTCATTTAAATCACATAATTTTACACAAAAAAACAAAACAGCCCTGTGTTTGTCCACAAACACTGCACCAGATGTCTAGTTTTTTTTTTTTTGGCTGTTTTGGAAACTTTTCCAAAACAGCCCTTGTTTTCGTTAAGATTTTTTTTTTTTTCTTTTTTTTTTTTTTTTTTTTTTGTGCTTCCTTTTCAGACTTTTTGGCTGTTTTGGAAACTTTTCCAAAACAGCCCTTGTTTTCGTTAAGATTTTTTTTTAGCTGTTTCGGCACTCCAGCCGGAACAGCTCTTGTTTTCGTTAAGATTTTTTTTTTTTTTATTTATTTTTTTTTTTTTATTTTTTTTTTTTTTCTTTTTTGTCTACTCGCTCCATTCGTTTTACGCACATTTTCATTCTCGCCGCCTCTTTTCGTCTTTAACTTTCTTCAATCAGACTGAGAAGTCCAACAATAATTCATCATCATTCGCTGATGTGCATATAACAATGACGTCATGATGACGTCAGCAGTTGTCAAGTTATGACCTCCTTGAATATTAATTAGTCGATTTTGTGGAACCCATATCTGAAAAACCAAAGCGGTGGCGTCATTTCTCTCTATTGCAGAGTCTTTGTTGGGTGCCCGAAATGTATCTGTGGGCAGGAAATTTTCGTGACGTCATCATGACGTCAATGGGAGGTCATCAAATTCAGGCTAGAATTTAGTATCTTTAGCAATCGCGTATGACAAAAAACCTTTGGGAGTTTTATCCGTTGTATTTTCGTGCACCTAATTCCAACTTTTCGTGATCGTAGCTCACTCCATTCTCAAAATATGCCCATTTCAAATGTTAGGTCCAAAACAATATGATAACAAAGGAATTCTTGGTAATCAGTAACCATGAGTATGTTGTGGCGGTCCGCGTACAAATCTCAGTTTTTTTCGTCTCTCAGGTTTCCCATTTTCAGACTCCTCTCCCATAGGGTTTGTGCACGTCTTTTTTTTAACAGGGCATTTGGGCACTTTGGGAAAACCGATCGACTTGAGACTTGGTACGCAGAGGTCACGTGACGTCATCTTAAAGGTGCATTCTTGAAGGGCCCATATCTCGAGAACCGTAGGTCCGATTAATTTCAAAGTTGCTCAATTGGTTGTGGGGTAGTATTTGTAAAACATGAAAATAAATAGTGACGTCATGATGACGTCATCAGGGGTCACGTGACGTCATCTTAAAGGTGCATTTTTGAATGGCCTATATCTAGAGAACCGTAGGTCCGATTAACTTCAAAGTTGCTTAATTTGTTGGCCAGCAAGCGGAAAAGAAACAAAACAAAACTGATATTGTGATGACGTCATCAGGGGGTCACGTGACGTCATCCTGAAGGTGCATTTTTGAAGGGCCCATATCTAGAGAACCGTAGGTCCGATTAATTTCAATGTTGGTTAATTGGTTGGCCAACATATGCAAAAGTTGAAAATAAATGATGACGTCATGATGACGTCATCAAGGGTCACGTGACGTCATCTTTTCTCCTCACTTATTTCTAATCGTTTTGAAAACGGAATTAGACTTCACCTTAATCGTTCGCGTGATTTCGAAGTTCATTCCAAATCCTCGATCGTTCATACTTCACGTACGATCGAGTTCTTTCCAAATCCTCGATCGTTCAGACTTCACGTACCGATTACGAAACGAAACAGCTCTGTGTTTGTCCACAAACACATCTTAGGTCTCGTTTTTTCTTTTTTTTTTTTTTTTTCTTTTTTTTTTTTTTTTTTGGCTGTTTTGGAAACTTTTCCAAAACAGCCCTTGTTTTCGTTAAGATTTTTTTTTTTTTCTTTTTTTTTTTTTTTTTTTTTTTTTTTTTTTTTTGTGCTTCCTTTTCAGACTTTTTCCCCATAGCATTTGTACACGTTTTCTTTCTTACCGGCACTTTGGCTACTTTGGTGCACCCGATTGACTTTAAACTTGGCAGACACTTAGACAAACTGCTCAGAATGTGTCCCGAACTTTTTGGTCATGATGACGTCATCACGTGATTTTTTATGAATTTTTGAAATTTGAAAATCGTAAAATTCTTTTCAATATATCTAGCGAACGAAACAAGATATTTTCAAAATTCTTTTTGTTACAGCTTTGGTAGGTCTCAAAGATATGCCCTAAAAAGGAAAAAAGTGTGTGACGTCATGATGACATCATCAAAAATGTGCTTTTTTAAAACACATATAAGGATAGGTCCGATCGTCATGAAAATTGGTGGGTAGGTAGATACTGGCACTAGGATGCAAAATCCAAAGTGACGTCATGATGACGTCATCACGTGATTTGTTATGAATTTTTGAAATTTTGAAAATCGTAACATTCTTTTAAATATATCTGGCAAACAAAACAAGATATTTTCAAAATTCTTTTTGTTATAGCTTTGGTAGGTCTCAAAGATATGCCCTAAAAAGGAAAAAAATGTGTGACGTCATGATGACATCATCAAAAATGTGCTTTTTTAAAACACATATAAGGATAGGTCCGATCGTCATGAAAATTGGTGGGTAGGTAGATACTGGTACTAGGATGCAAAATCCAAAGTGACGTCATGATGACGTCATCACGTGATTTGTTATGAATTTTTGAAATTTTGAAATCGTAACATTCTTTTAAATATATCTCGCAAACAAAACAAGAGATTTTCAAAATTCTTTTTGATACAGCTTTTGGTATGTCTCAAAGATATGCCCTAAAAGGCAAAAATTGTGTGACGTCATAATGACGTCATCAATTTTTTTTTTTAACGCATGTAAGGGTCGGTCCGATTAAAAATTTATACATTGAATTTTTCTCTACCTAATTCAACAATTTCGTGATCGTGGCTCACTCAAGTATTAAGAAATAGCAGGCATCTAAAAAATTGTGACCAAATTCAATATAACACAAAGGAATTCTGGGAAGGACAGAAACCATGGCTTTCATGTGGCATGCTGTCTATAAAGAGTTGATCTCTAGTCTTTTTTTCAAGTCGTTAGACAAGTCGTAGGCAGATACTTACACCAACTGCTCAGAATGTGCGCCGAACTTTTAGGTCATGATGACGTCATCACATGTCACGTGACGTCATCTTAAAGGGGCATTTTTGGAAACCATATATCTACAAAAGTACAAGTCACATTAAGTTAAAACGTGGTATTTAGTTATGCCAGCATGTGTTAGATGAAAATGTATGTGACGTCATGATGACGTCATCGGCTAATTTTCTATGATTTTTTTCAATTTTGAAATTTCATTTAAATCACATAATTTTACACAAAAAAACAAAACAGCCCTGTGTTTGTCCACAAACACTGCACCAGATGTCTAGTTTTTTTTTGCTTCCTTTTCAGACTTTTTCCCCATAGCATTTGTACACGTTTTCTTTCTTACCGGCACTTTAGCTACTTTGGTGCTCCCGATTGACTTTAAACTTGGCAGATACTTAGACAAACTGCTCAGAATGTGTCCCGAACTTTTTGGTCATGATGACGTCATCACGTGATTTTTTATGAATTTTTGAAATTTGAAAATCGTAAAATTCTTTTCAATATATCTAGCGAACAAAACAAGATATTTTCAAAATTCTTTTTGTTATAGCTTTGGTATGTCTCAAAGATATGCCCTAAAACGGAGAAAATGTGTGACGTCATGATGACATCATCAAAAATGTGCTTTTTTAAAACACATATAAGGATAGGTCCGATCGTCATGAAAATTGGTGGGTAGGTAGATACTGGCACTAGGATGCAAAATCCAAAATGACGTCATGATGACGTCATCACGTGATTTGTTATGAATTTTTGAAATTTTGAAAATCGTAACATTCTTTTAAATATATCTGGCAAACAAAACAAGATATTTTCAAAATTCTTTTTGTTATAGCTTTGGTAGGTCTCAAAGATATGCCCTAAAAAGGAAAAAAATGTGTGACGTCATGATGACATCATCAAAAATGTGCTTTTTTAAAACACATATAAGGATAGGTCAGATCGTCATGAAAATTGGTGGGTAGGTAGATACTTGTACTAGGATGCAAAATCCAAAGTGACGTCATGATGACGTCATCACGTGATTTGTTATGAATTTTTGAAATTTTGAAATCGTAACATTCTTTTAAATATATCTCGCAAACAAAACAAGAGATTTTCAAAATTCTTTTTGATACAGCTTTTGGTATGTCTCAAAGATATGCCCTAAAAGGCGAAAATTGTGTGACGTCATAATGACGTCATCAATTTTTGTTTTTAACGCATGTAAGGGTCGGTCTGATTAAAAAAATATAAACATTGAATTTTTCTCTACCTAATTCAACAATTGATCTCTAGTCTTTTTTTCAAGTCGTTAGACAAGTCGTAGGCAGATATTTACACCAACTGCTCAGAATGTGCGCCGAACTTTTAGGTCATGATGACGTCATCTCATGTCACGTGACGTCATCTTAAAGGGGTATTTTTGGAAACCATATATCTACAAAAGTACAAGTCACATTAAGTTAAAACGTGGTATTTAGTTATGCCAGCATGTGTTAGATGAAAATGTATGTGACGTCATGATGACGTCATTGGCTAATTTTCTATAATTTTTTCATTTTTGAAATTTCATTTAAATCGCATAATTTTACACAAAAAAACAAAACAGCCCTGTGTTTGTCCACAAACACTGCACCAGATGTCTAGTTCCCCATAGCATTTGTGCACGTTTTCTTTCTTACCGGCACTTTGGCTACTTTGGTGCACCCGATTGCCTTTAAACTTGGCAGACACTTAGACAAACTGCTCAGAATGTGTCTCGAACTTTTTGGTCATGATGACGTCATCACGTGATTTTTTATGAATTTTTGAAATTTGAAAATCGTAAAATTCTTTTCAATATATCTAGCGAACAAAACAAGATATTTTCAAAATTCTTTTTGTTATAGCTTTGGTATGTCTCAAAGATATGCCCTAAAAGAAATAAAATGTGTGACGTCATGATGACATCATCAAAAATGTGCTTTTTTAAAACACATATAAGGATAGGTCCGATCGTCATGAAAATTGGTGGGTAGGTAGATACTGGCACTAGGATGCAAAATCCAAAATGACGTCATGATGACGTCATCACGTGATTTGTTATGAATTTTTGAAATTTTGAAAATCGTAACATTCTTTTAAATATATCTGGCAAACAAAACAAGATATTTTCAAAATTCTTTTTGTTATAGCTTTGGTAGGTCTCAAAGATATGCCCTAAAAAGAAAACAAAATGTGTGACGTCATGATGACATCATCAAAAATGTGCTTTTTTAAAACACATATAAGGATAGGTCCGATCGTCATGAAAATTGGTGGGTAGGTAGATACTGGCACTAGGATGCAAAATCCAAAGTGACGTCATGATGACGTCATCACGTGATTTGTTATGAATTTTTGAAATTTTGAAATCGTAACATTCTTTTAAATATATCTCGCAAACAAAACAAGATAGTTTCAAAATTCTTTTTGATACAGCTTTTGGTATGTCTCAAAGATATGCCCTAAAAGGCGAAAATTGTGTGACGTCATAATGACGTCATCAATTTCTTTTTTTTAACGCATGTAAGGGTCGGTCCGATTAAAAACTTATACATTGAATTTTTCTCTACCTAATTCAACAATTTCGTGATCGTGGCTCACTCAAGTATTAAGAAATAGGAGGCATCTAAAAAATTGTGACCAAATTCAATATAACACAAAGGAATTCTGGGAAGGACAGAAACCATGGCTTTCATGTGGCATGCCGTCTATAAAGAGTTGATCTCTAGTCTCTTTTTCAAGTCGTTAGACAAGTCGTAGGCAGATACTTACACCAACTGCTCAGAATGTGCGCCGAACTTTTAGGTCATGATGACGTCATCACATGTCACGTGACGTCATCTTAAAGGGGCATTTTTGGAAACCATATATCTACAAAAGTACAAGTCACATTAAGTTAAAACGTGGTATTTAGTTATGCCAGCATGTGTTAGATGAAAATGTATGTGACGTCATGATGACGTCATCGGCTAATTTTCTATGATTTTTGAAATTTCATTTAAATCACATAATTTTACACAAAAAAACAAAACAGCCCTGTGTTTGTCCACAAACACTGCACCAGATGTCTAGTTTTCTAATGCATTTGTTAATAGCCACAAGCCAACAATAGAGAGCAATTCGCACCCGATGTTCGGGCGGCAGCACTAAAGGCTATTCCTTACAATGATAACACTTATCTCCTGAGCGCCCCCTATTGTCCGTTTATAATAATAATAATAATAATTATAATAAAAAACAATTTGGCGGCGTGGTGCCGCAGTTTTGAGCCTGGTCATGCTAAGGGAAACCGCAGCGGGGGGATTAGCGACTAGACCCACTGCGCTGATTATCACATCTCATATAATTTATTTAAGATCGGCGAGATGAAATAACGTTAGGTTGAAGTCCTTACAAAGGTACATTGATGGGTGAAGCTTAGGTGCGTTGCCTGAATTAGAAGACGGGAGCAAAAGGTTTGTCGTTGACAAGCTGCAGTGTCTGTAGTTTTGAAAAGATGTCGTTGTAAATGGGTTGAGAACAATGGTTTTGCTCGCCTGGGGTCGGCCAAAATCGTCGTTTTAGCTGGAGTCTCGTAATGTTCGTGCCCGTAATAACCAAATATTTCCCCATAGTAATGTATACGAATTGATCGGGACTGGGAGAATGTGCTCGTTACATCCGGGATATCGTTATGTCTGAGCTTGTTATAACGGGAGTGTACATATTAAAATGCTTGATATGTCTGATACATGTATGCTTCAAATTGTCGGTTGTGTGTTTGAGTGCTATATAAAGTGCAGTTTAGATCCTTACGAAAGCTGTCAGTCATGTATTTTAAACTTTAAATGGCCCCAGGTGTCTTAACTATATAAATATCCTTCTAATGCATATATCCATTTATGACAGGTTGCTAATTTTTATGCAGTTTTTGTATTCATATTTAATATTCGCCTGGGATTTGGTTACAGTTCAGGCCGACAACACCAACCTGGTTGTCAGTGTTTACCGTTGAAAGAATTTGAGGTTTTGAAGCTGTTTGGCATGAATGATTGCATCAGTTGGTTTTGAGTAATGATTAAAGCATACGCACTTATTGGTGTTGGCGGTGTTGTCGATGTTAAATTGAACAATTAGTCATTTTGTGAAATCAGAAGTGTATTAATGAAAATTGAATGTTAACAGTGGGGGAATGCACCAAAGGGACAAAAAGGGGATACAATTTGAGTTTTTGGAACGTTGTACATTGTAACCATGTTACAAAAATGTTGGAAATATTTTGGGGGTTTTCGGGGGGGGGGGGGGGGGGGGGGGGGGTGGAAGGTGATTTTGGGCAATTCTTTGTTGAAAATTTTTGTTTCTATCTAGTTCAAACATTCTTCTAAGATCAGACATCAATTTTACTGGTTTGTGGTAAATCATTAAATTTCTAAGTGTACTTTGGGAGATGTGGTGACTCGGGGAGACATTTTGATGTCTCACTTAATGTCTCGGGTACATGTATCTTTTTAAAAGGAAATTTAGTCGTTTTGAAACCGAAAATATGCTTCTAACTTACGATTCCCAAAATTAAAAGTTGAAAGATCATAGTTTTTCCTAGACTAGGAAAGTACATAATGTAAAGGTTGTAGACATGTCTATGGGAATGTCACTTCAGGTACCATTCTCAGATTGTTTTCATTTATTTCTATTTATTTATTTTGTTCGGGGGGGGGTGTTAATCTGTAATTAAGCCCCCCCCAAAAAAAGTTGTGTTGCCCTCTGTGACCGACCCTAAGAGTCACAAAAGTCTGGTCTCATTTTCTTTTTAAAGAAAGTTGTAAAATTCAAAATCTCACCTTTTCTCCCCACAAAATGAACAAGTTTTATTAAAATCATTGGCTATGACGACACAATAGTGCATTTTGCAATCTCACTTTTAAATAAGCTTATTTGTTTCCTCCCGACTTCCAAGTTACAGGACATGCAGTATTGTTTTCAAAGATGGTAAACAAAAAAAATTAACGACCAACCCTCCTTTCCGATTTTTTTTTCCCATTGAAGGGCAACACAATTTTTGTATTTTAATTGTTTGGCCTTATAGGATGGTAGTAGTGTACAAAAGATAGTACAAGGGCACCAGAGTTCCATTGAACCATGTTTGTATCCCTCGTTACAGGACAACCCATTCAAGAATGGGCTTCCCGACCAAGTACTTCTCATGGCACTAGCACTCGATGGCGTCTTTTTCCACCTGCAGAGTATAACAGCGTATGCTCTCATGGGTCGTATATCGCCAGTTACGCATAGGTAAGCCAATGAACAAAGGCACTAACAGGGATCAAAATGACTGCTGGACCCAGTCCAGTGATTTGAGCATTGCTCTAGTGAAATCTTGACCGAACTAGTCCGGTGGTCTGGTGATTTTTTCATAAACTGTGTGAAATGCTATAACTAAAGTCCATTTTTTTTCTTCTAAATCTGGTGAACTGAAAAATCCCCATAATTTCTGGAATGGCCATTTTTAGTTTTGAGGCAGGGAGTTTCAATCAAAAACAGCATTTCTAACCCCTCCCCCAACAAGGTCGGCAAAGGGGATAAAATCGAAACCGCACACTCATTCAAAACACCGTGTTCTTATTTTTACCATTGGTCTTGTGAAATACCTTCCGGTCTAGTAAAATTGTTGTGCTACGAGCCCAGCTGTCTAGTAGATTTTTACCTGAAATTCGACCCCTGACTAATAATTTCAGTTTTCAGATTGGTGAAAATAATCATACCTTTTATTGAAAGAAAAGAGATCAGATGAAGTAGACCCTCTCAAATATTGTGTAAATTTTTCTGCAGGAATGATTCTGGACCCCTAAAAAACGTGGGGGAGGGGCAAAATGTATGTTTATTTATTTATTTAATTTATTATATTTCTTTAGCTAGGGTGTGCAATCAGTTTCTGATGATCCGAATTTCCAAAATGTTATTAATATTGTTGGCATTTATGAATAATTCTTGAAAGGTTCGTAGTTTTTGTGTGTGAAATGTTGACAATTGACCTGTTGCCATTTGTGAGGTTAAAGGCGTTCTGTTAAACAACTCTGTCAGATTTTGTGGCAATTTGTGTTTGTCTCATATCTTGCACATTCTGTGAAAAATCGTAACTAATGTGAATGTATTTCACAAACTGTGTTCATGCATTTCTACTGCAGTAGGGCAACTAGTTCTAAAAGAAATCTTGAGAAAATGTTGCTCATTTCACGCCTTGATAGCGGGTATTTATAATGGGGTGCGGGTATGCCGGGCCGGCTTGTGCAGTCAAGTGAAACGGACACACGAGGATGTGCAGCCAAGTGTAACGCACACAATAACCCAACAAAGGATTGAAAATGCAGCTGTAGCTGTCAACCAGCCAGGTGGCAATTTTCAAACGGTGGCTATACACGTCAACCGGGTTCAATGGTTCAAAGAAAAGAGAAAATGAGGATAACATTAGGTTTTCAAAGGCTTATTAACTTCCCCCATCCCCAACTGTGGTTGAGTTTTTGTTTTGGAGAGACTTTGAAATGTTTTTCTTTTCTGTTCAGTGTCGCTAACACGGCCAAGAGGGCACTACTCATCTGGCTGTCGATACTCGTCTTCAACAACCCTGTAACGCTACTCAGTGGCATCGGCACCATTATCGTTGTCCTCGGTGTCTTCCTTTACAACCGGGCTCGCGAGTACGAGCAAAAGAGGCGAGCGCAGGAGGCCCTAGGAGAGGGCAGTAAGCCCCTCATCTCCCCAGTCTGATGTTCGTCCGTCTCATTGAGGGCGCTGTTTGGTCTACCTTTCAATCTGCTTCATGATGGTAACACGGCGATTCATCGTGTTCTGCATTTGTGTCGTTTCGGTACACAATTTAGGTGCAATGGGTGGTGGCTTTAAAGTCTGCACCATCCCAAACAACGTTTGCTGGCTGACGTTATTTCTAAATGCTGTTTGATCTGGATTGCGTATACATTAATGCATGTATTTGGAATGCAGTCATGCTGCATCCTTGCCGTTTGATCCATTGTGCAACCTACTCGTGATGTTTTTATGCAAGTAAAGGCTCTCTGCACAATCCTGGCCCTTAACCCCTTGAGTACGGTTATTTACAGGAGGCGCAGGGGTGTCGCGCCGGCCTTTGCAGCCAAGCGAAACGGCCACAATGTGCTTGTGCAGCCAAGCATAACGTACACAATAATCCAACAATAGATTGAAACTACACACATATAGGCAAATGGCGTCATCCGGCCAGGTGGCACTGTTTGTTTGTTTTTTGCGCAATTTTGGCATCATCCGTACGCAAGGGGTTAACGGTGCCATGTTTTGTCAATTTCCCACACAAAGGGAACGTGACTGAAACATTGTACACAGCAGTTCGGTATGCATTCCTGCAGAAATCGGTGCAATTTTGCTAGGGCTGTTCATTTTCGAATAATTTAGTATTCGAATATTCGAAACTGGGTTTGACCGAATATTCGAATATTCGATACTCGCCGATCAAGTTTTTCAGTGCATGCCGCACCGGTAAAAATTGCACGTAAAAGCATGCTGGTGTTTTACGTATGGCAACTGATATTATGGACCGTTCAAACGGCATTTGTTTGCATGCCCCTGTTGTATCAAGGGTTTTACGGACGGGAACAATAAACCTCCGTCCACAAAAAGTTACGATTGACAAAAATGCGGCATTTGACACTGCTAAGCGCCGTAACTTTTCCATTAAAATAGCATCAGAGTCGTATCTGTACGTGCATATATATCTTTTCGAATATTCGAACTGGCAAAATGGTATTCGAATATTCGCTTGACGATCGAATATTCGGTATATTCGCGACAGCCCTAAATTTTGACATGAGCTTTGACTTTTTTGTAAAATACATCCAAGTACCCACAATAAGCTCTAGTTGCTAACCGAGATAGGGCCCACAAAAAGTTACGCAAGGAGCAGATTGGGCTCAGCATTAACTCATCATAAGTCTGGAAACCTTTCTTCATATCTATTGATGTAAAGATGGGCCTCAACTACACAGCTAGCTCATGTTCATTGGTTGCAGAGAACCCACATGTTTCACGATCCCAAAGCCAGACTGGTTCCCAGTATAATGTTTGTTTTGCTATAAAAACAGAACAAACTACCAGGCGAGTGACGTTTAGGAATAATAAAAACAGGAGCTTGGAGCTCATTAAAGCCCAGTGTCAAAGGCTTGTCAAAGATTTCCACTTTGTAGCAGTCAGACCATGGGCAAACAAACCCTATTAACCCCTTGCGTACGGATGACGCCAAATGGCGCAACAAAAAACAGTGCCACCAGGCCGGATGAGGCCATTTGCCGTTATTTGTGCAGTTTTAATCCATTTGTTACGCTTGACTGCACAAGCACATTGTGGCCGTTTCGCTTGGCTGCAAAGGCCGGCGCGACACCCCGGCGCATCCTGTAAATAACCGTACTCATAAACCCAAACAGTCCTGAATCCTCCAGTTTCAATATGATTTTCCACACACCCTAGGGAGTTAGGGTTAACGGAGATCTTGCTGCCTTGGATGTCCATCAAGAGCTGTGCTTTTGAACACTTTCATTCGTCATTGTCCACCAAGATGGATTTGCCACAGAGCCAGGGGATGAGTGATGACACAATTGGATTCTTTGCCAAGCACTCGCCCCTAGAAGACCACTCATACTGGTGAATATTGCAGTGATGACTCTGCCTGTGTGCACTGACCTGTATAGAACGAGCTCATTGTATTAGCCAGCTCGGCAATAAAAACAGTGGTACGGCAAAATTTATACCGCTTTCAGACTTTTATGAAATGATCCCCTTACATTGTATATGTGACCCGCTCCAGAAAAAGGTGATATAAGTCGCGCTATACATTTACGTGTAATGGCCCTTTCAACGTTGGAGAATATAATTTTTCATCAAAATTTGGATGTCGCGGGAACTTCGAACAGTATGGACGCGCCCTTTGTACTGCTGAATGGCAAGAAATCGTAAATATAAAGGGAGCGTGTGTCGTTCTCCATAACAAAGAAAATCAAACTCTTGGTGCAGTATGTATGTTAGTGTATGTTCTTTTAGACTAGATAAAATATTATAGAGCCTGGAATTCTCCTTTAAATGACATCTTAAATATCTAAAGTTTCGGGTTTGGTGCACAACAATGTTGATTTCAATAAATAAAGTAAATAAAACAAACTTTTTTTTAGAGTGCATTGTTCCATTGCATTGTATTAGAACTAGCTATTTCAAAGCCTGTTTTCTCTGTTGTGCAATTTGAGCTCCACAGAACTAATTAATATGCAAAAGCGCAATATCTCCAGAACGGAAAGGGCTTTGGAGCTCTATCATGTACCAAATGAAAGCTTACATTGCGGGATTTCCAAACATAGATAAAACCCATTTTTAATATTTTGCGACATAATATACTTGTTTTCCAGAGTGGGTCACATATGTTCATCAAAGTTATCTCAAATCATGGTGCTTCGAATTTTATCTACATTCTTCTACCTCATGTTATATGGAAATTATGGAAATGTTATATAGTAGGAAATTTTGGAAAAGTTGAGTCAGATCTGTAGC
Source organism: Hippasteria phrygiana (assembly GCA_037893225.1). NCBI lineage: Eukaryota > Metazoa > Echinodermata > Asteroidea > Valvatida > Goniasteridae > Hippasteria > Hippasteria phrygiana. The sequence goes on along the minus strand of JAZGUH010000446.1, from coordinate 259,095 downwards.
CTCAACCGTAGTTTTTACTTTTCCGTTTCAGCATTCTATCACAGAGTAAATAGAATGAATTTCTTATTAAACTGAAGGATTATGCTTTGAACTTTATCAGGCTTTCAGGTATTCCTACTTTTTCTAGTTTTGTTTTTACCTTGCTTCTAATTTTCCTACTTTTTTCTTGAAATTCCTATTTTTTCCTACTTTTTTCCTACTTTTTGTGTGCCACAACTCCAAAAACGAAATCTCATTGAATATTTGTTATAACAGTCATGAAATCACACAATGAAGGGCTTGAGTGCAGGAGTACTGCAACTTTACTTCCGAGAGCTTAGTTGAGGATGGAGCACAAGTTTTGTGAGTAGAGAACATGCCAAATGAGGCTTGTGATGCTGTGGACATGGGTGATGAGTATCAACGAAAACTACTCCTGAAAGCTCGCAAAAGTCGTATTTATACTGATTTAGTCCTCCAAAGTCGTACTTTTGTCCCTTTTTTTGGCGAACATTTTGATCGTGCTATTCTACTTTTTCACCTGGTCTGTTTGAACAGCCTGCTCTATTATATATGGTACGTGAGCATGCACATTCACGAGACACTTAGTTGATTCATAAAAAATTCAAAAAACATGGGCGGAAAGTATCAACAATTTGAAAATCAAGATTATGGTATTTCCTGAAAGTACAGGTAAAAAGCTTTAATTTGATATATATTGTGTTGTGGTATCATTCCTAGCCACCGATACAACCTTTTGGAGTTGTGACTTGTCAGTTGTGACTTGAAAATGAAGCTCAAAGTTTGTGTTCCCAATATTTTCACAAATCAGACTCTCACCCAACAAATAACTTCAGCCTTCCCCACCACGCCCCCAAATTATGATTAAGAATCATGTTTATTTGTGAGTCTAGTTTAAGTTTTTCTGTTTTAATATTAAGTTTCTGTTAATGCCCGTTAATGAGTATTTTGATTGTTTTTCCCACAAGAAAGGTCTGTTACAAATCCTTGGCCAATATTTGAACAAGGATCTTGTCCTTTTAGGTGCTGTAAGATTTTCTCCACACTTGATGTTAAATTTAAATGAATTTTTGTTTTGCAACACATTTCACCAGCTATCCTGTAACAATTATGTAATTCAGTTATGCATAATTGTGTATAATTATGTGTAATTATGCATAAATGTATTATCACTTGTGTGCATAACTGATAGGCGTACTTGAAGATACAGTGCCATGCTTCAGGGAATCATGAGCACTCTTAATAACAAGTACCAAGTGGTACAGCCCACGGCGGGTATACGCGTTAAAACTTCACTGGTCTACGAAACGTACAACTGCAAATTTTGCAATGCAATGGGGCGTGATCCAATTGCAGATTAGACGTTCATTAGACGCATGCCCATCAGTGTTAACAAAAAAAAATTCCCAACTGACTTGCGTAGCCGTGATACACGCGTGGCATGGAAACATATACACCCGAGTAAACTGTCCAACCACCCACCCACCCACGCAGTCATGTAAACGGGTGCAATCGTGGACCTCCCATTCATTGTTCCTCTTTTGTTTATACTCTAACTTTTTCGGAAGGCCTCCTATTGGTTTTGTACACGATTTTCAATCGTGGACGTTAGGTCAAACGTGGACCCCTTTGTCTACGCCCGAATTCTTTTGTCCTAGGTCCACGATTGCCGGCATATACAAACTCACCAATCCACCAACCAACCCACCAAGAAACCCACCCACCCACCCAACTACCAGCATAAGCAGCACAAATTAATTAAAGCTGCTATGCCCATACTCTGAAAGTCATACAGTAATATATTTTTCCCTCATGAATTTATGGAAGCAAATTATTTTTGACAAAAAGCACTCACTACGCTGCGTTCTTTAATTAATCTTCATAAGGCATGTAGTATTTTTGTGTGTTGTGCGCGAAGATTGACATACATTAATACTTGGGAATTGGGAGCTACTTGCTCCTATTTTGAAACTTTTTATATCTGTTACTTATTGTATTTTTTTTCTATATATTATATTTCAAATAGTTTTTTTTGGGCGGACTGTAATTAAAATATTGCATATGGACGACGGTCATAGTCGTGGTTTGAAAAATAACACCTATATGCACATTCCTGCACGTATTCAATCCATTGTTTGCCCTTTGTGTGCATTATGCTTCGCAGTACAAGCCCATGTTGGCATACCAGCACCCCATTAATAAACAGCCGGCCAGAATGAGTTATGGGCTCCGTGCGGCACCAAAAGAGGGCGCTGTCCACATAGCAACCGCACTTCCATGGGGAGTACGTCGCTGGTATTACGCACTGCGCTCCTCGTTCATTTGATACTCGTATACCAGTGGGATTGCTTTGTCTGTTTGCCGACAATTTGAATTTTTTTATTTTTGGATTATACACCCCAAATGCATTGACATTGCAGCTTGAAAGGTAAAACGACCATCCAAAACTAGAATGTAATAATTTACATACTAATGTATAGAGGTCAGTGTTTAGGGATATTTTAGTATCTCTCAGATTTTAATTATAACTTATCTTTTAACTATATTGGTTGTTTTATTCAGGAAAGAACTTGTAAATAGGACAAGTAGCAATTCTGGTTGACAAAATTTGTTGAAATTTGAAGGCATGCAGGTGCAGTGAGATGGGTAATTAAATATTTAAGAATGTCTCAAATTTTCACCCCAAAAATCTCCAAAACATTCACCAAAGTCTTCCAAAACACAAATTTCAAGATCTAAAAATGTGCTTTCCTTTCAAGCATGATTCCCAATGGAACCACTGTGTTCCTAAATGAACTGAAGTGATTTTTGGACGATGCACAATAGATTGTTTTTGCAAGTTTTGAGTTATTCATATTATGAATTATTCATAAAGTTCCTATGACATGTTAAAGTTGTACATGAACATGTACAATGTATACAACATTTGCTGAATTGAAAATATCATACCAGACTGTAGTAAATAGCAGTCTCAAGCATCCTGTGAAATCATGGCACCTGGGCCACTGTCGCTTTCAAAAAAAGTGGAAATTTATACCGGTTTCCAACGATTGTCATTTGACAATCGTTGGAAATAGTCTAGTTTCCCAACTGGGGCTACTCAAAATTATGGAATCTCTGAATGTCATGACAACCCAAAAATATATTGTCTGTTAGGCTGGTGTACACATCTTGTATAAAAATCAAGCCACTGCTTTCAAAGTTGGCATTTTGGACTATTTTTCCTTCCTTCAGCTTTATGAATTTTGTTGTATATAATTAAAGAAATAAAACCCTGAAATACACAGAACAATTTGCTTTCACCAAAAAATAATAAAATAAAGCCAAAAAACCTCCCAGATTTCCCCAAAAAATATTCCACTTTGGGACATGTCACTGATGCTATATCAGATTATTAATTGTATTTGTATGCTTAAATTTGTTATTTTGATAACTTTAACAATAAGTTGTAAGATGATTTAAGATGTACCTAGATGTACCTCCTTTTTGTTAGTGGTTTGGTTTTTATAAACATTCCTGATTCCTAAACCAAATTTAAGAGACCAAGGTAGTAGTTGGTCTTGATCCAAGTCAAATGAAGAAGAAAAAAGTGGTTTTGGCTAGGGTTCTGGCTCAGATGTAGGCTTGAAGCTGGATTTTTTTGCTGGATACTTGTTTTAATATGAACATGGAGGAATAAACTGCCCCCAGGAAACCAGCAGGGTGACATTGAGACCCAGGTTATCAAATAGTTTATTGTACATGTGTATTTTCTTCTGATTTTAAATATTTGATCTTGCCACGATGCCATGCGCATTCCATAGCTGATGGTTAATATTTCCAAATGAGATGTCTTTTTGCTATAAAGGAATAAATGAACTCGTATGAATTTTCTGTGTATGATTGTACGTTGTACATGTTATTCTGAAGTATATACTGAGGTTGCTGTATAGAAACACTTTGTTCATTATGGGGCCCGCATTTTCCCCGTTTTCGCCAAGTGCTCCGAGTGGGAAATGTTAAGTTGATGAATTTTATACGAAAAACAAAAGTGCATCCTTCAGATTTTCATCAAAAGTTGTTGCCATCCTTTAATAATCCCGCGTGTTCACGCGAGACTTGACGAGAAACTAAGTGAAATGGTGCAATGTGCGCATGCGTTGCTCTGGTCGTCAGTCTGTCCCCAAAGGAATATTTCTTGAGGCACCAGTTTGTGAATGGGCCGGGACAGGGAACCACGCGAGCCTTACGCATGTTGTACAGAAGGTGCAAAAACGCTGAGCATCTCGCCACAATTTCACCGAGAAAAACATGGCACAACAAGTGAAAGACGTGATAGGAAGGATGGGGAAAGGTCCTGTGGGGCTTGGGACAGGTGTGAAGTTGGTTTTAGCAGCAGGGGCGCTCGCTTACGGGGTCAAGGAATCCATTTACACAGGTGAGTAAGTGTCGTGTAAAATGTCGGCATCTCCTCGCTGGATTACATCAGCACGTTTTGTACAGTGCCCAGTTTTCGGACAATTAAAAAATGTTCTGCAGTTCATTCTTAACATGTTTAATATTGCGATGGTCTTAGACTTGAAAGCCAGTCAGCCATATCTCAAACATGTCAGATTGTGGATTGCAAGGAATGGTTTCTTTCTAATAAACCTTTTTGACATTCTCAAAGCATCATGGGAACTAGCTTGAAAATTCCAGCTCTTGGCTTGATTCGCCATTAGAGCTGGAAAGAATTCTATATCATAGGTCAGGGTCGTTTAAGATCTTGCCCATATCTTCCGTTTCCCTGAATATATCAACTAAACACTCACCGTCCGGGTGGAGCAGTCATTCATGCAGCTTTGTATCCCCTCAAAATGAGAATCTGATAAATTTAAACCCGAAAAACAAGTGCATTTTTCGTGCAACTAGGTGCATGCACAAAACCAGCTGTGTACAAAGCAATGGCGCAGTGATTCTTGGTGCCCGACCAAAACATGAAGGGCCAGACCACAACAATTTGCCGTTTGAAGCTTACGGTGGTTTCCGATTACCATGCGGCCGATGCGGTATGCACACTGCGCGCACACCCCCTCGTGGATCGCTATACGACGGCTGTTTCCTAATGCAATGACAGCTATAAGATTATGGACAAGAACGCATGCAATACAATGACGGGCTGTTTTTATTTCCTCGTTGCCTTTGCCTCAAATTACTGCTATTAGCCTCTATATTTTCATCTTGCTCTTATGTTACAATAAGCCTTTTGCGCGTTGATTTGCATAGATCCTTGTACCCCGTCTTCGCTCAATCTAAGATGCACAGCGTGCGCCGGTCGTGCCAGACTGATCATTATTATGCACGTCAGTACCGTTGTTGCTAGACCACGTGATTCGGGGCAAGCCGCAACGTGGCGACGCACGGCCAGTGGTGGTTTCCCTGTCTGGTATCTGGAACTACTGCTGGGTGAAACAGCGCATGATAGAGATTGTCACCACTCTAAAACACAACAACCGCTCGAATCGTTACAGTACATGTTGTATGTTCTTCTCGAAACGCGGCCTATTTTTAGCAATTATAGTTTCTTTAATGGATAACAACTTCGAAGGTTGGAACGTGAAGAAACTGCAGAAATTTCTTCAAGAGAGAGGGGTTTCAATAACGGGTTACCTGAAGAAAGAACTGGTTGAACTGTGCAAGTGCGTGGCCAATCTGAAATTGACAACCGACCCGAATCTTTCAAGCCCCAACTTGAAGGAGACTCTTGTCTTGACAAAAGATTGAAAGACGCTGGCTGCACATTTTCCGACCCATTTAACCTTCCTGGATTCACGAAGGATTTCTCGAATATACCAGATTTCGGACTATACGATGTCTTCAATTATTTGATTTGTTTTCGAGCGGATTACGACCGGCGAAAACTTATTCGTAAATATACAAAAACAATTTATGGAAGACCAGTCACTTACGTAAAAACCGATAATGAGACCTTGCTCAACAGAATCTTTCTTCTTCCAACCTTTCCCACAAATAGAAAAAGAATGGAAAGAGAGATTTTGTTGATGCCTTTAACAACCCCCACCCTCCCTACCCCCTAAACGAACTTTGACTCCTGCGGCTATTTCCTGAGATGATCAAAAATATAAGATAAACTGATCATTCCTTGAATTTTGCCTGCACACACCGGTTCTTTCTTTCTTGCTATTTTCAAAATTTAAAAAGCACTTCATCTTGTAAAGAACAAGAAGTTCAACCAAAATTAACAATCGGTTATATTAAAAGAGGAACTAAAATGACAATTTTTTTTTTGACTTTTCCGACAGTTTAAATACATGTACTCTTTTAACTGATGGAGATTAGTTTGCAGACGAGAGAAATTTTTTTATTTAAAAAGAAAGGGTTGTTATTCTGAACCATTTATCCTGTTTCGCGAAAGCTCATTATGTATGTTAAATGTATGTACGTGACCCCGTGACGTACATGTGTAGAGTCGGTTGATGCTACAGCCAAACACTATGCATGTACGTACGTGGAGTTGATGCTGCTGAAGAGTTTTTGTCGACCTAACTCCTCCGTTTTCCCGTCTATTTTGTCTAATTTTGATATTATTTCAGTATGAGCATGGATCTGAGATAATCATTTTGCCTCGATCGTGTGTAGTTGGGGGTTGCACGAGGAACAGCAACAAAAACCCTGACCCAACCTTACTGCGATTCCCAGTGCTGAATGGAGCTCAAAGGCGACAGTGGGTCCGCTTTGTAGACAATACAATATCTGATTTTGGGCTGTCGAAATGGTCGAAAATATGTGCAGAACATTTCGCTAAAGACTGTATAGATGATAGTGTTAGTATGAAAACTCAGCTGGGTTTGAAGGCACAATTCCGTTTGAAGGATGGAGCCATTCCAACTCTAAAAGCACTGAGCATTCCAATCGTGTCCCGGACTCACGCGCACCAGCGCGACGACGTTAACTGCGGTTGCAGACTCGAGCAGCCAGACTCGAGCAGCCAGACTCGAGCAGCCAGACTCGAGCAGCCAGACTCGAGCAGCCAGACTCGAGCAGCCAGACTCGAGCAGCCAGACTCGAGCAGCCAGACTCGAGCAGCCAGACTCGAGCAGCCAGACTCGAGCAGCCAGACTCGAGCAGCCAGACTCGAGCAGCCAGACTCGAGCAGCCAGACTCGAGCAGCCAGACTCGAGCAGCCAGACTCGAGCAGCCAGACTCGAGCAGCCAGACTCGAGCAGCCAGACTCGAGCAGCCAGACTCGAGCAGCCAGACTCGAGCAGCCAGACTCGAGCAGCCAGACTCGAGCAGCCAGACTCGAGCAGCCAGACTCGAGCAGCCAGACTCGAGCAGCCAGACTCGAGCAGCCAGACTCGAGCAGCCAGACTCGAGCAGCCAGACTCGAGCAGCCAGACTCGAGCAGCCAGACTCGAGCAGCCAGACTCGAGCAGCCAGACTCGAGCAGCCAGACTCGAGCAGCCAGACTCGAGCAGCCAGACTCGAGCAGCCAGACTCGAGCAGCCAGACTCGAGCAGCCTCAACATGCATTGTACACGCACGGTACCGCATGTAAATGTATACCGTGCCGGATATGGGGCAGCTTTTTTCACTCCGTATATTTTGTAGGATCCTACACTTCCTACAGTCCTACACCATTGAAATGTGCACAAAGTAAAAAGCAAAGACGGATACAGTGAACCAGTTTTGTGTAGGACTGTAGGAAGTTGTAGGTCCTGCAGATGATGCATGGTGAAAAAAGCTGCCCCATATCGTGCTGCATATGACCGCATGCGCTGCATGCGATTGAGTCTGGTACCTTATAACAGAAATTGTGTGTATAGTTCTGAGAAGGTGCGGGTCCTTATGAGGGCTGCATAATCAAAGTCGCCAGACTAGAGTATAGCATCAGCTCACACACAACTCACCGCGCAGGTCCCAATAAAAGCCGACTGCAAACAAAGGAAAGTATGACTCATAACTAGCTTTTCAGCAAGAACAAGCCTACAACCCCAATTCTTAATGTGTCTCACAAAGATGTCAACACTTTAAAATATGTTTATCGTGGTGTTACTCCTGAATCATGAGCAAAAAGCACAGCAAGTAATACTAGCCTTAGACAAAAAAATACGTACAGACTCTACGTAAAACATTGTCGTATAATACAGTGACGTCATATGTTTCTACACGTGTACGTCAATACTCGCGCGATACGGCACGCAGTTGACCTCGGCCTTTTCTGAATCGAGTCAAAGTGGCTCAGAAAGAAAAGGCTCAAAAACATTTTTTTTGATTTTTCAGAATCATGAAACTTGTTACATTAGTTTTGGGGAGGCATAAACTATCAGATAAGTCAAAAATGTAAAAAAAAAAATTGGCGTTTTAGTTCCTCTTTAACCAAGGCCCTGAAACAAAAAGTTCCATCACATTGACTCAACATCGTAACACATAGTCTGCATGTATGATTATGCCCCCTCCCAATACAAACAAAAACAAAATTGTTCATCTCCACCGCGCTAGATGTCGAAGCTGGTATTGGGTCGGTGTAGTCATCTGTTGGCCCATTGCCACCGACGAAATGTTTGGAGCAAATGTAAGTATTGTAAGTTACATTCTCCGCCGAAAAGTCTTTTCTGGAGCAGTTTTTATCCAACGGAGACACTTCTCACGGTTCGACTTCGGCTTCAGAAAGGGTAGCCACAAAACGCCATTCATGTGGGGACGGTCCGAAAAGTGCGAGTCGCTGTTGCATGTTCCGTAAGAACAGTGCTTCTTCGCAGGCATTCTCAAGCACTAAATCCCACAAACTTCGTATTTTATGTTAATGTCTAGATTCTAACAATAACCAGCACTAGAGTCTGACAAAATCTGCGTGGAAATTTATCGTTTTAAAGTGACAAGAAACGTATGAATTGCGTACATGTACTTCGATCACGGCAAGTGGACACGTATGCGATATGCATTGACATTGTGTCTGCACGCGCGTATGCGAGAAAGCTTGCCCCGAATCACGTGTCGTGGCAACAATCACTACGCAGTCAGTGTTTACCCGCAAATTTAATTGAGCAGAAATTGTATATTTCTGAAGATTTATTATCATGGAATACTGCCTCGGTGGATTCGGAAAAGGCAACGAGGGAATAAAAACGGCCCGTCATTGTATTGCATGCGTTCTTGTCCATAATCTTATACTAGGTGTCATTGCATCAGCAAACAGCCGTCGTATAGCGATCCACGAGGGGTGTGTGCGCGCAGTGCATACCGCACGGGCCGCATGGTAATCGGAAACCACCATAAGCTTCAAACGGCAAATTGTTGTGGTCTGGCCCTTCGTGTTTTGGTCGGGCACCAAGAATCACTGCGCCATTGCTTTGTACACAGCTGGTTTTGTGCATGCACCTAGTTGCACGAAAAATTCACTTGTTTTTCAGGTTTAAATTTATCAGATTCTCATTTTGAGGGGATACAAAGCTGCATGAATGACTGCTCCACCCGGACGGTGAGTGTTTAGTTGATATATTCAGGGAAACGGAAGATATGGGCAAGATCCTGACCTATGATATAGAATTCTTTCCAGCTCTAATGGCGAATCTAAGCCAAGAGCTGGAATTTTCAAGCTACATGGGAACTGCATCAGCCCTAACTGTAGTCCGAGTAACTTGGACCCTCTATCGCCTTTTTTAACATTTGGACATGATCTGTCGATAGTAGGGTCCAAGGTCGATGTATGCCTTCGACTACCAATTAATATAATTTGTCTTTCGAACCAACAAAAGCATCCCATTTCACCCTTAAAATGACCACCAAAATACTAGATACGCCACCTCGGATACAAGTAGAGTTCCATGATTATGATGAAGGTACTACTACTAAGGTTCACTTACCATCCGGATAAAAAGTGAAAGTTACCGTTCAATTCCGGAGAGTCCCCGCAGGACATGTTATCTCATGTATCTTGCGCTAAGACTAGATTTAAATATCTTGACCCCTTGACCTGGCGTGATGTCAGTCCCGCGTATGCATAATGCATCGCTCCAACCTCGTTGTGCGTGTCGTCATGTAAGGTGAGGGGTCACGATTTAAACGTCATGTACACAGACAGCGAAAAGACATGTCCTGCAATCGGACGTACCGTTCTGAAGATATCGTTCAAAATGCGCGCCATCTGCCCGCGAGTAGCGGCATTGTCTCGTGTGTAAACTATCCGTGCATGGGGGGTCCGCAAAATCAGAGCGCTTCGGCCCAGAACCGAAAATGGCCGAAGCTGCAAAAAGTCGATCGCTTGATGCTTCTTATGCTATGCTTGTGACGATTTTGACGTCATCAAGCAGAAACATGAGTCTACAAGTCCCGGATGTCTCCAACATTTTCAACGTGGCATTCACATCGAACGATGTCAAGATGTTTTTCTTGACACAATTCCGCCTAGAAGGACTCCACACAATGGCTGGAGACGAGGTATGCACATTTGTATATTATTCAGGAATTTATTTTGATAAAAAGTTTGTTTTTGAAAAAAGGATGATTTTTGTGAGGGAATGTACGACTCAGTCGGGACCGTCGCGTATGTACAAATGAATGGGGCCACATTCACGGGTCACCGCACGTGCGCCATGAATTGTTTGGTGCACACCGCACGTAGTACCAGCTGTGCGGTATTTTTTTATGTTACTGTGCATGCCGTGTTGCAATTCTATACATGTTGTCTGGTTTTTCCCCACTTTTCTCACTTTACTTATGTATAACAATTAGTGAACTTTAGCTTGTACATTTACTTTTTTATGTTCTATAACCCTCCTATGCAAACATGCATTCTGAGCCATGTTGTTGTATGGGTCAAAATCAGTCAAGGTGATTGTTTGTGACCCTTCTGCCACATGCACAAACCACATGTAATCTGACCCTGTCTGTGTACAAAGTATAGGCAGGGGAGGTGGAAGGAAATTTTGACTGATTTTGACTTATTAAATAGCACAAGGGTTAAACCACATTTAAGATCATGAACAGAAAAATATGGCAATACAACCTGCATTTTAAAGACTTTTGTGTTTTCGGATCATCAGCTTGATTGTTTCAATGTTTGTATCTCTAAAGAGTGGGAAAAGTTAGTCTGTAACAAACCTCTAAAAATGCGTTGGCAGGAATAGGAAGCATATTTTCTTTTTAGATGGCCCGTATTTCTTCATAGAGGGTATTAATTATCCACTTAATCTATAACAAAACAATTACAAATCCATGTCTTTCATTACTTTATTAGAAATATTACCATGCCTTGGCATTATTGTATCTTTTACTTTTATACTTCTTTTAATTGGTGTTAATTGTTGTTAATTAGTGTTCATTAGTTTTAATTAACTTCGTTTTTTCATGCATTGTATTGCATTTAATAATTCATGCTTCAATTAGTGGCAAATGAATGTGAATAAAAGGTTTATAACCGTATATTATGAAAGTAATTGGTAAAAAAGGGTTTCATTTATTTTTCCATATGGTGTGTACAAAACCCGGGCCGTCTAAAAGATAAAGAAAAACATAAGAATTGCCGATCTAGAATTGTCCCCAAAATGGGGCCGACTAGGCTCATTAAAACTGTAATATAGTCATAACCACAAGTCCGATTTTAAAAATTCAAATTGTATAATGCCTTTGAAGGTTTCCTCTAAACACTGGTGTACAAATCAAGAAGCTGGGGCTCTTGAAAATTAATCACTGAAACAGCCTACACTGGCATTAGAAGAGCAAGCACATTAGAACGGACGTGATTGGTCGCATTGGTCACATGTTCGTTGTCAATTGTCATGCTTGCAAAAGTCCTCTTCTGATTGGCTAATGATGTGACATTATTAGCTCTTCTAATTCCAGAAATTTGCATTCATCAGTAACTGGTACCCTGAAAGGGATTCCCCAATTATTTCCTTTATTTTTATTGCCATTTAAAATTGATTTTTCTGGTTATGTTCCTTATGTTCCATGCAAAGATATGTGAAAAGGGTATCTCTCAAATCATGACAGATATTTAGCATAAAATCAATTAATATTTGGACTGGTTGACAGTGCCATAGGTTTGTGTATAAATTACAAGGTTTGTTTGGCCTCCAAACCCACAATGCATTGGGAATGTCGAAAAGGTTTATTGTTGTGACTCGTTGGTAGAACTACATTTTTGACCTGTGATGACTGTTTCAGCAACTAGCTATAGCATGCTGAGACCAATGGAAAGAGTCAAAACCGGTTGACTGAATTTGACCTGCCATAGTACATGTACTAACCACATAAGTATTCTGATCATTGGTGACTGGTCTGTGTTGAAATACAAATGTAGCCTGGGGAGGTGGATGAAAATTTTGACTGATTTTGACCTTTTAAATAGTATTTAATTTGTTAAATAATAATTCCCTTTTCCCAGAGATGATCATTAACAGTGATGAATCAATCATGTTGGAGTATCCACGTCTGAACATGGTGTCCCAAAATACAAGTGTTTGCTGACCAGAAGCCATCTGGCTGAGTTGTCTCCAAATGATTGTTTTTCTTATTTTAGTGGATGGTGGTCATCGTGCAGTAATCTTCAGTCGTATTGGAGGTGTCCAAGACAGAATCTTTGCAGAGGGTATGCATTTTAGGATACCATGGTTTCAGTATCCCATTATATACAACATTCGCTCCAAGCCCAGAAGAATCTCCTCACCGACGGGTAGCAAAGGTATTTCAAATCTAGTTGTTCGAAAAGTTTGTAATTTAAATCTGTTGAGCTCTAATAATGTCCTCGTAAATAGTGTGCCCGGGTTAAATTTTTGTGCAGTATTTTTCATGCCTTCATCAAAGACATTTTGATGTTACAATCCAAGTTTGATGAGTATTGACACTTATCAAGGGGTTGTAAAATTAAATTTACCTTGCCTTAAAAATTCTTCTAATTAAAATGCTCATACATTAGCCCCTTGTAACCGGTCGACAACCTTGGCCACAGTGTGAGGCAAGACACCTGGGACGGTTGACATGAATAGCCGCATTCCTGCACATACTCGATCCATTCATTATTTAACTATATTGTTCTTGAATGAGTGTAACGAATAGATGGGGCTTTTTCAAACAAAGCTTTCATTCACATGAAATGGGGGGTGGGTGCTCAGTGTGCAATGAATAGGGCCACTCTTTTCAGTGTGGCGCCTATTGTTCACGTTTACATTTGTCTGCACAGCCTGACATTAAGTAACAGGTGACCTCTAAGGGGTTGTATTAATCACACGTGTAATAAAAATTATCTTTACATATTGGTTGCAAAGAAGAAACTAAGTAGTGCCAATCAACATTATTGACACTTGAGTTTGAACAAACGAAATACTGAGTGTTCAAACTTTAGTGATGAGATTGATTTTACTTCGGATATTTGCTACGCAGATCTTCAGATGGTCAACATCAGCCTGCGTGTTTTGTCCAGACCCATGGAGAATAAGCTTCCGACGATTCTCCGTCAGCTGGGTACAGACTATGACGAGAGAGTCCTGCCATCCATTTGCAACGAGGTATAATAGTTCCGTTCATGATTTCAATCACATCTATGCCGATATTTTTAATGCTCATTTAACTGAAATTTGCTACACAGGCATGCAACTTTTCCTCGGATCAGCTGATTTCCTCATTTTTCACTTCACACTTCTGCCATTGAAAATTGAAAAACACTGTACAAAGTCTTGTAAAGATTGGAATTTCCTTTTTTTTTTCATTCCAAGTTGCATGCCTGGCTACAAGTGAATTTAGGATATGAATACTGTTTACTTGTTACCTAAAGACTAAACATTGGTGACCCCCCCCAAAAAAAAAAACTGGTTTGAAGACCCTTCTAAAGGTACATGTAAACAAATTATTTCAGTTTGCTAGAGAACAATTTAATTTTATTAACCCTCCTGGGGCCAATTTCATAGAGCTGTTAAGCACTAAAATTTGCTTAGCATGAAAATGTCTTGCTTAGTTCAAACAAAAGTCCATGTAATTTTCATGCTAAGCAAACAGCTGAATGCCAGTCAAAAGCAATATTCCACACATGGAAATCTGGTTGGTAATCCAGTTTTTTATCAAGGAAGCGTTTGCATGCTAAGCAAATTTTTGTGCGTAACAGCTTTATGAAATTGGCCCCTGTTCTCAAGGCCAAAATCGACCCAGCTTCTGTACAGATCAAAACCTATCAAATGACAGATTGAAACACACAAACTGTGAGAGTTGATGTTAAGAGTTTTTGATAGGCTGTGATAGTTATAAGTATAGGAGGGTTAAATCAAGACATCTAGCCTTGGAATGTTTGCTTACCAAAATTGCTTGCTAAAAGTAGAAAGGCCTTATGGTGATAAGAGGTTCTGAAATCGATCTAAGTATTAAGGCATATTTTTGTACATATTTGGCTTAAATATCAGAGGATTAAATTTGTAGAAGGTATTTTTTTTTAGCTCTTAGAAAAATGACCCCTTGTGGCAAGTTAATAGAGTTCAATACATAAAAGGCCAAACGTGGGCTGTACTCTAAAATATTATATTTTAAGTGTTTTCTCTCCTGTGGAATATTTAAAGCTTTGTTGGTATCATTGTTTCAGGTTTTGAAGAGTGTGGTGGCCAAGTTCAATGCTTCACAGCTTATTACCCAGAGACAGCAGGTAAGAGAAGAAAAAACTCGGTGGCATTTGTTTTTATTAATTGGGCTTCCATTACCATGAATTTGCTCGTTTTTATACATTGTATCTGTGTGCTTGTTGATTGGCTTTTATACCTTTTAGTGTTTGCGACCGATTCGGTCGATTCACAACAGGGGCGCTGCCAGTGGCAAGCCGGGAAAAGGCCAAATTACGTAGTGCATCATGGGAAAAAGTCGACATCGCAAAACCGGAAGTGGGTGTCGCCAATGCATCGACTGTACTTCTTACACCCCTTCTCTGCTAAATCTATCAACTCTTCTCTCTTCTTTCCTGCACAAGGTATTCCCCGATTAGTCAAAAATTGCTTTAACTCACTCGCATTCACGCGAAATACAAACTGTTGTACTGACCACCATCTAATACAACGCGATAGACGCGGTGTCGACCCCGAAAGTGGGAAATTGGCCTTTCCCGGCTTGCCGCTGGCGGCGCACTGAGTTGTGAATCGACCGAATTGAAAATGAAGATGGTGGGTTGTATCTGTTTGTTTCCCTTTCGATACTTTGGGTTGTTTGTTTGTTTGTTTGTTTGTTTGTTTGTTTGTTTGTTTGTTTG
Source organism: Hippasteria phrygiana (assembly GCA_037893225.1). NCBI lineage: Eukaryota > Metazoa > Echinodermata > Asteroidea > Valvatida > Goniasteridae > Hippasteria > Hippasteria phrygiana. The sequence continues at coordinate 243,893 of JAZGUH010000446.1, read as the reverse complement.
TTTGTTTGTTTGTTTTGTCGGTGTGGGCTGCTTTTTCTCTCCTGTTTGTCATTTGCTGTTTGTGTATTTGTCAGTAGTACTGTGGGGTTGGTTACCATTTGTCTGTTGGTCACTGTTTGGTTTTTCTGTCTTTTGTTGTTAATTTAACCGCTATTCAGCAATGGAGCCAACTCAGCAATTCTGCTTGGTAATATTTAAGTGTTTTTAATTGTGTATATATTTGTTGCAATATTTGTTCCAATTTTAAATTTTTCTTTTTTAAATGTATCTTTTACTTTTTGCTTTTAATTTAACCCTCCTATAGTATACACATATTTACTGCTTCAAGTGGTGTAGTAAAACTAGCCTCCCGAGGTGATCCATTGAGCATTCTATTTTCCCGAGGCGAAGCCTCTGGAAAATAGAATGCTGCATGGATCACCGAGGGAGGCTAGTTTTACTACACCACGAGATAAAAGCAGTAAAAATATTTGTTTTATAACACCTCACCCACAGATTCTGCTTGATTTTAAAATGTTAACATTATTTAAATCTAAATAGTTAAAATGGACTTCTATTTCAATACAAAATTAGTGAACAATTTATTTGCTCTTTTCAAAACCACCCCTTAACGAAATGTTTAAACCCAGCTCTGTAGCGCTGGCACTTTGGAACAATACGGGTTACACGCAACGCTCAACGCGCACACCCGCATGCATCTGCACACAAATACCGCGCCGGGTATAGTACTTTGGTTGCTAATGGTATAGTACTTAGGTTGCTACGGGTATAGTACTTTTGGCCGTGCACAGGAAGATAGCAAAAAATAGAAAATGCCATGTGACTCGCTCTTGGCCAATCAAGACACAGAATCTGTGGGTGAGGTGTTATAATTATAACTATCACAGCCTATCAAAAAATCTACCCATCTACTCTCACAGCCTGTGTGTTTCAACCCGTAACTTGATAGGTTTTGATATATAGTTGAGTTGGCTCCATTTTGGCTCTGAGAGAGGGAGGGTTAAACAAACTTGGATAAGGCATTTCTTTGACAATTTATATAAATTGTCTGGATCTGGACAGTTTTAAATTTGTGTGTTGTTGATCACATATAACAAAATGAATACAGTTCTTAACATATATGTATGTGACCCTCTAGAGAGTAATGAGGAATGTTCCCCCAGACTAGTTTCTGCGTAATCGTGTGAAATACAGTATATGTAAATATCATGGTGAAATCAATTACGAGATTTTTGTATTTTTGGGATGTTTAACATTAATCCTTCAGCTGCAATTTTTTCATTTTTTTTGCCTGATGACAATTTGGTATGATCTCTGTGATGTATTTTAGGTGAGTTTGCTGATACGCAGGCAGCTGACACAGAGAGCCAATGACTTTGGACTCATCCTCGACGATGTCTCCATCACAGAGCTCAGCTTCGGTGAGAATTGGTGCTTCAGTTTTAGCATTGAAGTGTTATTGTAAAAGCCAGTTCAGACCTAATGTGTTTGTGAAACTGAAGGAAGCTTAATGACGTCCACAATTGTTTCCATGTTGACTGAATAAGCCATTTGCGAGTTAAATTTGAATAACATCTGACTTGCTCCAAATGCTTGGCACATTTTAACTTTGAATTCTCCAGACCAAAGACACCGTTGCTATGTCACATGATTCGTGGCAAGCTCTTGCATAGTTATGTAAGAGACGCTTAGCACCAATACATTGTTCACAATGGGTGAGAATGGCACAAAGACACCAGACCATTCCTGAGCTGGGGGTTGCTAGCAATAAGGCTTGCCCCGAATCACGTGATATAGTAAATCTCTTTGGTCTGGAGAATTCAAAGTTAAAATGTGCAAAGCATTTTGAGCACGTCAGTGTGCCAGATGTTATTCAAATTTTACTTTACCAGCAAATTTGTTAAATATGAACCTTGACCGTTTTGCATATTAAAAAGGAAAACATTACATGTTCTTTTTTTGTGTTGTTGCTTGTATATTGATGACAATTGAGGCATTGTGGATTCTTGCACTCAGAATTTTTGCATTCTTTTTAAGTATGATTTTGAAGTTAACCCGAACCCTACTAAATCCAACAAAATCCAACAATGGTAAAAAGTGGTAATTTCTTGGATTTAGCAGTCGACACAAACTGCATGAGTTTGATTCTAACGTATGGATCGAAGCAGACTTCTTGTCAAATTTCAGTTGTATTTTGTTGGAATCGGCAGGGTAGCTGCAAAAATGCCATGGCTGGTGTGTAGGTAGGACACTGCAAAATCCAACAAAATTTGCTGTTAGATTTTGTTGTATTTGTGACCGGCTCTGCAAAAAGGGGTATTATGTCGTACTATGTGAAAACACACAAAGGGCAGTTCTATGTGAAGCGGGCGAACAAAATCTTCACGTAAGAGATTTTTTTTTTATTTTGGTTTGTTGGCTTCTATTATATCTATATTTTCATAATTTATTTTCAGAAACATTAATATTGATGAATAAAGATGAAAAGATAAATGTTGATCAAAATTACTTCTATCTTATTTCTTTGCACTTTTTGTGTTTAAAGGCCTATATCTCTAAACGCACTTCCGTTAAATTGGGAAAATAGGAGTATACAAATGTCAAGATATCTCGAGAATACAAAATGCCACAGAGGGTCAAACCTACACCAAATTAAAGCTTAGGATGTGACCAATTCAACTATGTATATACATGTAACTCATATTTCAGATTTTGCGACATAATGGCCCTTTTTGCAGAGCCGGTCACATTTAGCAGGCTTGTCGTTGAATTTTTTTTGGAAATTGTTGGACTTGATCAGGGCCATGTAAACAAATTAAAGGGGGTTTAGGGTTACAGTTAAGATATAAATATTTGCAACTAGTGTTTATATATATATATATATGATCCAACATATACCTACATGTATCATCATACATGTAAAGTACCATTAAGATAAATCACAGCTTCACGTAAGATTTTGTTGGACTTAACCCCTTAGTAACTTAAAGGTAGTGTACATGATTGGTTATTGTTGCAATTTTCAGAAATGGGCGGATTTGGGGCTTAGAATTTTTATAGGAAATATTCCACTGACCTGTTCAAATTTTTTCGTTGTTGGATGGCGAAAAAAACAAGAGAAAAACGGCGCTCGTTTTCAACCGTCGGGCAGATGATAGCCTTTAGTCAAGGCGCGCGTGGCTACCTGGATGCACGACGCGCCCCGAATATGTCCGGGGCGCGCCACTCGTCCGGGTAGCCACGCGCGCCTTGACTAAAAGCTACAGGGCAGTTTTCCCAACGATTTCCAGCTGGAAAAAGTTGGAAAACGATATAAATTTCCACTTTTCTTGAAAACGACAGCACATCAGGGGCCATGATTTTACAGGATGATTGAGACTGCTATTAACTCACAGTCTAGTAAGGTATTTCGTAATAATTCAGTAAACAAAAATGGAGGATTACCTATCATGTACACTACTTTTAAGAGGTACATGTCGGTGTTATTGGCTTGAAGCAGTATATGTTTGTAACTTTGTATGGTACTGTGGCAAGACATTGAACATTAAAGAGATAACGAACACAACAAGAACTATCTGTAAACATGTCTGCCTTTTTTTTTCATCTCAGGGAAGGAGTACACGGCAGCCGTTGAGGCTAAACAAGTCGCTCAACAGGAAGCTCAGCGAGCCATGTTCACGGTGGAGAAGGCCAAGCAGGAGAGAGCCCAGAAGGTGGTACAAGCCGAGGGAGAGGCTGCCGCTGCTGAAATGATATCCTTTCAAATTATTGCTAAGTTATGTAGACAGAAACGTAACATTACATTCATTTCAAGTTTTGAAGATATTGAATTCTAATACACCTTTTAATTAGCCAAGCATCTTGAACACTCAATAGGCTTGAAAATGAGAAGCATGTCATCAACCCAAAACGTGAGCAGTGAAGTAAAAATATTGATCCGTACTGCCATATGATGATTAATTAATCACGTGAGGAAGTTCGTCCACCTCGGTCACCGACAGCAATACCCTACCCATAATTCCAGCTTGAGAAGCCAGATTTCTCACGGGAACAGTCCGTTAATCTTGATGGGTAACCTGGGAGTGTGCCTGTGCTGCTTCTCATCTGTGGTTGCACATTGTAACCTCGGACTGACATGTCCCTGTTCAGGGGCCACTTGCAGATGACTCCCTAGCTGTTGAAGATTTGACAGCCAGGAAACGCATTGTCTTGTGGTAAATGGGGTGGGAGGGGTTAAGGGAATTTTTTGGGGTGGGACAATGGGCTAGGGTGCTGGACTGTTGGTGGATGGACCGCCATGAACTCTTCTTTAGTAATCTGATGGCAGTGCTAAAGTATTTTGTAAAAATATTTGTCCCAAATTGTTGAACAATTATAATATTTCTGCAAAACATGTGCTTCGATTACTTTACGAAAGACTTTCCGGCGCGGGCTAAAGTTGACAAAATTAGTAAGGGGTACCACTTGGATTTTTTAAGGGGAAGGGCAATGCAATGCACAAATAGTTTAAACAAATATATCTAAACTTGCCAAGTATGATACCTTAACTCTGTCTCACTTGGGTAAAGCCATTGCTGAGAACCCAGGATACCTGAAGCTGAGGAAGATCCGAGCAGCTCAGAACATATCTAGAACGGTCAGTACAATACCCCCCCCCCCCCCCCCCCCCCACCCCTGCCCCTTCCCCTTTCCCGTCCCTCCTCATTGTAGCGTTCCCTAACTGTAAACATGAGCATCTTAATGTACATAAGATTGTATTTTTGTGGAGGTTTTCTCTATGGTGCCTGGAATAGCAGCAGCATGCAGATGAGGCACTCGGAGTTGAGATAATCTGTAATAGAACATCGATACCAAAATTCCTTCAGAAGATGGAATGTTTTCGTCGGGGATGATGTAAATTAGAACAGAGATGTTTTCTCTTTTGCCCTGTCCCGACGTAATATATCAAGCACTGTATACTCGGTGCTTTCCAAGAGCCTGTGTGAAAACAATTCACAGGCTTACTCGGGCGGGATTCGAACCCTTGACTTCCTGCAAAGCACCGAGTATACAGTGCTTCATATATTACGTCGGGACAGGGCAAGAGAAAACATCTCTGTTCTAATTGACATCATCCCCTGATGCAAACATTACATCTTCTGACTGATTACGCAGTACCCGCTGCTGCATTGGATTCGAATCGGCCAACCGACCCCGACAAGCTCGGTGGTCGAGTGGTTAAGAAGTCTGCACCGAGTATACAGTGCTTCATATATTACGTCGGGACAGGGCAAAAGAGAAAGCATCTCTGTTCTAATTTACACCAAAAATCTTGAGAATATTTATTGGATATTTGATTTGGCCCCAAGCATTATGGGAAATGTAACAGAGAAAAGTAACGCTGTAATGTTGAGGGCCATGAGAGGTCTGAAAATTGTGCTCCAGATATGACAAATCGTACATCAAAGGACAATAAGCCGGTTCGGTATCTCGGAGGTTCTTCGGGATAAAATTGCTGACGTAATGTCATGTGATGTTTACTCGAACACCCATTCTGATTGAATTTAACGTGTGTGCGTTGTGCGACCACCTTGCAAGTTCATACGCGTGCGTTAGTTATCCCGAATGACCCATGTCGTCGTACACTTGCGCAGCTGAAATACGGAACTGGCATATTGCTATACGCATATTGAACAGAAATTTGTTTTTGCCAAGTTTTTGCAAGTTGGTGCATACAATGATTTGAGACAGGCTGATGTATCACCCCAGGGTACAATCTGGGGATACTTTGCTTCATTTACCCTAACCTTCCCAAATCCTCCAAAATCCTCTTTGCAAAATGGAGGAATTTGGAGGATTGAGGGCACTTGGAAGTTGATGCATCGGAGGATTTTGCAGGATTGAGGTTACTAGGGATTTTTGCCCCTGCAGGAATATGGAGGATCCAGGTTATCAGGCTCAATGTGATACATGAGGATTTTGGAGGATTGAGGTTACTAGGGGTATGCAAAAAAAACCTGGAGGATTTTGGAGGATTCATGCTATGGTCCCCATAAGAGGATTTTGGAGGATTCAGGTTATATGGAGTTTTAACACTTTGAAATCAGAGGATGTTGGAGGATTCAGGTTACATGGGGGGAAATGATGAAGGGAGTTGGGGTTAAATTTAAGAAAATACTTGCAGAAAGTTAAAATTTGATATAAATAAATATGGCATTTTTACAATGTTTCTCTCAATGTTCAGAAATAATTTCAGAAATCAAAACCCCAATACAAATATGTGGTGTGGAAACAAGAGCACTGAGGATAGATCTAACTTCAGAAACCTTGAATATGATCCAAGCATGCTGGTAGAAACGTTTGAATTCAGAACAAATTGGCCTTCACAGAACTGTTGTATATAATAGGTCAGCCCTTGTGACAACACCACCGTTTCTTTCCTGTTGATAATGGAAGATGTAATTTCTCTTAATTGATTCACTGGCAGTGGCACCATTAGGTCCAGTTCTGAAGTATTGTTTTTATTAAAGGAAATTTGTGAGAATGTCGCAAAATATTCATAAAATAATTTAATTTAAAACAAATCTGTTTTAAATCAGATTGTTAAAGATTGGTGATTTTACCACAATTATTTTTAAGGTAGTGTACACAATTGGTAATCCTCAATTTTTTTTTTACTGAATTATTACGAAATACCTTACTAGACTGTAAGTTAATAGTAGTCTCAATCATCATGTGAAATGATGGCACCAGGTGTGCTGTCATTGTCAAGAAAAGTGGAAATATATATCGTTTTCCCAACGATTTCCAGCTGGAAATCATTGGGAAAACTGCCCTGTAGCCGTTAGTCAAGGCGCGCGTGGCATATCCGGAGCGTGTCACGCGCCCATAAAGGCTATCTGCCCGACAGTTGAAAACGAGCGCCGTTTTTCTCTTGTGTTTTTCGCTATCCAACAACCCAAAATTTTGAACAGGTCAGTGGAACGATATTTCCTATAAAATACTAACCCAAAAATCCGCCCATTTCTAAAAATTGCAACAATGACCAATCATGTACACTGCCTTTAATACTCGTCTTTATTTTTCCACGGGTATGTGGTCTAAAAGCATGCCAGAGTACCATGACAGTAGATCTTATCACATGAACTTCTGTTGAATTTTCCAGGTGACACCACCATTACTTTCCCATTAATAGAATCTGTTTTCCCCTTGTTGGTTGACTTGATGTAGATCGCTTCGTCTCAGAACCGCGTCTTCCTTAATGCCAGTAGCCTGATGCTGAACTTGGGAGATCAGACTTTCTACGACGACTCCGAAAGACTGGGCAAAGCTTCCCTGAAGAAGTAGAGCTGCAAGTATTCACAGCCGGCCATTTTTATTTTGCTGACGATGACTGGAAACATCGTTGCCGTAAATTGATTGCCACAATTAATGAATCGAAATTGTAACGCCTCAAATTGATACAATCAATTTCATATGAGGTCTGACACTGAACAAGTAACAATGGATGTTCATTGTTTGTGCACCGTTTTTCTTCTGTTGGATGTTCATAGTGTGACCACATCAGACATGTTACCAAGGTATTCCAGGGCTTAAATTGTAGGCAAATATTGACTAGACCATCGGGCTGGTGCATGTGATCCACTACAGCAGATACATTTTGTTTTTCAAGAGAAGTGTCCGTCAAAATTGTACAAATTGAGTTCCAACTGTTAACCCCTTGCGTACGGAAGACGCCATTTGCCGCTATTTGTCCCTATACCCTATACACTCGCCAGACTATTGTTACCTAATACATCCTCCCTAGACCTCTTAAAAGAATTCCTGAGATTTTGGGAACACAATGACCAACACAAAAGAGGGGGGGGGGGGGGGGGGGGGGGTTCCCTCTGCCCCATGTCGTGCATCATATCGTGCATCATATGGCTATTTGTGCAGTTTCAATCCATTGTTGGATTATTGTGTATGTTACGCTTGGCTGCAAAGGCCAGCTTGACACCCTTACTACGAAACCGTACTCAATGGGTTAAGAAAGGACTATTTTGCATATGAATGAAAATAAACAAGGTGAAAGTCATTGATCATGAAAGTTAAAATGAGGCCAAGATGACTATTAACATCCCATCGTTTTTTTGTTGTGTTGATCATGCGTTATTGGTTTTGTGTGAGGGTGTGAAATGATGTCATACTTGAATGCATGAATAAATCAAGATAAAGTGGATAATGTGATGAAAAATTGTTTGGTTTTTGTTTCTTCCAGAGTTGAAAAATATTTTTGTAAAATATGCTTTGTTTATTAATCGGAGGGTTTCCAGCACTCTTACACGTCTCTAGAATCAATTTCTGGCAAGTTTGAAAAAAATGGGAATTTTTTTCAAAAATTGATAAAAAATTGCAAGGGGTACCCCTTTAACCAGTTTGCGCCGGCCTGTCATGCCGAAAAGTGTCCGGTGCCAAATACTGTCCGCTCATTAGCATACTGCTCTCTGATTGGTCAAATACTGGCCGCTGAGCACGCGCAAAAGACACGGACATTATTTGGCATGTATTACATGCCAAATAGTGTCCGCTGCTAACAAGTGGCCGCTCATATGCATGCGTTGCAACGTACAGCACGTGACAATGTGAACACCCACACACACAAAGCACGCTACCAAATACTGTCCGTTCCTTGCCAAATACTGTCGGCTAAATTGCTGCCAAATACTGTCCCTTCCTTGCCAAATACTGTCTGTTCCTTGCCAAATACTTATTTTTACTATACCTCATACGTATTCATGTACCAGCAACTATTTTGAATCGTTGGATAAGTTTTTATCTACTTGTTTTTCTTGATGACACCCGTTCAATTTAATCATACTGTCTGCTTGTTACTTGGGCCCTATGTTCCCCCTTCATATTTCCCCCAATTTTCTCCTAAAATCCCTTTTTTGTATTTATTATAAATAAAATCCCCTTTTTGTATTTATTATAAATACTACATGTAAGTAGCATTAAACCCAAAAAGATGAGAACTTATCGTCGCGCAGTGTTGACAGCTTGACGGCAAGGACGCGATAGATGCACGCTACGTACGCCCGGACACTATTTAGCAAGCTTCCAGTATCGCGATGATGTAATACCCACTTGACAAATCAGAGAACAGTATGCTAATGAGCGGACAGTATTTGGCACCGGACACTTTTTGGCATGACACCGGGATTATTTTTGCCGAAAATTTCTATTTTCAAAAAAAGCAAAATATAGCAGCCAACTTATGATATACAGCCAAACGCCACAAATTCCAATTTGCAAGAGTCATTTCCACAGTAATTGTACAATATTTCTTGCCGAAACCTCATAATTATTTCAAAACTCCGGGTGCGCCCACCGGAGTGTAAATTGTAGAACATGCCGTGTACTGCGGCCAAGTTCAACACACGGTCTGCCTCCGCAGACTTGACGGACTTTGTGTGTGAGTGTGTAGAAAACAAATGAGGGATTAGCGTGTTGAGACGTCACCTGGAGGCGAGTTGAGGCAAACTTGACGTTTTAACCCATCAGCCGTGCCCGTGTATCAAAACAGCCAGATCGTGTTAACATGTCCGACGACGCGAACTGGTTAAATAATGTTTTGTTTTTAGGTCGAAAAAAGAAGTTGCTTTCAAAATTGCAGCAGAGATAGAGCAATGTGATATAGAGGAATTTCACATTAGCCTCTTCTGCGCTCTTCCGGGTTGAAAGCGAGAATGTCAGTGGCAAACAAAACAACGCTTTTCAGCACATTCATTAATTCATGCATGAATTAATTAGGCCATAAAAGGCAGCGCAGGCGCACGATCAGCATAAAGTTGTTTACTGCGACATTGAGATCCTCGTTTTCAAACGCGGAAGTGCGCAGATCGGCGCTAAACTCGTCGTTGTGGGATTCCTCTATAGCCTTCTGCTGTGCAAATTTAGAAATGGGGGATGAACACCAAAATTATAATTGTTTGAAAATTGCAATATTTTTGCAAGATATATGCCATTTACAACCTTAAAAAAAAAGACCCGATGTGTCTGGAATAAATTTCAGGCGAATTTTTAAAAATGTCCTTTATTTGCTAAAACTGGCAAAAATTGCAAGGAGTACCCTTGCAATTATTTTTGTTTCAGGTCAAAAATTGGTTGCCTTCAAAATTGCAGCAGATAGAACTTAACAATGGTCATGCAAATTCAGATGTACATGTATTTGAATGTCGATCGCAAACTTGTCAAATTTCATATTTTATCAAAATCGCTAAAAAAAAAATATAGTCGTACCTGATAATAAGAGCACTGTTAATAAAACATCCTGCTTATAACAAGGGGAAAAAAATAGTTCCCGAGTCTTTGTTTTCCATAACTGATAATACAAGGTACCTGTTATATCAAGGTAAAATTGTGAAGTCCCAAGGACCTTGTTATAAAGGTGTTCGACTATGTCAATACATGTATTTAGGTAGCATGTGCTTTGATAGTTTCTGGCACTCTTAAATGTCTTCAGAATGAATAGAGTACCGAAGTCTGACGTCAGTTGGCATGACAACTGGCTCCAAACAAATTGAGATTTCGACTGTTCCTATGATTTAGCTATAGGTTTTAAATATAATACCAATTTGAGACTGAACAGTATAACGGAAGATATCGTTATTGTAACCTATTGGTAATAGAGTACCGCGCCGAAGTCTAACGTCAGTTGCCACGGCAATTGGTTCCAAACATTGCATTGATTGACGTCATCACTTCGGTACTCTATGGACGCGGCCTACACGGTTTTTGTGGCCTTCTGATTGGCCTTCCTCTGGCCTCCGTTTTATGATGTAAATTTTAGCTATGAATGCATGAATATCCCACCTACACATGAGGGTCAAGTCTGAGATCGCTAGTTAGTGTGCGATAGCCAGCCAATAGGTGTGTTAATGACGCTTAGCGTGGCTGACGCAGACAAACAAAAATTGACCGCGATTTAAGTGAAGGACCCATTTGAAGGTAAAACACGACAATCACATTATAATGTAAAAATTAATTCTATCTTTGGTTTATTTTATTTCCCCCATGGGGAGTGGGCCGAATCCCGGAAGTAGTGCAATACCGAGCCAACCCGTGGCCAGGACGAGGCAAGCCTCTATTCCATAGCCCAGATTCAAAAATCAGTTTAACATTCAGACTGCTCAATGAGCAGTGTTTCAGATGTTAACCTGAAAAGAACAGATACTGTTTTTTGATTTGGGACAAAAGAAGGTCCCGAGGCAGGTCGACTTACCAAATCGCCGAACTACAGTGTGTGGGGTTTCGAGCCCCCCTGCCATGAACCAGAATATAACGACACCTAGGATAAAAACCAACCGAAGAAAAGAAAGTGTCACAGTATGACGAAAACGTCACCAAACGACGAAAAATACAGAGTCCCAATATTAACACTAAAGGTTAAAAAGCCTAAAAAGACAAACAGTAAGAGTACAAAAAATGACGAGGATAAAAATCGAGTTCAACTCGAAGACCAAAACATTAAAAGCGGCCGGAAAAGACCACATTACGGTAAAAAACCCGACACGGTGCATCAACAAGACAAAGTCAAGATTAGAAAAGTGAAAAATCCCGCTGAAAAAGGACAAAAAGGAGGAAGCAGACAAAGAGGCAGATGCAAAACAAATTTGCAACGGTCAATAAAAAATAAACGATGCTAATCCCGTCTCCCAAACCTCAGTATGGGGATACACCTGTCCCGCCACAGAGAATCCACAAGGGATCCCCTGCAGCGTCAGTGAAGTCTCGATCTTTCCCGGAGACAGGCGCCTCTAGTCCTTAGCCTCAAAAAAAGAAAAAAAGGGGGAAGCTAAAATTGATCCTGACAGACTTAGCATCGACCTACGCTAAATTATTGATGAGAGGCCAAAAAAAGCCGTTGCTGGAGCTATAAATGTACACATACACGGTTGTCCTTAAAAGAAAGGACTGAGCCGCCCACATCCCAAAGAGAAAGAAATTTGTTTCTCTCTAATCGGAGAAAATCTGCCTCGATGCGCTTCGAAATGAAACACGTAGAGGAACGAAGAACAGAAAGAGGTTCAACGTGGTCGCCGTCAAACAAAGATTGGCAGCGGGATTTCCAAATCTGCCATTTCAAAACCGAGACAATAAACCAAATAAAACGATCGTTTTTATTAGCGGGAATTAATCCCTCTGCAAAAAAAATCATTGCAGGAGACATAGAAAATGTTGGGCCACAGACACGAACTCCAATGTACGTGGCCCAATCCCACAGAAGAGAAACAAAAGAGCACTGCCAAAGCAGGTGTAACAAGGTCTCTTTGTTATCACAAAGAGGCCTTGGGCATTTGCCCCGGCCGATGCCCCATGATGAAACACGCTGAGCAGTCTTAACAGCATTCCACACAATCCGCCAGTTTAAGTCCCGCAAGAAATGGTCCAGATGTTTGTTCACAATAAAAGGAAAATGGATTGCAGTGTGGCCTATGTGAGTGCGCGGTAGCGCTATTGTAACTGTTTTTAAAAAAAGATTGTAAAGATCTTTGACAGAGACAGTGTTCCAATTGATATGGTGAACTGTAGACAGTGAGCGAACAAGGTTACAGAAGATAGAATAGTTGCGAGGAACCGTCGAGGAGTGAGGACGGCTATTAGAAAAGAAACCAGGCGGAAGAAAGCTACGAAGAGAAATGGAACACCAGAAGAGAGCTAAAAACCTCCAAGGTGGAGTTATTTGTTCAAAAAAGGAGCTGAAACCCTTAATAAAAAGGGTATCAGCTTTGAATCTAATGTTGATTACACCGAGACCACCGCTATCAACAGATTGGCAGACAGTGGTCCGGCGTACTAACTCCGTTTTACCAGACCACAGGAAGGAAAAGATGATTTTATTTATCTTCCTCTCTACGGTGGCTGGCAGAGGATATACCGGAGCTATATAAAAAAGGTAAGAAAGAAGAACGGTATTAATAACTAAAACCTTCCCAATAAGGGAAAGAGAACGTTTACTCCAACTGTCCACAGAAGACTGCAATTTAGGAAGGCGGTCTTCCCAGTTTTTAGCGGACATATCTCCTTTACCTATCCAAAAACCATTGATTTTAATTGGTTCCTTAGTCCAAGAAATTGGATAAAGATTGCCAAGTGTTTCTTTCCAGTCACCGAGAATAAAACCCTTAAACTTGGTGACATTAAGCCTAGAACCACTCGCTCCTTGGAACATGCCAATGATGGTAAATAATTTATTAAGAGAAGGAACATTACGGACAATACAAGTAGTATCATCCGCATACTGCAGAATTTTACATTGTAAATTGTTACTTCCAGGGATAAAAATCCCCTGAATACCAGGGTCATTGCGGATAGCCGCAGCAAAAGGTTCTATAAATAGAACATAAAGAAGAGGCGACAAGGGGCAACCCTGCCTAACTCCTTTCTGTAAAGAAAAGGATTCGGAAAGAAAACCATTAACAAGAACTTGACTATAAATATCAGTGTATAGAATTTTGAGCCAACTGACAAAATTTGGCCCAAAACCATACTTGTTTAAAACTCTAAAAAGAAAAGGCCAATCGACCCGATCAAAAGCTTTCTGCTGATCAAGGGAAATAAACAGAGAATTTAAGTTCCTCTCTTCAGCATAAACAACGAGATCCCGCAGAAGCCGGGCATTATCATGTATAGACCGCCCTTTGACCCCGCAGGTCTTAAAAGGGCTGATAATGGTAGCTAAAACAGAGGAAAGGCGATTACAAAGAGTTTTGGCAAGAATTTTGTAGTCAACATTGAGCAAAGAAATAGGCCTTTTGTTTTGAGGCAACATAGGATCACCAGGTTTATCTAAAAGGGTGATAATGCCCGTCCTCTGTGAGCTGGCTAAAACCTTAAGATAAAAAGAGGTATTAAAAACACTGAGAAGATCGGGCCCAAGTAGGTCCCAAAAAGCGATATAAAATTCCTCAGGCAAACCGTCGCTTCCAGGGGATTTGCCACTTAGCATACCCCTTAAAGCAATATCAAGTTCGTTTAGAGCTATAGGTTCTTCAAGGTTATTTGTGCTCTCTTCAGAGAGAGTACTATTAATCTCATTTAAAAAGAAAGTGTGAAGACCCTCAACAGTAGGATCAGCTGAATAAAGATCAGCATAAAAATCCCTATAAATATTAACTAATTCATCAGGTGAAGATGAAACAGACCCATCAGGGCGTTTCACACAAGGAATAAAAGAGGCTTTTTTATGGTTAAAATCCGTCTGAAAGAACTGGCTAGAGGGACGCTCCCCATCATTCAACTGATGAATGCGGGAACGCACCTTAGCTCCTTCCGAAATAAAATCCTCTAATTCAGAAAGCTGGCGTTTAACTGAATTAAATTCAGCTAAGAGATTTTTATCGGTATTACCTCGATTAAGTACAGAAGTGAGGTCCTCGAGACGAGCAAGAAGACGAGCTTTTTCACGCTTTCTCTCACGGGAAAGACGGCAAGAATGGGCTATGATTAACTTTTTACTGCGACACTTAACCTCCTCCCACCAGTCAAGCTCGCTATTAAAACCTTCTTTAAGAGTTTGCCAACCCGCGTAGGAAGTTCTAAATTCCCGTTGAAAAATAATATCTGATAAAATAGACGTGTTACATTTCCAGTAACCGCCACCCCTTTTAGGTAAACACGTGGGTTTAATTTTTAAAATAACCCCATCATGATCGGAAAAATAAACGGGGAGATGAGAAACAGAGGAACACGGAAGATTGTTAGAAATATAAAATCGGTCCAGCCGACTATAAATAGTGTTAGAGGCATTTCTCCAGGTAAAATATCTATCCTGAGGATAGAAATTCCTCCAAGGATCAAAGAGGGAAAAAGCAAGACAGAGCGATTTCAGTTCTTCATTACCAATATCACAAGTGACTGAACTAGTGCCAGCTCTGTCTAAAACAGCATCAAAAACGCAATTGAAATCCCCTGCTAAAATGACAGGGCAATTCCCAGAAAGATGGCGGGAGAGGTTGTTAAAGAAAGTCTTTTTGCACAGAGGGTCGTTCGGCGCATAGATATTAACAAGTTTGATGCGACCGGCTGTCCCTTCCAAAAAACCACTTACTATTCTGCCCTGAGAATCTGAAGTAGAATCAGAGAATGTTAAAACAGAATGAGGGTTAAAAAGAATGGCGGTACCACAAGAAGAAGGTGAGCCGTAGCTGGCAAAAATTTCCCCTTTCCACTCCGATCTCCAAAGTTGGAGGTCGGCGGGGCAGGAAATGTGACACTCCTGTAGGAAACAGATGTCATAATCAAGACAAAGATGAAAAATTGTCTGACGTTTGTGGAAATCACGCATGCCATTCACATTAAGGGTAAAAATGGAAATCATGATGAAAAAGAGAAGGTAAAAATCCTGGAGAAATGCCATAAAAAAGGTTAAAAATATTTACAGTAGTTCTTTATAAAAATCTACTTGTTCCTTAAGTGCCATGGCGGGATGTTTCCTGGCAATGTGCCGGACCCACCTGCCTGGATTATAGGCAACATAAATGCACCAGGGACACTTAATCTCAGAAAGAGTAGGGTCGCCATGGATGCTGGAAACATGTCGAGAAAGCCCAGACCAAGAAGAAGAATGGAAGGGGCAACGTGACACCCTGCATCGAGCCGGCTCACTAAGTCCTGGGAGTTTTAGGGAGCGAAGGTAATCCCTTACTTGCTGCGACTCTTCCAGGTCGACCTCACAGCTGAGGTCTTCCGAAGTCGAGTCGTCTTCCTCGGACCCCATAGCAACGGACAATTCAGAAGAAGAGCTAAGACGCACCTCCTCTGAATCGGTACCAAAAAGGTCTGCTACGGAAGATGCAGCCTTCTTGCTCGGGGCGTGTACCGGCGGAGATCTCGTCCGCTTCTTCGCCCGCTTTTTATGCCGGACCAGCCGAAACCCTGCGTCATCAACAGGAGCCTGAACACCTCTACAGGTGGCTCTGTCACAAAGCAAAGAGGGGGGACCATTAGTGCCTTTACATATGGCACACTCTAAAACAATGAAAGAAAGAGGGTTAAGGGATAGGTGACACGAAAAACAAGAAACACTAGATTGAAAAGGCCCGGCTAGTTTACAACACTTACTACAGGGGATTGTTCCGGCTCCTCAGTAGCCGAAGGCGCAGGATCAGCCGAAGGCGCAGGGCCAGCCGAAGGCGCAGGGTCAGCCGAAGGCGCAGGGTCAGCCGAAGGCGCAGGGTCAGCCGAAGGCGCAGGGTCAGCCGAGGGCGCAGAAGCAGCGGGGGGCGCAGGATCAGCGGGGGGCGCAGGATCAGCGGGGGGCGCAGGATCAGCGGGGGGCGCAGAATCATCTGGGGGCGCAGAAGCAGCCGGGGGCGCAGAAGCAGCCGGGGGCGCAGGATCAAAAACAGAGCGAGCCCAGGACTTGTCCGGTCGTACTTTACTAGAAAATGAGTCGGGGCAGGCTCGAAAACCATGCCCCTCCTCCCCACAAATAGTGCAAATAATACTGTTGGGGCATTCGGTAGCGACATGCCCCAACTGTAAACATTTAAAACACTTGACCTGCCGACAGTCTTTTGCGTAGTGGCCCTGTTGGCCACAACGAGCACATGTTCGTACTTGCCCAGGGTAGGAAATCCAGGCGTTTCTGTCGCCAATCCGAATGACTGTAGGGATGGGAGAGACGACCCTTATCCGGTACTGGCGGGTGCCATTGAAAACCGTCGGGTTATCGCCGTAAGTGCAAAATCTACCAGCTATAACTTGGCCATATTTAGAAAGAACCCTGCGAACAATACTGTCGTGAATAGACAGAGAAACATACATAACCGTAACAACAATTACATCATTATATTTAGTGACGGTGCACCCGTCAATACTAGAAATCTTGGGATAAAATTCCCTACAAAGCATGGTCGATTTAAAAACAATCTCAAACCGATTACCAGGGATCGGTTGCAAGGCCGCAAGATGGTCCTTGGCCCGCACTCCGATGTCGCCGAGTTTACTGAAAACCGTCCTGGCAGTAACGTGCTCGTCAAACTTCACTTCTATGGCTTTATCGCGATGGAAAGAATTATCCGCCGCCGCCATTGTAGAAGTGATGAAAAAGGGGCTACACGAAGCTTGACCCTCGAACAATGAAGCAAATCAGGTCACACAAGCTGGTAAGCCGCCCCAAGGAGGGCAACAAAGGCCCTCCTGGTGTGGTGTGATGTAGGTGACGTGACCACCTCCAAGGAAGAAGGGACTGAAGCTTCGAAAAGAACCAAAAAGCACTGCCGTGGAAAGGCGAAAAAGCGTCGCCAAAATACTCTCCAAATACTCCTCAAAGGTTGAAGTTGAAGAAGATACTGATCACTCCGCAGTCGAAAAAAAAGGCCATGATCTTAGCCATCAGGCCGAGAAGCGATACTGACACTAAAAATCGGTTGGTATATATCCTCCCCAAGGATTAAGATCAGTCACGGTTATCCAGAACACTTTTCCAGCCACTTTTCGATAAAAAAATACCCTTTCATAAAAAGTAAAATGATTTCATGACACAATCATGACGTAAACATTCATTTACTTTTCAAAATTACCACTTACATATTCCATATCCGACCATTTTTCACTAAAATTTAGAAAAATGAGGAATTCAAGTGTACAGGTCACCGAGCATGCTCAGTGCATATTGAATAGATAATCTCACAAAGGTCAGAGTGCACGCGTGCGTGCACACGTACATAGGTACGTAGGTACTTGGTTCGGTTTTCAGACAGAGAATGTTTATCGAGATATTCACATAATGAACAAGGCAGTTCTAGGTTTATGGGCTTGTCAGTTTCAGTATTTGTTCCATGAGTTCCACTGATAATCTCCACCAAGGTTAATAAGAATCCTGTGTACATCTTAGGAAATATAAAACTTACTTTTGTTGAGGTGTTTGTAATAACGTAATAATTTAGGGTCATTTGAGATGCTCGGTGTAAAATAACCCCCTTGCCATTTGTTTGTAGGTCCAAAAATTATTTGCCTTTAAAATTGCACCAGCATACAATTGAGACTTCAGTCGTGCAATTTTTAATGTCTCAGATTGATATAATTATGATTTTTTCTTCTCCAAATTTCATATTTTCCCAAAATTGATATAATTGCCAAGGATATACTTTGATTTCTCTCACAAAGGACATCTGCCATTATACAAATAATGAATGTTTATGAGTGTGATGGTACGAATAATTTCATGAGGTGACAGATGGAATGTTCTATTCCACGAGGCGAAGCCGAGTGGAATAGAACATGCCATCTGTCACCGAATGAAATTATTCTTTCCATCGCACGAATGTGAAACATTCATTATTTGTTTTATACAACGCCTGAATAAATTCTCGTCATCTGATTGGTAACTTGTAAACTGGTGCTTACAATTACATAAATGTAAGAAACATGTAGTTACACTGATAGCTGGGGGAACACTTTCAATGCAACTTTATTCAAGTTAGAAACTGTTCAGAATTGTAAAAAACTGTTTCACAAATTCAGAACTTCCAGTAACCAATTACTGTCTCGAAAAGTCTCAAACAGTTAAAAATGTTCACTGTTTTTCAACAAGTTCAGAAGAATTATTTACTTCAGATGCAGAATGTCATCTAAAAATATCCGTTCCAAAGTGTTGAAGATTAAACTGTTCAGAATTGTTAAAAAGCTGTTTCACAAATTCAGAACTTTCAGTAACCAATTAGTGCACTTTCATATCCAATTTATGGAAGTTTACAACTGTACTAGTCCAGAAAAGTTAAAAAGCGGATTGCATGCATGGATTTTTTTTGTGTACAACGTGCCGTTTTCCTTTCTCAGTCCCGCATAAAACCGGGACAAAAAATTGTCGAGTTCCGAATTAGTTAAAGCTTCAATTGTTGTTCCTGCGTGTCTAGCAAATTCATCTAATCGTTTCACTGCATATTTGATTTGTCTCTTTGTATTTGGAGCGTCAGCATTGCTTACAAGTTCCAATATTTCGTCGTCTGTTAGGAGAACAAACCGCGGCAGTTCGGGTAACTTGGCCGCCATGTTGTGTGAATGACAGCGCTGTTGTAGCGCCACCTAGTGACCGTGAAATTAGAAAAGTTTTTTGGTTCTATCAATGCGCGCGCACTAGTCCCAGTAACTAGGACCCTTCATATATCGCCAGTTCATGTCCAAATGTTAAAAAAGGCGATATGAAGGGTCCTAGTTACTGGGACTACGCGCGCACCATGTGATAGACTCATGTGATAGAACGTATTGGGCGGGGCGGATTCGCGTCGTGTGATGGGTCGAATAATTAATTCAATGCACGTGATCGACTCTCCACCAATCGGATGGCGGGGATTTATTCAGGTGTTGTATAATTCTTAATGTCTCTGGAATCAATTTATCATTAAGCCTATATAATCAATATATCTAATGCAGCTAAAATGTATCTCGAGCGAATACTTATATCATTGAGCAAGTTTGGTTGGGCGAGCAGAGTCAACTACAATCCTGGACAAAACTCTTGGGACACCTCAACAGTATATAGACCACCACCCCCCCTTCCCCCGGTCAGTGTTGATGTCCGATGTTAGGAAATTTGGCGCCAATAAAAAACATTTCTGCGCACGAGTTTCCTCAATCGTCGACTTTTAACCACACCGAACCAACAATGATTGGGGGTGGGGGGAGGGGGGGGGGGGGGGTGTCCCAACGAGTTTTGTCCAGGATTGTAGATGTCACTAGAACGCTGCGTGGTTTGAGAAGCTAGTCCGAAAAAAAAAGTTGCTTTCAAAATTGCAGCAGAGATAGAGCAATGTGATATAGCCTTCTGCTGTGCAAATTTAGAAATAGGGGATGAACATCAAAATAATTGTTTAAAAATTGCAATATTTCTGCAAGATATATGCCGTGTTTACAACCTTCAAAATAGACCCAACGTGTCTGAAATCAATTTCAAGCGAATTATTGAAAATGTTCTGTATTTGCTAAGGGGTACCCTTTCATTTTTTTCTGGGGGGGGGGGGGGAGTTTAGGTCGAAAATTGGTTGCCTTCATAATTGCAGCACAGATAGAACATACAATGGTCATGCAAATTCAGATGTCTGGGATCGACATTGAAATACATGTACATGTCAAATTTCATATTTTACCCAAATCACTAAAAAGTGTCAATATTTAGGTGGCATGTGCTTTGATGGTTTCCAGCACTCTAAAATATCTTTAGAATCAAATTTGAACAAATTTAGAAAAAGTCAGGAAACAAGTTACTATAAAGTGAAGACATTTTATTTTGAATAGTATAACCCAATCTCAGTTTAGCATTATAATCCCTGTCCACTTCACTAAATATCCTTCTAAATAGTCAAACTGTTTATTTTTACACCTTAAGTACACGTGTAACTGTGCTCAATAAAATTGTTTTACTATACAAAATGTATTCAGAATTTCAGTTGGTAGTTAAACATTACTTTTTGTACATTATTTTACAGTTCATCATACATAGTTTTACAATTTGAATCGCAAACAACTAACACACCGGCTTGTTTAAATAAAGTATTCTGAAAAGATAATGTATATATATATATATAACAGAAAATTTGTTGAGACAATTAAATGTCAAATGTAAGTGCTCTTCACAGACAAGATGTACCAGAAGTCTGGTTTTTGCCTGTTAATACAAAAATATATAGAATTAAAATAGCAACTGCTACAAGTTTAAGAAAAACACGATTTATAGTTACCATGCCAATTGTATGGACTTGCCATTAACCCCTTGCGTAAGGATGACGGAATTTGGTGCAAAAAAAACAGTGCCACCAAGCCGGATGACGCAATTGGCTGCTGTTTGTGCAGTTTCAATCCATTGTTGGATTAAACAGTGCCACCAGGCCGGATGGTGCCATTGGCTGCTGTTTGTGCAGTTTCAATCCGTTGTTCGATTATTGTGTATAGGTTACGCTTGACTGCACAAACACATTGTAGCGGTTCACTTGGCTGCCAGAGCCGCCGCAGCACCCCAACGTCTCCTGTAAAATACCGTACTCAAGGGGTTAACAGGTGTTTGTGTACTTTGAAGCGATGCTAGTCATTAATCATTGAGAGAAAGATAATTATTTTGCACGATTCAGAGGTTGCACATGTAGTTAAAGATGCACTGCCGTCAAATCCCCTCAACATTCATTTAATCCTGAAAATTTAAATTTCTCCAAACCACATAATTTCTAATGATTTAAATATACATGATTATTCCTCTTTTTAAGACCTTCCCAACCATCTCATGAGCAAAGAGTGATTTTGACAGTTCAAAGTGCCACACGGAGACGAAAATTAAATGGAAATACAGCCGCATGAATGACACGGTAAACCCTGAAAAGCACAGATTTATAAAGTCACAAGACTGTGTC
Source organism: Hippasteria phrygiana (assembly GCA_037893225.1). NCBI lineage: Eukaryota > Metazoa > Echinodermata > Asteroidea > Valvatida > Goniasteridae > Hippasteria > Hippasteria phrygiana. The sequence goes on along the minus strand of JAZGUH010000446.1, from coordinate 222,528 downwards.
TTTAATATTTCTGAAAGGGAAGTTTTGTCCCACTTTTAATACATCGTCGGTTCAGAAGAAAAAGGGCCTATAACCCATATTCAACATATGTTGTGTATTCCTTTCTACTCTGAACCGATGACATGTAAGTGATGGAACTTGCAAGATATACACTCAACACTCAATTTAAACCACCCATACATGTGAACTACTTCCCAAAATTGAACTCTTGGGCTCAAATCACTAGTAAATCAAAAGTTACCAGCTACAGGGGATGAACAATGACAAAGGAATCCTTATTAGTTCATTTGATTTGTGACTTGGCTTGAGAGACCAGACTTGTGATGTGGTTTTTGAAGACTTGATTGCAACTCTGAAGAGAGTCTCAACCACAAGCCTGCAAGAATCCTTTAAAGGTTAATTTTGACTTTGTACAGTTGACTGTAACTTTACATGGAACGACAACAACATACTCCGTGGATATCGATGCTTCATGTGTCCATTGGAAGCATTTGAGTACGGACATAGGAAGAGTTATACATACGGTCACTTTTGAGTGTCATATATACAAGGTTACATTAATTTACTTGAGCTGTGAGTAGGGAATTTGTATTATTTCTTTCTGTCCCGTTTTCACAATTTTCTGGAACTTCAGCACTGCTCCAAAGTATAGTTGTGTGGGTGGGGGGTTATGTCATCCAATGAAAACATCCATTCATTTACGAACTTGTTTTCATGCACTGTTATTGTGTTACCGACCAGTACTCTGGACTCGTGAACCGTTCAGTTTGAATACTTTGGCTATTTCCCCACCTGTTTCGTGGGGCTAGGTCACATGCCAATATTCAAACTGCATTGATTGCTCAATAATTCATTAAAGATTGGTTTCTGTAAATATCATGTACATGATTCCCACATTGAAAATGAGATGCCCTGCACACAGCTCACTTTAATATCTTTACAAATGAGAAGATGTATTTACATAAAAAGCAAGGTGCGTAAAGGCCGGTTCATACTTCACGCTAACACGAATTAATTGACATCCTGAAACATTTGCTGACGAAGATTCGCACAAGTTGAAATGTGTTTAACTTTTGTGACTTCATAGTGCAAACAATTTGCATTTATGTCACAAATTCACTTTACAAGTATGAACCGGCCTTCACTCATAATATTAATACTGCTTTTAGTTTATCATCTTAAATATTTTGTTCAACATCTAGAAAAACACTTCATGCTTTCTTCACTGCATAAATTACAGTTCACATGGGATTATGTTTCACAGAGCTGTATACAGAAGGAAAATACTGCTTTTCAAAAATCAGAGACTCGGTCACAAGTAATATACGTTAACATTTTAGCTTGTAAAACCTGTTTTTTAAACTGAGTAATACCTGTGTGTGTTAAGCAAATTTGCACAAGACACAATCCGTATAAAATTGGACCTTGAGACATTTGCGGTGATTTAGGCGCAATCTCATAGAACTTCCCAAATTTTGTAATCATGTGAAGAAGATATATTTACAAAAACTTGAATCCTTCAAGGACATCATATATTTTAGTTTCTTATTCTACCAGATAAATACAAAAAAGTGTCACTTTAAAAATTCAATCAATCAAGGCATATACACGTACCTGCCGAAGTTTGTACACTGAGGTCGACATGAATTGCTGTTAACATGTGCTGAACAATTTCTTTGGATAATGGGAAAAATGTCACGGAGAGTATTTTGACATGCACAAAAAATCTTGATCTACATTTATACCCAACAAGCCATGTGATGTAATGTTGGTTTTCATGTAGAATGCCCTGCGATGGTGATACAAAAATTGCTGTTTTCGCCATCCAAGTTGCTGATGTCAATGTTTCAGAGGTTTTTACACCAGGCTCGCAGAATCTATAAAGTGAGCATCAGATAAATATTATGATTTTTCCCTGAATTTAGTGGCCAGTTCTTGCCATTTTTCACCAGCTTGCTGTTGATGAGTGCAGTTCCCTCGTCGGAGTAACTGCGTTGCATCTTCTTCCGGCGTCGAGGTGGTGTGGGATGGAACTGGACCGTTCTTGAGGAGGGCGATGCTGTACAGGACCCAGTGCTGTAACGCTGTTTTCGTGCTGACTGTGATTTTCCCTGACCATGCTTGGAATCTATTCCATCGGCCCATGGCAGTATTTCAGGTTCACTGGCAGAGTCTTGACAATGGGACGATGCAAGATTCTGCCTCATCTCAAAGATATCCTGGGCTGAATGAAGCTGTATTGTTCTGACCTCGGAGATTGTCACTGGCTCTGCGCGCCAGAGTTTTAATGATGGCGCTTGTTTGTGACTGCTGTTTGTTGGTGAAGGCTGAAACTTAGATGGCAGACCATACTTGGATATGTGATCTTCGTAGCTGGGTGGTTTTTTTGGGAATTTATCAGCTAGTGGTGTCCTTGTCAAGCTTGACGGTAACGAGTTAGACTTCTTGTAAGCCTTCACGTGGTCATGATAGCTAGGTGGTATCTGTGAACCAGTTGGCTCCTTGGAAGTTGCAGACACATGCCCAGTTGGTAGATTTGACAATCTTACGGGGGACAAATGGCTTCTGTATACCACCTCGGGATGGGTAAAATGATGGCCATCAGTGACCAACCAGCTGCTCAGTTGGTTGTGATTTGTGTCTCTGGCTACTGGCTGAAGCATCAATCTACCCGTATGATTCAAATTGTTCCGCCCAAAGTTTGATCTGTCAGGGACATTCTCTGTGGAGATATTCTTCCCCATCCTCAGCGGCCATGAAAGTCGTTTCCCACAGCTGTTACCAGGATGCTTTGGTGATGCTTGCTCTCTGCACAAAACATTATCAGAGACGGACTGGAGACTTTGAGAGGGATGGCTCGTACTCCTGTGTGTACTGCCGCTGGGATCACCAATGGAGTCATCTTCAAGGTTGCTTTTCTGCCAACGCTGGACAAGCTCGGACCGGAATTGCTGGCATTCGCTGGGGTCAAAGATATCCTCCAGTTTGAGAGGAGATAAACTGGCTGGGGTCTTGGAAGGTGAAGATGGAGAGTTATCCGGTACGGATGCAAAGGATGGAACCTCCACGACCGTATTGCTGGAAGATGTTGAGGAGGCAATTGAAGATGAAGATGCAGAACTTGACGTGTCATCGATGTCACTATCATCAGTGTCGTCACTGTCTACTCTATCATCACCATTGATCCATTGTGGGTGTTTTCCAACGTCTGTCTTGATGGTATTGTTGGTTTTCTTCTTGGGCTGTAAGCTTGTTTTGAGGTTAGCTATCTTTGGCTGCTGCAGTCTAAGCTCCTGCATCTTTAACAAAAACTTTTCGTTGTTGTTCTTGTCATTTGCAATGGCTGGTCTGCTGTCCATTGAGGCATGTTTGTGATCTGTGTTGATCTTATCTTGTTTTCTATCGTCTGCCTGAGAGGTCTCCGAGTCACAAGTTGTTTGGTTTTGTCCTGTGCTTGAGTTGTTGTGGAATCTTGTTAACTTTTGCAAACTCGGAGGGCTTGCTTTTGTTTGAATTCTCTCATCTGGATTTATCTCTGCCACAGTTGTTATTTCTGCATCCCTCTTTTCTGATAATGTCGTATTTGGTGATTTGAAATCCTGAGAAGTATGTTTCGGCAAGTTGGAAGATGTGTCACTCTCATAGTCAGTACTGCTGATGTCACTGTCATTGCAATTGTCACACCTTTCAATGTCATTGGAGGTGCTTCCTTTCTCTTCAGTGGTATTAGAGTGACAGGCATTACTTGGTGTATCACTGATCAGATCTGGACCATAAACACTGGTGTCAGAAGTGGGAATGACCCGGTTATTTATTAACCCTGATTTGCTACCACTGGCTTTGACAATGGCATCATTTGAACCATTTTGAGCTTCTTCCTCGTATTTGTTGAGCATGGTGTCAAACTCGTGAAGCAGTAATGTACTGATTGACATAGAGGTGATGTGCTTTGGTTCCAAGAGGACTGACGTGTCATCAACTGACTTGTGTTTGACCTGTGAGTCGACGCAAGCCCTCACAAACTCAGCAGTGTCATCGTAAATGATCCTGGAGCGTCTCTCCATTGTGCCTCTGGTGAATGTGTGAAGTTGTGGGGACGTAGGTGTTAGCAGGGGGCTACTGAGGGAGCTGGAGGGACTTCTGCTGGGGCTTTGATTCGGACTCGGGTTCGGAATAACAACTGGAGGCGGCCCAGGCCTGTTCGCTACCTTTTGGCAATTTTGATCTTTGACTGCAAGATGCCGGGAAGTATTATCTTGCTTGCAGGCATCTGGAAGGAATACATCGTCACTGTCTTCATCTGAGCAATCTCTCTTGGCATCGGGGATAGTTTTTAACCCACTCCTGCACTGACTAGAACTATCTTTTTGATCCAACGGGGATGACTTTTCACTTGCTATGTCGCCAGGATTTTCCAGTGTTTTAGCTACAGCACTTTCTGTGCCTTGGACAGGAGAAGCTTCTTTGAGGAGATCTGGGCACGGGTCGTAGGTCAGATCTGGACTGAGACAGTCTTCAAAGACATGCTGGACAAACTCCTCATAGCTGATGGCACTGACCAAAGACTCTGTCTCACAATTGTCCAAACTGCATTCCAATTCCTTCTCTGTCAACAAGTCTACCATGAAGGATCGTTCCACCGCTGTGTAGCTTTCCCCAGACCGGAGGCTCAATTTCTGCTTCTGGATGGCCTCAAATAGTGCCGAGCTTGGGATGTTCAGAGCCAAGACAGCCGGAAGGTCATCAACTGAGATGCAGTAGGTCCCATCGGCCTCAAGTCTTGATTGAATGGGAGAATCCAGGATCAAGTCAACGGCAGTATCAGTGGAGCAGAGGGTAAGCTCAAGGTAATTTTCTGAAAGCACTTCTGTAAAAGAAAATGAAACACACACAAATGGTAATTATTTTGAAACAACCAGTGAAACATTTTCAGTATGAACTGTTGCAAAGAACACACGTGTAAAATGTGAATTTAAAAAATGATTCCTTGCATTTGCCAAAACACCACAAATTTCATGCTCATGTGTTACAAACTTACACCTGCTAGATAAAAAGGAACAGTACATATCATTTAATTTGTTCACCAACAGCCCAACTTCCAATTTAAACATGCAATTTTAACAGTTTGCAAAGGACATGTAGGATCAACGCAGGTGAGATCACACATAAACGTACATGCAGCCAGACCCACAGAACAACTAACATATAAATTAAGCAAAAGATCAGTACAATAAGAACAACTACTCTGAAATAACCTTTCAAGTTCAGGAAAGAGAACATTGATCGAAGCTTGCAGGTAACAAACATAACTTCACCACTGCAAACTAATGAAATATATAAAACTAAAGCAACAAATCTTTACAACTTACATTGCAGCCATTCAAAGTGCAACTTTACACTTCTACCCATACTCATTTTACATCGAGTTCCAGAAAACTCTAGTTTCAGATACAATTTTTCTAAAGTTCATCAAACCGTGACGCTATGGGTAAAATTGTAAAGCAAGCTAGCACTTATTTCATCACTCGTGTAAATATGCAAAATGGTGGTTTTTGTAAACTCATTCCATTTTCAAAACTAGAAAAAGTGAGAGTTCATTTCAGCTTTTACCTTTACTGGTTTCCTATACGTGGGTCAAGGATTAGACAACACACAAGGAAAGAATGAAAGATGAATAAATTATGAACCAAGAAAATGTCTTTACTCCTGTATTTTTTCCGCATAACTCTCCCCCTCCTCTCAAGAAAATATTCAAGGAAAAAAACCCCAACTGTTTCTGTTGCTTCATTACATGCAGTACATATTCTAACGTTTCAATTTGAATTTGGATGCTCAGTAAGATTATGACAGGCTTGTGGGCTGCTTGGAAAATGAGGGAGGTCATCTGTTAAAAAAATGGTAAAACGGTGAGGCACCTTCACTTCACCTTTGGGCATTTGAAAGCTTTACATATTTATTACAGGTAATACTCACGACTTGTAACTCTGTTACAAAATTATACAAATTTCTGGTTCCTTCTCAATATCTTGTGAACAAAATAATTCCACCCACATCTTTCTTTCGTGTTTGAAAGAAAATTAACCCACAAAAGAAATGGTTTATCCTAAATGATTATCTACAGAGCTCCCTTAAACATTACTGATTAAATCGAAAAGAAAAATAATGAGCAAATAAAATTACACTGAAATGGATGTGAACCCCAGACGTGTAGACCACTGATCTCGTTTTTAACAACTGTGTAGCCCAACAATTAAAAATTACTCCACTTTTTTTGCTTCAAGCCACAAAAAAAGAAACTCAAGAGCATTAGAACGTACCTCCACTCTGTCTCAACTCCCCTGCACTTCCTGTCATGTGACCATCCTCATAGCTCCGCCTCTTCATCCGTGTGCCTGTCGGCAGTGGCGAGAGTTCCCGTGGAGGCAGGGCGGCCATGCTATGGCGTCGTCTCATGTTCAGCTTCTGGACCAGGCCGAGGGAAGACTTGCGGCGTGGGGACTGGCGATGTGTTGGAGAGGAGGAGAGAGGTGAGTACTCGAGTTCCACAGACTTGGTGCGACACTGGGAGCCACGGGGCTTGAAACGGGCAGTGTTGTTCACCTGGAGTAGAACAAATTCCGAATTCGGTAATGGATGGCTTGACATGTAAAAAAAAAGGCTATATTTTTGAGCAAATGCAAATATGGCATTTTCACAATATAGTAATTTTTTTGATTGATGTAAAGAAGACTTTATCTCAGCGATCTTACCCAGGTGTTGTAGTCTTCCATAGTCACATGAACAAAGAGCGTCGCCTGGTCCAAGCCCTCAAGATGAACGTGCCGGTAACCTGGCAACAAGATTTGTGGACTTTATCAAACAAAAGACTATTTAATTTACACAAAATGTGACCATTACATGGATGTAAGCCAATCGAGGTCAGGGGCTACAAAAGAAGATGAAATGAAGGGGTAGGGGTGGGGCTGAAAATAGGAGATGGTCAAAGATGCAGAAGAATGGGAACATGAAACTAGCAATTATGATTAAAAAGAACTCCCAAAAATTGGCTAAAAATATATTCAAAGGTGCTTTACAAAGGGCCACATGTTGAAATAAATTAAGACAATTTAAATAATACAGGGACTAATATGGGGCGCTGGTATCCCATATGGGATTGTGCAGCCAAGCGTAACGCCGGGTGGTCTTTTTCAAACCGCGGCTACAGCCATCATCCGTATTCAATGGGTTACAACTGAACAAGCCAACAAAACAAAAACAATTTCCGGGTGTTTTTTATCTATTTAAAAGTTTCAATCAAGCAGAAATTCTGTCACCTACCTGGCATCAGGCTCGAGACTGGGAACGTTGCCTGACCGATGAAATCCCTACCGATGGGATCCTCGTCCCAAACTGCAAATCTGATCAGGGCCATCTCTGGCAGGTGTACTGTGAAGGTCATGGTGCAGTCCCAAAATGGGTTAAAACCTGGACAAGAAAAAAAAAAAAAATCAGTTGAACTTATTGTTAATGCTGTCAATCCAATCAACTAGCCGAAACCGAGTTGTTGATCAAGTGGCATCTGCACTGGTTACAAAGTAGAATGTGAAATGTTCAAGTCTTGCCCAAGTAAGGATTTGAATCTTTTTCTTCAGGTTCCCAGGAATTCACCCGCTAGGGTAGGAGGTTGGCACGGAGATCCTTCCCTTGCCTTCCATCTCTGTGATCTGGGTTCAAGTCCCACCTAGGATCGTCATTCGTATTGGGTTTTCAGTCCTTATCTGTAGGCTCCCAAATAATTATCTTGAGCTTTCTTTTCACCTCTAAATCTGAACATTTCTTCGTTGTTCAGTCTCAAACATTTCTTCTGAGCTATGGTGGTGTTATGCATGTTTGAGAGAAATCATTGGTTTAACTACCTGAAAACTTATAAAAGTAAACATATGTCTATCAGAGCACATTTTTGTTTTAAAAACCCCTCTGGCCGGCTCTTATTAATGGGGTGCTGGTATGCCAAGACATTCTTTTGCAGCCAAGCGTAATGCAAACAATTGGCAAACAATGGATTGAGTACGCGCAGCAATGCACGTATAGATGACAACTAGCCAGGTGGCCATGGTCCTTTTCCGTATTCAATTGGTTATTTCCTTACCATTATCCTTTTTCCGTATTCAATAGGTTAATTCCTTACCATTATCCTTTTCCCGTATTCAATAGGTTAATTCCTTACCATTATCCTTTTCCCGTATTCAATAGGTTAATTCCTTACCATTATCCTTTTTCCGTATTCAATAGGTTAATTCCTTACCATTATCCTTTTTCCGTATTCAATAGGTTAATTCCTTACCATTATCCTTTTTCCGTATTCAATAGGTTAATTCATTAGCATTATCCTTTTTCCGTATTCAATAGATTAATTCCTTACCATTATCCTTTTTCCGTATTCAATAGATTAATTCCTTACCATTATCCTTTTTCCGTATTCAATAGGTTAATTCCTTACCATTATCCTGTACAGTTCTGGTTTGTGACTTTGCACAGTCCACTGGCAATCCAATCACTTCTACCTCCACATACGGATCAATGATCTGGGAATGGAAAACATACATCAAATTAAGGCATCAGTGGGGAATCAAAATTAAATACATTGTTACATTTAGCGGAAATATGACGATTACATGTATGTACTCACTTCGCCTCTCTCTCCGAGCAAACTCTGGGGAGGTTTTGGAAGTTGCTGTCCACTGATGACATGTAAGGTGAGTTGCTTCTTCGGAAGATGAGGAATGGGGTCACCACTGTTTGGATCAAACGGCTTACTCGCTGAGAATAAGAAAATTGACAATCTACACGTTGTAAACCCTTACAAAAATGGAGTTCACTATCAACCTCAAAAGATGAGCCAACCAATCAATGTTAACTAGAATTCGCTGGAACTACTTTGGAGTTACTGGCTCCTAATCCCTTCGAGCTGGACAATGGTCAAAGCTGCATTCCTGCTCATACACAATCCATTTATTATTCAACTATACTGTTCTTGAATGGAAGTGTTATGATGAATCGATGTGTTTTTTTCAAACAAAGCTTTCATTCACACGAAAGGGGGAGGGGTCTCCGAGTGCGATGAACAGGACCACTCTTAAGTGTGGTACCTATAATTGTTCACATTTACACTCGGCTGCACAGCCTTTTTGGTGAGAGTCCGGTGCCCCGGCATTCCATCAATAACATTGAGATGAAAGAGGATAAATCTTCCGTCAAATAAATCTGCTTGTTCTATCTTACCATCGCATAGAAGAGGATGTTTGAGTGTGTAACCACAGTTTCCATTCAGGCTGAACTTTGCCCTGCTGAGCTGCATCGGACGCCCCTCCGTTTGGTAATTGAGTGCAACTACAGTAAAAGAAGAAGGAAAAAAAGAGAAGATTTTCCTAAGGTGCTATACAAGTCTCATTTTCTTTACTTTTAGGACAGAGCATCCACTGTGAGATTCAGTTATTAAAGGCACTGTCTTCCTAGCAACTAGAGTCTAGCGTGAGCATAAGCAAACTAATTTTGGCGTACTGAAGTTAAGCCATTCGTGTGAATGACAGACTGTGGTTTGCAGCCATTTTCAAACCGAATCCAATCTACTAACAGCCAATTCTGATCAGCTCGGCATTAGAGTCGATCAGCCATCTGCACTTGTATAAATAGGAGGTCATGGTTTGATTCCTGCTTGTGTCATGAATTTGTTTCCCATAGGCTCTTGGAAGCACGAGCACGTAGTGGTATACTGCATCAGTCAAGGCAAAAATCTTTGTTTATATCATCCCCGGCAGGGGCGGATCTAGGTTTTAACTAAGGGGGGGTTTACCTGTGGTGATTGGCCTACACACCCCAGCGTGCCGAATTTTCGACACCCGACACTGGTTATTTTTTTTTTTTTTTAGCCCAAGGGGGGGGGGGTTTAAACCCCCAAAACCCCCCCCCCCCCCCCCGTAGATCCGCCACTGCCCGGTGTCAATTCAATCTTGTAACATTTCTATGTGCGTTTGATTAATTTAAACGAACTCGGCTGTTCGCATTGGACGAAATTAGCCTGGTCAAATTAACTGGGCACGAGTTAGACAGTTTAACTCCCCATTCAACCACGAGGAAAGCTTCCAAGAGCGTCCGCAACGGATTTTAAAATGGAAACAATGACAACCATCTCTGCAAATGTAAACCCACAAAATGTTAAATGCAAACACAGCTTTAATAACAGACTTTCAGGATTAACGACTTACCGAGTTGACATCCACAGTTCCACATTGGTTGAGGGTTGTAGTTACTGGAGTCTATCCGGTATGCCGATGGGTAGACTCGGCACAAATGGTTACCAGTGAACTGAGTAAAGTCTGGTGCCTTGGTGGCGACTAAGTTACTCGCTCGCATCTCACCGAGAGATGGCAGCTCCCATGATGCCACTGGATAAGTCCAAATAAGGAAGGAAAAGAATAGCAAGCATGACGTCGGAATGTTGTTTATGGCATTAGTATGTAGTGCGCACGAAACATTCAGATGATTTGACTTGCCTGGGCATCATACATTTGATGATGTCAAGGTCAGGTCAGGTCAGGTCAGGTCATGGTGCGTGCAGCTGCATTTAATTTCCGGAAACAATTTTTAGCTTATTTGGCTAAACAAACAAATGCTATTTAGTGCAACTTTCAAGAGGGATTTTACCTAGTCCTGCCTTTGTTATGGTACTTGCAGCACTGTGCTTTGAGTGTATGGAGAAGAAAAAACAAACAAAAAACAAAAATAACCCAAAATATAGCTTTAAAGCTCTATATTTTTTCTCAAATTGGTTTTTAATACTGCTTTTGTCTATATCGAATGGGCTCAGGTGAGTTTCAGTAAAGTTCAGAAAGTATCTATTTTACTTGAAATTATCACAACAGTACAGAAACAAATGTCTCTAACTTTGAAAACTAAATTTTGAAAACAATTCTCATATTCAAAGTAGTCCAAAAGTTAAAGATATTTTCTCTTTCAGCCTGGTGCTACACGAAAACATGTTTTTTTTCTATTAATGTTCACAGGGCAGAAGAGTAGCTTAGGATGTTTCTAAAATTGCTATCTTCCAGCCTGCCATCTGTCTATCTTTCATAGGATCACCGGACTATTTTTTCCACTTTGTTTGCTTTTCAATATGTGTGTGCCTGCCTTCCTGTTATTGTTTTTGTGTTTTTTATTTATTTATTTATTATTATTATTATTATTATTTTGGAGGGGGTGTGTGTTTGTTTTTGCATTCAACAGGGGACCTTTAACAATAGAGGACAATTGGGTCCCCGGTTGAGAAAGGTCCCCGTTTCAAAATCGTGTAAAAAACTAATGAGGGCCCTTTCCAAAAAGTTAAAGTATGAACAATAGGAGGACAATAGGAGGTCCCCGATTGCAGGCGTTTACACATTTTAGTGTGTGTGTGTGCGTTTGTATAGCTATTCAGACCGTGGACCTTTAACAAAGAGGACAATAGGGTCCGCGATTGTGTCAAGGTCCACGATTGAAAATCGTGTACAAAACCAATGGGAGGCCTTCCGAAAAAGTTATAGTATAAAAAAAGAGGGACAATAGGAGGTCCACGATTGCCGGTGTTTACACACTTGGGTGTGTGTGCGTTTGTATAGCTATTCAGACCGTGGACCTTTAACAAAGAGGACAATAGGGTCCGCGATTGTGTCAAGGTCCACGATTGAAAATCGTGTACAAAACTAATGGGAGGCCTTCCGAAAAAGTATAAACAAAAGAGGCACAATAGGAGGTCCACGATTGCCGGTGTTTACACACTTGTGTGTGTGTGCGTTTGTATAGCTATTCAGACCGTGGACCTTTAACAAAGAGGACAATAGGGTCCGCGATTGTGTCAAGGTCCACAATTGAAAATCGTGTACAAAACTAATGGGAGGCCTTCCGAAAAAGTATAAACAAAAGAGGCACAATAGGAGGTCCACGATTGCCGGTGTTTACACACTTGTGTGTGTGGGGGGGGGGGGGGGGGTGAAAACGTACTTGTTGATTTGAAGCCCCTGAACCCAACAGACCGCGTTAGCTGAACCAGCTGTGACAGCTGTCGACACAAGACGATTGATTTTCCTTTATGGCTTCTGCTGGTGGGCTGCGGACTGGGAGACTTTGGGCTGCAGGTGCTTGAATGGTCCGCCACAGTTTCCTCATCCGTCGTGGATTTTTCCAGAAGATCTAGGCTGCCCCCCTCGGATGATTCGGACGATGACTGGGATTTGGGTTTCTTCTGTGAACAAGGAAATCAAAACATCTCTAAACTATTACCCAATTAGGAATATTTTTGAATGATTGCCAAGAACTGTTTTTATTTGATTTTTTTTAGACCAAGAAATTAGCTAACGGTGACTTCCTTCCCACCCTAGTTTTTTGTTAGACACAAAACTTAAACAAAAATAAAACATATTTCCCATCCTATTTTCCTATATCTTGTCAATTTATTAGGAAGCACAGTTATTATTTTATTTGACAAGATCTTTATCAAAATATTTCTAACTACATAACTCTATTCTATGATTTCATTTTCAAATTGAACAAACAAAGAAAACTGGCAGGAGCGGGATTCGAACCTGCGCCCTCCGGAATACCGTACCGGTGCTCTACCAACTGGGCTATCTTGCCCCATGTTGGCGGTCTCCCAAATTGTCAGTATCTTTGTTCGGGTGGGGGCTAGTCAGAAGTCATAAACCCAGAATGCCGTATAGCCAGGTATACTAGCAATTAAACCATAGTACTTTTGTCTTACTGCTACAATAGAACAGGTGCATGCAAAATCATATTAAAATTGGAGGATTTAGGACTGTAAGGATTAAAGAGAAAAGTATTACTAATTATTTTTTTTAAAGGGGGATAGCATTAAAACTAATCTGCCCTCTGACCTTTGAGAGTTTCAGTCGTCTGAGGGTCCCAGTCAAACTGCTGGATCGAGCATGGTTCTTGGAGTTTGCGTCCTTCATCCTCGAATCTTCCCGAACCTAAATCACACAAATAAAACAAGAAACATTTTGTCACTGACCCAGAATTTGGTAAAACAAGCTTAAAATGTAATGCAGAAAAACTCAGACTGAAGACAAAACCTATGGGTGTTTACATATAGCGGTAAAACACCTCTCAAATACGTTTGAGAAATTTGATTGGTCAAGTTTTCAATCAGCAAATTTATTTTACAGCACCTTTTCAAGTGCTTTTCAAACTGTTGCAAAATGTCAAAATGGCTGGTGAAATTTTCATAACTGAAAGCGTAAAGGAAGCTATCAGCAATTTTAGTGAAATACAAAGTTGCAGCTATCACAAACGGTTTCTAGAAAAGTTTGTAGGGTAAATTAACCTATATCATGCAGAGAGATTAGGTTTTTAATAATACTTAATTATCTGGAAACATTTTCCACATGCACTTCCCCCCCCCCCCTCCGAGAATAAAAATACAACATGCACAGCGTAAAACCTTTCCACGTCTTTCATGTTGTTGATTTTCAGAGACAATTTTCAAATCCAATTTGCAAAAGAAACAAAATATTCCAAGCAAATTTGTGAATTTCAAGAACAAATATTTGCAGTGCAGCTTATAAATTACAATTTATATTTCTGTGCTAAATTTACCTGGACTTTGGGGAAAAGTGTTATTCATATATAATTTTAACAAAACAACGGAAATATAGCAGAGCATTTTTACCTTATTGTAAATGTATTTACTTGTTATTTCAATATTGTACATGCAGGGATTGCTTCTTTTTTTTTGGGGGGGGGGGGGGAGGAGAAATGGCATGACCTTTTGCCTCATATTTGCAAGGAAGTAATGTATAACACTTTCAGATGGTTTCTAAATTCTGAAGAACCGACTCTTATCTCTAGTCAGATATAGCTGGAGCTTTTTTAATCTGATAAATCGCCAGTACTAGTCACGGTGAAAAATGACAAGATCTACACATTTATACAACACACGTATGCATGCGTACAAAACAACAGACGCATTGAACAATAGGTTGACATCTTGTTGGGAAATACCTTGGAGATGATGCGTTGCCATGCCGACCGCGTCGGTGTTATGGGTTTCTTCCTCATTAACATAAGCTGGGCCATAGCAACCGACTCAAACTTTTTGGTGATGCTGCTTCGTTCAAGCTGGTAGCGGGAACAGGAGGGTTGGGGGTCACAAAAACACGGGATCAAAAGATGACATTTTGTGTTAATAAGGAGAGAAGTGACACAACTTATACGGGAATTAGACAAGGAGGCAGATAAAAAGCTGTCAAGATCCACAGATTTTTTTTCCAACCTAGACTTTAATTTCAATCCTGAATAAACTATCTTTACAAATGAGCAAAGTGAAGGTTTTTTTGGGGAAATATTTGAATGTCTTTATTGGTACTGTGATTGCCAATTATTAGGCATGTACGTGTATTTCTTAAAATGAAAAATGTGTCATAATATTAACAAAAATTCAAAAAGAACTTGATCACAGAAAAAAAAGGATATTGTTTGAGGTACCAATTGATAATCAAAGTTGTAGTTGGATGGCGTTATCGTGAGCATATCCCCCTCCCCCCCCAAAAAAAAAATAAAATAAAATAAAATAAAATAAAATAAAATAAAATAAAATAAAATATAATAAAATTATATATTAAAGAAAAAAAAAAAAAAAAAAAACAATCCCTGGAAATCTTATCAGTGTAAATGCATCCAAATCTTATACAAGTTGCTTATGATCAACCTCATGCACCCCCAAAACTAAATCTGACTGTTTAAATGGAAAATCCAACGAAATTCTGAACTAAAAGCAAAAAAACATACAGTTGAGAAAGGTCAAAGTGAAAGGAAAGTATAGGATAGACCAACAAAGAAGAAATTGGGATAAAAAGTGTTAATTACAATACATTGTACAATTTTTGTTCTACAAGATTACAACAGTTTTTACCGGTTATTTTAGCAGATTAGTGGTTAGTTTTGATGCAGGTTTTTACACTGTGCCACCGACTTTGTCTTTGTTAATACACCAAAAGAGACAACTGACGACGATTTCTGAATCAAATTAAAATGCAGACAAACCTTGGTCAGGTGTCTGTCAAGACTGCCATACATAGGCTGTATGTGTGTGTCATACGTTGTTAGAATGAAGAAAAAACAAGTTAGCAGAGCTTCATTTTCATATGTAAATTTCCAAAATTTCGGGCATGTCCATTCTCTCAAATTTTGAGATCTGGAACTGCAACTGAAAAAAGAAGGGTTTATATAATTTCATGACTTTGTGGTTAGGCCATGTCTGAAACACGCACTTTATCTATTGGCTATGGCTATCTGCTGCAGCGCACCATTGGCAAAAACTCTAGCCATAGTTGTTTCTTATTTACAGGAATGACTCACGTCAGCTATTTAAAACATACAGATTTTTTTCCCTGAACGCATTCCTCCAACAAAACCAGTCCAACTGTGTGTATGCTCTTGACTGAAACCTTTTTGGCATTTGAGGGATCTTGTATTCCTAATGGCCTTATATAATGTTAAACTCTGTTTCTAATGAAACCACATGCATGAAATGAAAAAAAAAAAACAAGAGGGCTCACTTTTCAGAACCCCTTCCAATTGGAACAATGGCAAAACATCCCCTTTAAAGTCTATTTCAATTGTATACGCCAACACCATCAATTCAAGCTGTTTTTTACAATTTTCTGAGAGCATCTTAGATGTCTTACCTTGAGATCCTCGTCTAACTCGTCAGCACTGTCCTCCTCACTCACTTCCCCCGCTTCCAGATTCTCGTTATGGTCTTCTGGTAATTTCTTGGCCTGTGGGGACAGAGGAGTTACACAGCAGGGAGCGCCAAGTTAGATCCGCAGAGTTGTTTGACTGGTGACTCAAAAAACTCACGTTTGACTTGTGTATTTTCTGTGGCTGGGACTCACATTCAATGTTTGATGATATGAATACAAGTCGCCAAGTCTGTCATTTGATGCTGATCACGTCAGCTGGTTTTATTTCATTTTTTTTGGCATTCAGCCGGGATAGCCCACGATGAAGTCTCTTGCCTTATTCCCAGTGGGGTCCCATGAAGGAAGTTACAGTTTCAGACGTAAGATGAAAACCCCAGAGAATAATTCTGGAGAAAAACCCATGGAATCGGGTAGGGACTGAAAACCCAATCCACATGTTGGCCCAGCCGGATTAAAATACAGTAAATGTATCAGGGTCCAATTTTGTTGAGCTGCTTAACGGCAGCATTTAAGGCGTCATAAAAAACGGGGGTAGATTGGCCACAAAATACTGCTTCCAGAGTTAGCGTGCTCTTTTTCTATGCCTATATACTGATTTCAATGTGTATGAAATGATGAAAGTCAAATAAGCAGGAATTTGTGTGCTTAGCAACCCTATGCGATTGGGAACTTCATCGTGAAAGATCTCTTCTAAAAATAAATAAATAAATAAATACATAAATAAATAAGCATTATTTTATCCCTCTTTTGTCAATGACATGTTAGCACTGTGTGCTTAGTCACGGTGCTTTCTGATGAGAACCTGTGCAAAGAATACATAATAAGGATTTAATTGAACCCACAAACTCCTGGTGATGCCTAATTCACATTTGGCCTGCGATGGGTCTACGGAGCCCGTATCCTGTCCGTATCCCCCTTTCCGTACGGCCTACCTGCGGAGGCAGGAGGCGGCCGTGAGATTTTCGTACGGATTCACGGGCGCCGCGGCCTCCATGATTTTGTTTAGCGAGAAGTTATACAAATTTGAAAAAATCGTAAGCCCGTAGCCCGTAGACATGTCGTAGGTGGCATTGCACAATCCCCGCACGGGCACCGCGCGGAGGCCGCGCGCTGATCGTGCAGAAAACGCAAGATTTTAGGTGGACATTGGGGCCAAAAATAATTGTACGGAGATTGTAGGCTCTTGGGACAATCGCACGGCCCTCACACAGCTATCGCAAGGTTGCCGCTCGCTGCCCGTGCAGTACCCGTGAAATCGCACGGATATCGCACGGATATTGAGCAGTCATCCCGCGGCAACCCCACAGCGGCCGCACCATCTCCGCGCAGCCTCTGTACGGCTTTGCCCCGGCCTGCCCCCGAGGGCCCGTACGAGAAATCACACGATGCTCGTACACAATGTGAACACATACGCCTTAGCCCGTAGCCACCTATGATGCCTCAAAAATCGTACGGAAAATCGTAGACCCATTTATCGCACGGCGCCCGGGGCAAATGTGAATTAGGCATTACTTGTGCAAATTAAATGTCTTAACCATTCCAAGTCGGGCTTTGACTACCTATTGCCAGTTTTGAAGTAGTGGCGCTTTCAACAGCCTTAAATATACATCCACACAGATCACATTAATGTAAATACACACAAAAAAGGGACATTCTACTTTATCAATTTGGTAAAAAAAAATATATGCATACATAATTTTAAAAAAATATTTTAAAGGACCAACGGACCCTTTTTGAAAAGGGCAGTGGGAGGGGGGTGTAACATTACAATAAAAATTTACTTCATATGCAACAGCAATTTTGATCATAGAAGATTTCAGTAGTTGACATAAAACTACATATGTACATAACTTTTAACGTAAAATATTTATGCTTCAAAGCACAGGCCTCATTATCAGCACGAGTTTGGAACTACAAATATACAATACAATAAAACTATAACCATATCAGCTATTAGCGGAGAGCGAATTCATCTTGGAAATGCCTGCCTCATATACCTTGCAATTTATAATCCTTTGTATCCTGCTGAACACATTTACAACAAATTGTCCCCGCGTATTGTCAACCGCCATATGCCATTTGTATTAATGAATGAGTTTGCACAATCGCTACTTCCATGACAAAGCAGACTACAAAAGACCAGTCTCAATATCAATTCAGAAACTCGATTAACTATGCAAATTCAATTAATTTCAGCTTGGGTGACAAAAATAAATTGCCCTTAGTAAATTGGAACAGTTACAACTCACACTTACCGTGCAAAAAAGGATGCATAACTAAATTGGCTACAATTTACAGCAACTCTGTCAGAGTTCCCAAAATCTTACATTCTGTAACTTTTCCACGACCACTTATGCTTTTATTTTTACATCTTAAGTGTCTATCTACAATACAATGACCATATGTATTTGTTGTGTGAGATGACACGACTTTTCTTTTAAATATCAATTTTCCATGACGACTTTGGGAAATCACAAAATTCCGTGACTTTCCATGATACTTTAAATTCCGGGATTTTCCAGAATTTTCCATGAGTATGGGAACCCTGCTCTGTGCAAAAGTTTTCTGTTTATGACTTTTAACAGATTAAAACAGGTGCTTCGAATTCCTACCTTGATGAGAATCTTTCCTTTTAGTTCTTCTGGTGATGGCAAAGGTGTCCTCATTGGGTCGAAGGCGGGGATGTGCAACATACCTAAAAGGGGAGTTAATTAAGGAAGAACTACAAGGAAGAAAGCTTAGAAGCCGTGTCCACAAGATCAAGGAAAGGTGATCGCGAAGCTTCATTCCCCTTTCCCCAAATGGTTGGAAATGGACTTTACTTTGATATACATGTACCACTCATCAGTTTGGCGTCCTACATGTATAAGTTATGCGTGTGACAACATTTACGGTTCCTATTGATTTTATGGCGTCGGATGTGTTGGGGCTGGTAACTCCAAATAGCTCTGGCGACTTCGGACTTATTTGTTAGGTTAGGTCAAGAATATAGTCGACAAATAAATTAAACCTGCTGTGTCCGGATTTATAACCCTGAAAAACAAATTTTCAATTTGAATTGCCGATGTGTTAGCATTATATACATGTAGATTTTGAGTTCTCCTGTGGGGGTATACAAAAATACAATTTTTTTTTTTAAATTGCACGACGATAAGTAACAGATTCAGCTATTTTTAAATTTTCAACTGACCTATCGCAGTCGACTAAATCGCGTCAACGCAGCTTGTGAATTATTGTCCAATCACATCAATTATAATTCCACGTGGAACGCGCAAAATCTGAGACAAACAAAAATTACCACACAAAATTCCCATAGGGTTGTCTAAGGGGCGTGGTTAACTCGTAAACGGTGATAGGTCAATTAGGAGCGGTATCTTATTAATCTTCACATGGAGCACATAATGAAACAAATTTGAGGAAGAACAAATAGAGTGCACAACAGCATAGTAAGTGGGTTTTTTTCTACTAAAAAATAGAGGTTTCTTCCTTAACTCGGTAATAGTGGGAAGTCCATTAAATTTAAATATTCAGTCAAAGCATGCAAATAGTAGTTACATGTATTAGGGCCAGCAAATAAAAAGTAGGGTCACAAGTTGAGCGGGCGGGCGGGCAATCAAATCAATCCCCCAAATTTCTTATCCGTGCCTGCCAATAGATGACATGAATTGCCCAGTGAGGCAATTAGTGGCCCCTCTGTCTGCAGTATGCAGTGACAGCATATCAGACCATGGCTGTTTCACCTTCTTTTCATAAAAAAAAAATTCCCCATCTCCGTCCCTCCTCGATGAAATTATCTAGGGAAGTGTCAGAACATTATAGGATGCAAATTCCGTATTCCTGGGGGTGTCGGTGCCCTGAATCAGATATTAATGGACAGACTAATGTGTAGGTGCTGAGTGCAAGCAAGCAGGGTGCATGCCAGGCAAAACAGTCAATGGTTAGGTACAACTTGACGAGACACACGGATTAAGATCTTGCAATGTCTGCTCCAGATTGTAAGTGAAGTTGGGCCAGAGAAAAATCTGGGAGACTGGCATAAAGTTTTGCAAACTGACTCTGTCATGTACATGTATGTTCGGTTTTTGTAAGTTATCAGAGCTCATTTTTTTACCAGTCTGGCATACCAACATTAGTAGACACTTTTGATTAGTAAAAACAAAGTTTTCTTTACCAACCGAAAAAATATAGACTCATCATCATCTACCAAAAAAATTACAAGACTCAATCCAAGACAATATATTTGCTCCAGTCTTTGTAAATTGTTCATAAATTGGAGAATTCTTCAGGCCAATGTACACATACGAGCCATAGTCACGCGACAATTTTTCTAAATTCACGCAAATCAATTGATGCGTTTTCATTTATGCAACAGAGTCGTGCGAGGACCGGAGACGCTCAATGATTTGTGCGTATTTAGAAAAACGCGCGACAATGTGGCACGACAAAGTCGCGTATGTGTAAACTGGCCATTACTCATTCCACAATGTTTTTATTCCAATTTTATTTTACCTATTTATTAATTTTTAGTTAATTTGTGAGCGAGGGGGCATGGAAATTTGAAATATTTGAGGAGGAGGATGCAATAGGAACTACATATGCGACCAGAGTAGAATTTTATTTGATGGTTAAATAATTACGCTACTGACATTGGATATTCACGTGTAATGTTTGTTTAGTCTGAAATGAATATTTGATGTTGGGCAATCAGTCACGATGTCTGATCTTCAAGACATAAGTTGGGTAACTTACTAAAGAGATAACATTTTGGGAAATTTTGGGCGGGATGTATGTGTGCCTTTTAAAATAAGAAATGAGTTTATAGAGACTGAGATTGGATTTGTTTCTCCCCTGGTAGCTGGTACACAATGAGAAGATTTCTCACCATTTTCAATATTTGTCAGAAAAAGTCTGGCATCAGAGTGCCCGCTTCCTTTTTGAGGCCACCTGAAACCACAGAAATACAAAAAGACAGGAAATGCTTCCCAGACGATCTGCTGCACATTTTGAATCGATTTGGTGGACTCCGCTGTTTGTGAAAGACGAGAACAGCCATCTTATAATATACTGCATGGCCCATATTAGAGGACTCCTCTTTTTGTTCCTTTTCTTTTTTTTAAGACATGAAATTAAAATGAATTTGTTTGGGGTTGCCTCAGGCAGTTGGCCAGCCGACTACTAAGAGCTGATTAAATATTTGTGTTAAAAGTCCTTTAATTGCTGGCAAAATTAGCAGCACCAAAACAAAAAATAGGCTAAAATTTAGTATACTTTTACAAAATAAAAGTCGAAAACCACTTCACCTTGGAATGAAATGGGAAGTGGTGTGGTCTAGTGGTTAGGATTTGTTACGCATGGTCAGGGGTTCGAATCCAGCTATACTGGCCATATGTTGTGTCCTGGGGCAAGCTACTTTATCCCCACTTGCCTCTCTCCACCCAGGAGTATAAATGGGTACCGGCATTAGCTGGGGAGTAACCTGCGATGGACTAGCATCCCGTCCAGGGGGAATAGAAATATTCTCAGTCGGAGATAAAGGCCAGCCTGATGGGCCACATTGGCTCGTGACAGAATTTGCTTTTTTGGGTGGCTTTTTGAATGAAATATTGTTTTCCAGCTCAAACTATGCGATAAAATTGTAATTTTCCCTTTGAGAAAGTGCTATTGTGGGTGGGAACACTTAGGGCCTGTTTGTTTCACACAGGTCCGGATCGTGATCAGTGATCCAACCCGCTGGTTCGCTCCATCCATTACGCAAGATTTCGTGTGTAAACCAACACATGGATCCCTGATCGAAATCCGGGTATGTGTGAAACAAACAGACCCATCATTCACACATACGCCAAAATTCATGGCCCATAAGTGTTCAAGGAACGTTTTAAAAATGTATGGACCGTCCCTGGGTGGAATGCACATACCACATGTGCCCAAATTCCATGACGCACGTTTATGGAAATAATAAATTAAAAAATAAATGAACCCTCAGTTTGAGATGGCCATTTTACAAACTCTTAAGAGAATGCTAGCACATACTCTATGCACATGCATCTATATCTCAAACATGGGCATATTGAATCGCCTCTGTCATAATAGGGAATAATTTGAAAATTGCATTTTCAATGGTAAAAATTAATCAGACGATGGAATGTTTGCGCCGGGGGATGATGTAAATTAGAACAGAGATGTTTTCTCTTTTGCCCTATCCCGACGTATGAAGCACTGTATACTCAGTGCTTTCCGAGAGCCTGTGTGAAAAAATTCACAGGCTTACTCGGGTAAGATTAATATATACAAAATATTTTAAAATTAAATAATAAAAACAAATGCTTAGACCTGTCCACCAATATCACGTATGTATATGCTGATAAATGAATACTCAATATTTATACACAGATTGGTTGTAAATGATCAATCATTACAATGCTCATCAAAATGATATCTAGTTTTAAGTAATGAATACCGAATGATGATTGTTTATAAATTATCAAACCATATATATATGTTGACAGTTTTCCAATAATAGTCACCATCTTTGTTCAGGGACCCCATTCCGTATTTTGACCGGGAAAGTCGCACACGTTTGACGTATAAATGAACCAAGCGATACAGAATGACTTGCAATGGCGTAGCTACAGGGAGGGATGTGCACAGTTTATACCGCCTGATCAGTCAAACAGGTTTTCTAGTACACCTTCCCTTTTAAGCGAACATAGATAGCCTGCCCGGGAGATGAGAGACACTGGCAAAACATCCCATGATAAAAAAACAGAGTCTTTGAGCGAGCCGTTAATTATGTCGTGTTTAAGCCATTTCATGCAAGGATATTGTAAAAGCCACTGTGAATGACTTTCTTTTATTTCTCACAAACGGGGAGATATTGGCTACATTGCCGTGTTGCAAGGTGATGCATGAGTGCATCAGTCTAATGGGCTCCGTGCGCCAACAAAAGAGGGCGCTGTCCACATAGCAACCGCACTTCCGTGGGGAGTACGTCGCTGGTATCCGCACCGCGCTCCTCGTTCATTTGATACTCGTATACCAGTGGGATTGCTTTGTCTGTTTGCCGACTCTCGATAATTGAGTTTTCAATAAGAATATCACAGCGGGAACCAGACACTTAAATTGAAGTCAGGTAAGATGGCGTCGATATTGACCCCCCAACTCGCCTTTTCTTTCCGCTGAGGGGGTAGTTGTGCACGGAGCTCATACTCGGACTAGGGCGAGACATGAGTTAGTCAGTCTCGACACCCTGGACTCATGTATCACATGTGACATGCAGCACAAAAAGATCGGAAAGTCGCACTATTAGCCTTTTAAGAGGTATGGCGGACACAATAGGAGGGCGCTATTTGATTTGGGTAAACCTTTTGTGCCATACAAAAGGTTTACCCAAATCAAATAGCGCCCTCCTATTGTGTCCGCCATACCTCTAAAAGACTAATGGCTTTCCGA
This sequence comes from Hippasteria phrygiana, assembly GCA_037893225.1. NCBI lineage: Eukaryota > Metazoa > Echinodermata > Asteroidea > Valvatida > Goniasteridae > Hippasteria > Hippasteria phrygiana. The sequence continues at coordinate 199,345 of JAZGUH010000446.1, read as the reverse complement.
GTTACAAGCAGCCCAGAGCAATTTTTCACTGAAAAGTGAATTTTATGATTTTAAAAAATTTCAACATGAAAAGTCCCATTTTAACATATGCCAAAATTTGAAACTGAAGTCAATCTCGATTTTTTTTTTGGGGGGGGGGGGGGGGGGTGATTCCTGTTTAAATTGAGGTTATAAACTGTTCACAGTTCACAAAACTTTGGAGGTTCACCAACTACAAAAGGTTACAGCGAGGCCCAGGAATGAGCGACAGCAACACGGGATACATCAAATTCAAACTTATTACATGCATTTTCAGAAAATACAATCGTATTTGTTTTCAATTTCTGTTAATTTCCACCTGGTTCGCAGTGGCAGGTCGCCATATAATCCAATCAACAAAACCCGTTTTAATACCACCAAGAAAAGCCAAAATTCTAATATTTTAAAACCAATTTTTTTTACGGTCTTTATCTTGCATTTTGACTTGGCCTTGTTTAACTGTCACACGGCAAAAGTCTGATTAAATCCCAGCCACCCCAATTGTCCTCCGATTGACTCTGATGAATTAACACTCCGAAAACCTAATTATTCTGAAAGGAAATCGATTGCTGGAGTGATCTACATCAAATTAGGCAAGGCATAGTGGAGACAAGTTCGCCGATCAAATGTGATTCAGGACAGAATACACCTGGAGGGCTTGGGGGAAAACTCCAAGATTTCCTGAGGGGCCTATATATTACCCTACTTTACTGTTTCATCGCCAAGGGTCCGAAGAAGCAGTTTTTACCGACTTCATCGACAGCATCTCAGAGAAAGCAGGCAAAGCAACTGATCAGAGTGGCTAAAAACTGTCCATAATATCTATGAAGTTGCAAAAATGTAACTTTTTTTACTAACGGCAGAAACGGATGAAGCCTTCTGGCAAGCATGCAATTAGAACTCCCATCAAAATCTCTTCTCCAAACAAAAAAATCAGAAATAAAAATGAAAAAAAAAAAATTTGGGACAAAAACACAGTAACAAATAGGAAACAACCAATGTCTTAGTTAAAAAAAAAAATGAACAAAGAATAAATCTTATTAAGAAAATCTAAAAGGAGGCTTTCCCAACATCTTTGCAACAGAAGCAACAAATAAATCGAGGGGAAAAAGAAGAAAACCGATCCAGACCAAAAAAAAGGGCTTTTCTAGCATCAAAGCGAATTTGAAAGGCAAAAGAATATATCCATGTATCTACAGAACAAGTAGGACTTTAAAATTATAATCTTAAAGTGAATGTAAAAGGATACCTCCCAGTATTTCGACCAGATACTGGGCCATCTTCTTCTGTTGCTCCAGGCTACAGTGATTCTCAATAGACAGGATGACAGGGTAGGGGCTGGTCACAAAGGCATACTTGCTGATGATGGAGATGACATCCCGGAATTTAATCTTTGAGGTTAAGGTGTAGCCGTGATAAATGATTGGCTCACCATCTTTCCCGTCCCAACAGTCCACTACAACGAAATCGAAAGGAATATTTGATTGGATGAAGACACAAGGTTCAAACCCAATCTAAGCAGTACTTGTACTCTTGGAGAAAATTGGAAGTTGAAGTGCCGTGGCCTAGAGGTTTGGAGCACCGAATTCGTGGTCTGCGGGTAATTCTGCAAGTTGTGGGTTCGAGCCCAGTCCTGGGCTATTTCTACGCCTAATATGGGTAGAGGCATTATTAATGCCTTGCAGTGGACTAGTTACCCATCCCGACACTATTCATACTGTGAAGAGATCAGATTATCTTGTCTTGTTTCATTGTGAGGGGCTGGTTCTTCCACACTTTCCTCTGTAGCCCACACCTCGAGTGGCCTTTGGCCTTGTGATGGGCGATTTGCATTAAATATTTTTCTAAAATATTAGTTATTCAACGAGCGCGATTGGAACACGGAAGACAAGACTCTTTATCATACTTGCTTCTCCAAACTCAGAAGTATACATAAGAGGAGCTGACAGCAGAGTTTGCAAATGTTTGATTACAGTCCAGAGTATAATTAAGGCTGCCTAATGAGGCCGTGTGTGCTCCACATGGGAGTTCGGTTGAGATGGATCCAGGAATGAATAATTGTCAATTAACGGTAATCATGTCAAGCACTTTGGGAATTTGAGGACTACGCTCTTCTGCAATGCCTCGGACAAATTTGACATGTTGATAAATTCCCCCAATTAAAAATTGGATGCTGTTTAGTTCCTTTGGGCTTACTAAACTGATTACAATTGAGCATGTTGTTTGTCACACAAAAATAAGTTTTGTAGACAGCTCCAGATATCGGTGAACTATCCATCGAGAAATTCCATGGGTGGTTGAAATAACGCCACCTATATTTTTGTCTTACTTTCGACACAGCGACATCCGGCTTGTAAGACAAGTGCATAAACATCAACACTGGACTGCGACATCAGCTGATCCCCAACAAGGTAGGTGTTGTGAGAAGAGGCTATGTAGTAATGGGTCAAAGGTCGGGTCATGTCTTGGGTGACCTCTCGATGGGCGGGGTTGAAGATGTTGCCCTCGTGGCTGAGGAGGTAGCGGGTGAAGCCTGTGGATATATCGGGGGATAACAGAGGCCATATTTTGGATACGAGTTCTACTTTTGTGACAAAGGCACAGACCTATTTTTAAGCCGGCCAACATCCCTGGCAACCCCAAGATCTACCCAACTGACACACTGCTCATTTGTGTGGCCACATCCCTCAGACAACAATTTTAGGTAGACATTTTGCATTTGTCTGTGAGTTTGTGCATTCTCTTGGGAAAAATGTGGCAGATAAATGCACACATGGCTATGGGGGAGGCTATGTGCAATCAAAAAGACGATGGAAACTTTTGTTCGAACAAAAGTTTGGACACACAAGACACCTGAAAACACTTCGCTGTCCAAACGTTTTTTTGAAAAATGTTACTTAAGAACACGACGATCTCTTTAAATTTGCTGGTACCCGCTATGCTTTTGCAGGCATACGATGAAATGTTTCTCCCGAAAAAAAAAATGGTCAAATCTTGATGTGCACATGCACAGTTGGAATACCGAACTGGCTTATTGAAGTTAGTGTGATTGGACATTGTTTCACGAGCTGTGTTTGTGCAATGCTATCGCAAACGGCCAACTGCAACTCACCGTCTATTCCCATCCAGCCGTTCTTAGAGTTCTCCGGTATCGGCTCGTAGGTCTGCACCAGCTCCTGGCATAGATCTAGCTCCACGTCCCCCATCCCCTGCTCGTCCCGCAGGTACGTGGCAAACTCCTCCAGAGTTATGTAGCCCTTGGCGTGGCCATAATCTCTCAGGAGCAGGTCCACTTCTTGCCTGGTGCTGATTGTCCGATAGAAGTGGATGAACTCGTCAAAGTCCAGCTTGCCGATGTTGTCATCTTGGGAGTCGGCCTCCTGGGTGATTAAAGACAAGAGGAGTAGGATAGGACCCAGAAGCATGTTGTCGACCTAGTCAGTGAAGAGTCAAGTTCTTCCGTCAATTGTACCCTAAGCCTCTTCCGGTGTTCTTCCGGTGTTTTACTTTGGTTCTCCATTTAAGGTGTTTGAGCGGAAGACTCAAGTCTCCTTAAATGCAGTGTACAAGATTGGTCATTGTTGCAATTTTCAGAAATGGGCGGATTTGGGTGTTAGTATGTTATAGGAAATATCATTCCAATGACCTGTTCAAAAATTTGTGTTGTTGGATGGCAAACAAATCCAGAGAAAAACGGCTCTCATTTTCAACCGTCGGGCGGATGATAGCCTTTAGTCATCAAGGCGTGCGTGGCTATCTGGGTGCGTGACGCGCCCCGGATATGCCATGGCGCCATCATGTCCGGGGTGCGCCACTTGTCAGGGTAGCCACGCGCACCTTGACTAACGGCTACAGGGCAGGTTTCCAATGATTTCCAGCTGGAAATCGTTGAAAAACAATATATATTTCCACTTTTCTTGACAACGACAGCACACCTGGTGCCATATCATTTCACAGGATGATTGAGACTATTATTAACTTACAGTCTAGTAAGATATTTCGTAATAATTCAGTAAAAAAAAATTGGAGGATTACCAATCGTGTACACTACATTTAAACCCATTTACTCTAGCAATCCCCAGGGATAGAATTAAGAGCTGTGCAATTTCTTCCAGGCATGTGCAGCATCTTTGTGTAACTTGTTACCCGAGACGTGCTTTCCTTCATCTCCCTGTTCTTCCATGAATTCCATCTAAACCATAAGTTTTGAGCCTTTTACCTGGAGGGGATTTTAGCATTGTGGTAGTCATCTTAGGCTCCTTGTTGTAATTTGGCTATCTGACTGCTGCTTGACAGACTACTTCTGTATGTTAGGTATTCACAACAACATACAATCACATCCAATCTTTCATTCATATGTTGCAAGCCTCCACGCTTCTTATTCAATGAGAGTATCTTAGTATTTTAAAGGGATTGTTCCAACTAGCTGTGGATTGCATATGCAATTCTGTGAGTTGTGCCTTGAATATTTGTCTTGAATTTTTCCCTCTAAAAGAGAGTTTTTCTTATCAGGCTCAGGAGAAACCTTTCTATTTCCTTATTATCTTCATTCTTTGCAATTAATATATAAATTTTCTACTTAAAAAAAAAAGAAATGTTTTTGAGGCAAGTCCTTGAACAAGGCGAAAAGTGACTTAAGGCACAGGACTACAAAAAGAAAAAGATTCTCAGTGGGAATTGATGAGAATCGTCTTGAAACAGAAAGATCATAAATGAAGGAAAGCATGCGCCAGGCAAATAAATAGAACGAGGGAAGAAGCTATTGGCATAGCTTTTTCTTATACATCCAGGTATGGATAGATTATATTGGCAAGAACAAGCAGTAAGTGTCACGCTCAAACACCCTAACTAGAGAAATCAAGTTGGACGAGCCAGTGGAATGTTTACCACCAGTTTGGTGGTAAACATCTTACATATTAATAACAAGAATAAAATATCAAAAGACTGATGTCTCCATACATTATCATATTAGACTTTACACACTCATGCCATCCATACACAGAATACCAAATGAAGATTTCATTCCTTTTTTTTTTGGTGATAAATGTGAGTATTGATGAAAATTGAGCTTTTACATTCCTGTCATTAATAAATGCAATCAACTCTTTGGCTTGTTTTGAATTTTTTAGTTCCGCTGAGACCATTGCCCTGGCAACAGCTCATGCAAACTTAAAGAACCTTGGGGATCGGTTTGGAATGATTGATTTCACGGTTAGTTGGGAATAATCAGACAATATTAAAGTTTCACGAGCTGCCTTGAGATCACATTAATCAGACAGGGTGATGAGGCCTGCATGGAAAGCATCGAACATTAATGAAATATTTATGTGGAGGCTAGGAAAAACAACTTGGTTTCTAGGGGGTAGGATTTTGGCTTGAAATTAGGTACGTGATGGACAAATTGTCTCCATACAATTACATCAGTAAAGTAAATTGTTTGCCTTTACGATGAAGTGTTAAGCACTGTATGCTCGGTGCTTTCCGAGAGCGTGTCTGAAAAACTTCACAGGTATAGCTTGACTTGAACCATGACATCCTGCTTAACTAGTGCAGATGTTTCACCCACTGAACTATCAAGTTTGCTGCGGTTAGGAGTAACAAAGTTTGGGACCCTAACTCAAATCTTTCAGGTTTTATGACTTACATATCGATTGTTTCATAAATTTGCTAAGAAATTATATGCAAAGCTTTTGATGTCGGTTGAATAAGAGAGTCTTCACATACTCATTTGCTTTAACATAATGGCATGACTGCATGAATGCTTTAGGGATTGCATTCTGTCAGAGACAAACTCATGCAAAACATCGACAAACATGGCTGTCGCTGCCAGCCATTCCCAGCGGGCAGACTTTCCATTTCCGGCTGCCATTAAGACAGCCCCGAACATCAATGTGTTTGGAAGGATTCCATCGCTCGCAGCCCGAGCGTAAATTCCACGGGAAAATTGTGTGAAATCAATCGAACATTGCTCGGTTAATGAAACCGCCTTGATCGTGGAACTTTTTGCCGCCATCTGTGGGATATCAGCTTACACGGAGCAGATCTCTCAAGCCACAAAAAAGCTCCCGACTTATGCCAAACATGTTCGCTCTGTCAGCAGCCAGGGATTAATGCCGAGAAATTTGCACCAAACGATTAGATAAAATTAGTTTTATGTACCGCATGCATGTAGTTGGTGTTCTCAGAAAATCTTGTCCTCTTCCACTGGTTGTCGAACATTCTCTATCAAAATCAGGAATAAATTTGCTGGGGGCTATTTTAGACGAACCATTTCGATATTCAAAAGTATCTGGTGGACTTGCTTTTTTTATGCAAGTTCGCCCCAAACAAGGCCAAGAGCCACTCGAGGTATGGAGCTACAAAGCGAAAAAAAAAAAATAAAGAATCAAAGATGCAAAAGTTAGGAATTAATATTCCTCTTGAAGTAAGAGAGATCATAAGATGAAGGCAAAGAGTTTCACAGAGATACACAACGAGAGAAAAAGCTGTTGGCATAGCTTTTAGTTTGTTCAGTCATCATGATTTGATGGAGCTAGCCACAAATACTCAAGCCTGAGGACACATGTCTATCGATAATGCAATTAGACGTAGATTTTAAAAATATCTTGTAGCGCTGCCAGGAGGAACTTGGTATGTATGTCACGTTCGAACGCCGACGATGAACTTCTAAAGCTTAGAGTTAAATTATACACAGCTGTGTCAAGGTGCTAGATGCATCACAGTGCTGGGCCCAATTTCATGGCTCTGCTAACCACAGCTTTCCGCGCTTACGATCACCATTTTGCGCTAACAGCGCTAGCGGACAAATTCTGCACTAACCCTGTAAGCACAGAATCCTTAGTTACGGGATGTGCGCATACTCAGGAGCCAAAATTCCCCGCTAACGCGTGAAATACGCTTGCCGTAACCACATAATTTTCTGCTACAGTAAGCAGGGAATTTTCGCTAACGGTAAACAGAGCCTTCAATGAAATTGGGCCCTGATTTCTTGCATTTGGTAATTTGATGGCGAAGCTAATCATTGTCGATGCTGAAGCCTCATCAGCATTCCGTTGACATCGCTCACGGCAGAATTAAGCAGATAGACGAAGGAGGTGATGAGTGGCCTCCCTTCACAAATATCTAGGCCTATCACTTGGGCCAAACTTGGAAACTGGTACAATTCTGTGTTGATGTTCCCCTTGTCTGCATTGGGTTATCTAGGGTGAGTCCTTTTTGATTGGGAGGGAGGTGTGTGGGGGAACAGGGCTCAGCTAGGTCAATCAAAATAATGGTTAAGCTTCCTGCACTTTTTTCCCCAAAAGAAAGGAAGCCTACTTTTTCCTTCTTTGTTTTTGAAAACAGCAACCAGCCTCATTTATAGCTGCTGGGGAGTCTTTTTTAGCAGTTCCGCAAAGAGTGCAGCACCGCTATTGATTTTGTTAACCCATAACCCAACAGTCCTGAACCTCCTATTTAAAAACAATTGTTCCCACCACGAAGGGAGTTACGGTTAAGGTTTTTTTCTGTCCAAAATTGCCATAGACTTAACACATTTATTTGGACCTCACTTTTTTCATCAAACAATGTCAGATCATAATCAAAATTAACATACACACTTAGACCCTGTAACGAACTCATGTCCCTAATCTTGACGTCGTGGTGACATAATGGAGTTTCAAATTACAAGCCATTAGACATCTATTTTTTTCTTTTAATCCTTCAGCATCAGTTTAAAATCAACCATGAGAGATCGTAACTTGCATTTGTTTATTATGTGAAATCATATGTGATCCTTCCTTCTGGTTGAGACCGGTTGAAACCGGAAGTGCCTCATAATTTAAAATTGGTAAAGTATTTGGCATTGCTTTCAATGATGTTAGAGTCCGTCAAGAATGTCTTACCTTGAAAAGTTGCTTGACTTTCCTCTTACTGAGGCTGACATTGAGTTTGTGCAGGAGTTTAAGGACCTCGTCCATACTCAGCAGCCCATCTCCACTCTTGTCGGCTGCCTCAAAGGTCGCCCTCAACCAAGTGCGGAGGAAAAATCAAGGAAATAATGGATACAAATGAGTGCAGTGACTGACCTAAAATGGCAGAGGCAAATCCATAAATGTTTCCAAGAGGGTTCGAAGAAAAAAAAGAGAAAAAATTGGGTAAACAGGTCTGGGTCTGAGATTGTTACATGTAAAAGAAGTCCTCCCCTTCCCGCCTCCCCCTACTCCCCACATATCACGTTAATTAATATGGAATATATTTGGGGTTCAACTTCGGTACACTTTGTTTGGACTCACCCTGTATAGCCTCAACTCCTCCCCTAACTAGAATGAAATAAATAAATAAAACAATTTATAATAATAATAGAAATAATCAAAATAAAAGGATATCAATCCCTGAGCTTGTTGTTGTTGAGCCGCCTGACCTCTGACCTAACTCCCTTGAGTAGGTGTTTCAGTCCCCTGATCCAGATGGCCGTCTCTTCCTCTGTGTCCGAGATGAGGTTGAACGTGTCCCAGGAGCTGCCGTGGATGATAGAGAAGCAGGTCTTGGGGCGGCACTTGCTGCCCGTGGCCAAGTACTTCTTGAAGCTATCTGTGTTGGGCCCCTCCCGGATCTCCTTGATGGATTCAATGCTAACTGTGGAGGAAAGGAATTTGGGACAAATGAGACAACAACAAAAACTGACTGAAATGGGACATAACCTGAGACTGTTGTTGCAGTGCTCAACCAACATAACTATTCAGTCCTGTCATCATTAACCTGAGACCTCCTGGCTGTAGATCCACTGCTCTCCTAACTGAACTTCCAATCCCCATCTTTAGCAATTTCCTAAGTAGTTACCAGGGACTCGAACCCGAGCCCTTTTAACTGCTGTTCCAGTTTTGGTACCATTCACCTAATCATCATTCACCTAATTAAACAACGGGTCCCTGAACGTAGAATCTCTGTACTATATTCCACTGCTCTACCAACCCAGTCTTTATATTGGTAACTGGGAATAGAACCCGGCACCCCTGGACTACAATTCCAGTGATCTACCAATTGAGTTACTAGTCAAGCCTTATAGTCAATAGGGACTGAGACCTGTGGGATACTCTTCCAGTGTTCTATCAACTGAGCTCTCAAACCCCAAGACCTCTAAACTACCAGTCCAGATATAGTGCTCTACCAACTGAGCTACCCGGTAATAAAAAATCATATCTCACCAATTTATTGACTCAGGTGCTAAAATTATACACACGGGTGAGAGACAGAAGTATCAAAGCAAAGGAAAAATAACAACAATAATGTCATCTTGAAAAGCACATGCACAAAAATATTGGTTTTTTTTTTTTTTTGGGGGGGGGGGTTGAACAACCAACATCTGGATTACTGTACCAGTGTGTTAAATGTTGTGCTAGCAATTGAGCTCTCAAGTCCTGTGACATCAGTCTCAATATTATTACCCACATGGATGCTAGTCAGAAGTTATTAAGTTGTGTACAACTTAAAATAAACTGTACCATCCATTTGATTTGGCCAATATCTGGCTCATGGCAACTCATAGAATTTTACACAATGGTTTCCTCATAATATGGCTTAAGCACGAATGACTCATCATGTACTAACATAAAAGTATAACTTATGACAAACAAATTAGGTTGTCGCCAGCTCCTAAAATATAAATCTCCTTTTGCACGGGATGCTCATATGCTCATTATGTCCCGAAGATACCTGGAGACTGCCTTGCGCGGGGCCGGGAAGGCATCACGGGCCGTCTTGCACAAGTCTGCTCTCCGGCTGACTTGTTTTAGCTGATATCACGTGTCAAATTGATGGGTGTTGGCACGCATTTCTGCTTGCAATCTGGCAGTGGCTTGGGGGGGAGAGGAACTATCAATCATTGCAGCTTACATGGCCAACAGGAATCGGCCAGAAGGAAATGTGAACATCGGTCTGTCATGAGGGAACTGCATGCATGTATAAACAGCCTCTGGGCCCAGAGAGAGGGACATTGGATGTCAAGTGTATAATATGACCAAGGTGGCATGAGAGGGGGGCTGTGAAAAGGGTGCAGCCAAGATGTTTATAAGAGCAAGGGGGTACTTGTGATTTACAAAATTGTAAACCCGAACATTTTGGGTGGGGTAAAATTCAAGTTTCAATTGTTCCGGAGGTCGAAGGTTCGAATCCCGCTCCTGCCAATTTTCTTTGTTCACTTTGAAAATGTAAATTTGGAGAACTTGATTTGGAATTGGAAATTGGAAAAGGAAAATTTGAAATTTGAGGACGAGGTATTGTATTGATAGATTTTCAAATAAATACGGTTGATATACATGTATATTAAAAGAAATGCTACAGAATGCTCTTGAACAACTTTTTTTTTCTTTTTCTTTTTCAGGATTGTTGCTGCATGATGACTGCTGTTGAGAGATATACGAATACCACATTGAAGTAACTCTAAAATGAGAAGTGCAGTTCTTAGAAGAACCTGAAATATTTCTGCCAGCATGCTCTGATAAAGGCAGTCAGAGCACACTGACCGAAACGTCAAGTTATTCTCTCTTTTTCACAAAGTGTATCCGTAAAACTTCCTTTTAGTTGCATTCTCCCCCAGCTTTAAATCAAATTCACGACGACTTAATCTCAAGCAGAGTTTACAACGCCTTTCTTGTAAACAGTTTACCCCTTCATCAAAGGTCTTATATCTTGTTTTCTCATTGCATGGTTGGCCAGTAGCACGCTAATTACCTATATGCTTTAACCCCTTGCGTCGATGACGCCATATGGCGTCAAACAAAAAATGTGCCACCAGGCCGGATGACGCCATTGGCCGCCGTTTGTGCAGTTTCAATCCATTGTTGGATTATTGTTTATGTCATGCTTGACAGCACAAACACATTGTAGCGGTTCGATTTGGCTGCCAGAACCAATGCAACACCCCGACATCTCCCGTAAAATACCGTGCCCAAGGGGTTAAAGGTTAATATACAACATTTGCAAATATCAACAAACAAAGCTACTGAACTACATGTGTTATACTTGACTGTAAGTAAATAGTAGTCTCAATGCAAGCATCCTGTGAAATCATGGCACCTGGTGTGCTGTCATTTTCAAGAAAAGTGGAATTTTGTTATCAACTTCCAGCGATGGTCGGCCGACCATCGTTGGAAATAGTTTACTTCCCCAACCTGATAATTCCTTGGCGTCTATAAATTGCGTCGTTACAGTACTTGCTATAAAATACTAACCCCCAAATACATTCATTTCTTAAAATTACAGCAAAAGCAAATGTTGTATATTATATAATGTACCTTTAAAATAGCTCTTGCACTTGATCAGATAACTGCAACTGGTCTACATTTTATTCAGTTGCCTAGACAACTGACTAATGACATCACTGTAACTGCCATGCCACACAGTCAGACTACAAATCATACCTCATTGCAATCCAAGAATGACGGATATTAATAATTAAAATGGACATCTGCACTGCAAAGAAATATTCTTTCCATCAAGAAAACAGAATGTCAGCCCGAGAAAATACTGTTTGATCCCCTCCCCCAGACGCACAAAAAATACCAAATAGCAGGTTCTTTCCATGCGCTGTTATAATTATCAACATTTTCACAATTCGGCAAAGAAAACCAAATAATAGCTAAAATGACAAAAACTCCCATTGGTTTCTAATAAACAATTCCTAAAAATAATCACCTTTCTCTGCTGTAGGCCCAATTGTACCTTGTGTATGTAGTACACTTCATAGATTGACACAAATTTCAATGGAAAAAATTGAACTTTAAATTGGAATAGAATTTACCCAGAAAATATTTTCCCTGTGTAGTATTACAAGCACCTCAAATCATACTTAATGATATTTACAGCCTATCTTCAGTCAAACTCAAATTTTGATTCACACAATAACCAGAAAACACCTGACATTTTTGGACAAACAAAGCACATAATAACCATCCACAAACAGCTGAAATCATTCAACTTCAAGTACACCTAACCAAATAACCTTGTCCGGTGTGAAGCAGAGTTGGAGTCGAGTCCCTGCAGGTCCTTTCACAAGTAATTTTCGCAAGTCCAGTCAGAAGTCCTTTCATAAAGCCGGTCACAAGTAACTGGATGAACAATGACAAAGATATGCCTTTGTCAAAGCTCATTTGAATAGCTTGTGATTGGGATTAGGACTGGAGGGCTTGTGATGGACTTGCAGGGACTCACAGGGACTTGTGATGGACTCGACTACATCTCTGGTGTGAAGTGGGCAAATATCCATGGACTCGGCTGACAACAGTCAAGCAATGTACAGAACACAAGAATATAAAAAGAATCTTTCTCAAGCTGATGACTGCTCCCTGGTTTTGGGATTCAATTATGGGACAGCTGGCTCAAGATTGTCAAGCATAATCCTGTTGATGATATAGCTTTAATAGGCAAGAAGACTGGACTGTCTTGTCTGAACCGTGTAGAAATGCACATATTTTGGCCCCCATAATAATTAACATGGGCCTGTTTGATTTGGACAGAACCAAATCCAATCACAGATCTGGCCATTTGTTTTGACCGATCACTGAACTTGGGAATCAGATCGGGTGGGCGCTTCTCAATAGGTGGCTATTCACAAGCTTGTTCCCAGTGTCTACTTTCAACCTCGTTCTCAACAGTAGACCCTGGCTAGGAAAGTACGATAGTTCATAATAATTGCCCGTAATGATTCCATGAAAAAAAAATTCCCCAAAACTGTACATAAGAAAAACACTAAATAATTAATAACCTTAAAAAAAAAATCTAAAACGTCCTATCACCAAATCGGAGTCACAAAAATTGGTTATGCATGGAACCCTACCTGAACTAACATGCATTTTTAATAGACTTGCCTGCACCTCAGTGCCTGAAAAATTATGACGATGTACCTGCAATGCATGGATTTTGGATGTTATAGTCCCCCCCCCCCCCCCATCCCATACTTCATAACATATACATTTTAAGGTTTGATCAAGGAATAATAAAATGGTGGTTGATTCATGACGTACCTTGATCCTGCGCAGTAATGTCCAAGTGCGAACAATAGCTACTCAAACTATGGTTTCACTGGTCCACATATTTTAGTATGACCAATGTTGCTGTTGATTACCAGCAGGGAAGTAGTCAAGATCACAAGTACCTGTAAGTCCATCACAAGCTCTCTAGTCCTAATTCCAATCACAAGCTATTCAAATGAGCTTTGACAAAGGCATTCCTTTGTATGTCATTGTTCATCCAGTTATAATTACTTGTGACTGGCTTTATGAAAGGACTTGTGACTGGACTTGCGAAAGGACTTGTGACTCGACTACAGCCCTGATTACCAGCTCAACCATGCCCTGTAGGTTGGTTAAAGCTGATTGGCTCTCTTCGAGGTGTGGCTAGTTCTTTTTCTTTTCAAAACCATACTGGTTGTTCAAGTAGTTATTTTCAGGTCAACAGAGTACCGAAGTCTGACGTCAGTTGGCATGACAACTGGCTCCAAACAAATGGAGATTTCGACTGTTCCTTTGTTAACAGCCAGTCATATGCAAACACATTGACACAAAATAACAAAAGTATTCTGGTTCCAAACATTGCATTGGCGTTATCACTTCGGTACTCTAAGGAAGTTAAAAACTCTGCCAGCACAATTTGTCACCGTTTTCATGAAGAGACACACATGTGGATTTTGAAGAAAAAGCGTTTTTAAGATAATCGGAAGTGGAGTTTCTCCTATTTTAAAAATGCAAAAAATGCTACTTTGCAACAACTTTGGAAACCTTCACATGACAGGAGAGGTGAATTTTCACGTGAACCCAGTAATTATAATTAACACGGTGGTTAATTAGCCTAAATTAATTAGTAAAGATGCGCGTCTCTTCATGAAAACTTTCCTACATTGAAGCTCTTTCTGTTCAATGTGTTTTTTATCTTTGTGAAAACGAAAATCTCAGTTGACCTACTTTTACGCCTTTCCGTGCAATACGTTTTGTACGCGTTCAAGGGGCTGTCATGTTCGTGTCTCTTCGTGAAAACGCAAAATGCAATTATCGAGATGCCTGCCACTTGCATCATTAATGTAATTTGGAAATAAATGATGTTTTGCTTACAGAATGGTTAAGTACAGTATTTTTAAAATCGACATCGAAACAATTGTTTCCTCATCAGACTCTAACAACCGTTACCTACTTTTTGCTTTGTTTCCTTTCTTTGAAGGCCTCCATCTAACACAGCTTTTGTTGCCATCCAGGTAAAGTGTCTTCACAGCACATCGACCTGACCCCTTGACCTTGATGACCCCTGACCCCATAGACATTGAGGTCAGACATCCTAAAAAAAAAAACCAAATAAAATAAAAAAATGAAGTATAGATTTATCAAGACAGATCCATATGGTAAAAGAATTTTAAAGATTTTAAAGTTAACAAAAACAACACAATGCACACAATATTTTTTAGCGTATGGCATGTTGTTGTGAGGGGGGGGGGGATGTACAGGCTCCGCCCCATATTTGGTTTAAAGTGGTCCTGCTGGGTTAATAAGTCCACTTAATCTTTTGTCAAGCTTCCTTTTGGTGAACACATTTTTAAAAGAACTGCTGACATTTCGTACACACAAAAATGCCCCAAAATATGAGAGGATTTCCAAATATTTCAAAACATTTCTTCCAAAATTACGGTACCTAAAAATCTTTATCACTGGATCATGCCAAGTTGTACAAGACACAAGTATGGAATCTGCAACCATTGGAAATCTGTAAAATAATGGATCTGCGTCCAAAACAATCAATCAATAACATCACCCGATCCCCCCACCCAAATATTTATTACCAAGATTGATCCACGTACACACCATGACTCAAGTGGGATTAAACTGTATCCTTCATGCGTCAACTGAAATTTACACTTTTGCCAGGGATATCAAAGACCCACACACCTGCTGAAGTCAATTATAACTGCATGACTTTCACAAGGCCAAGAGTGACAAATGAATTTTCTACAGTAACATAAAAGGAGTTCAGATATGTTTCCTGGGAATCTTTAGCCCCAAGGAGAGAATGAGAGAATTGACTTCAGCTGGTTCTAACAAGGTTCACATACTTTTTATGATCAGGAAGCCATACCCTATGATACTGGATAGTTTGAACAAAGAGGCATGTCTGTGTCTGCATCAGCAACATCATACTCAAGCCACAAAATGACACACTTGAACAACGCTCTACATTTTGCCCAAACATCAGTCATTTGTATCATACAAAAATCAGTCCACAAAGATAAGAGTTTGGAACTGAAACCATCTTTCTCCAAATCCTGATTCAGCGTCTTCAGTAAATTGAAGCAACTGTTGAGAGCTGATGCGCAGTAGTGACGTAATCAAACAAGATTCCCGATCTCTGATCCAGAGTCAATCCCAAGAGGATTCCCCAGCTCCTAGGCTAAGTGGCCCCTAGACCTCTCTCATCAAAGAAGGGAAATTCTGCCCAGACTACTCAGACAGCATCAACACCGGTATCAACACCGGTATCAAGATACTTATGTCCTAAAGCCAGCCTATCATAGAGTTGCCCGCTGTTTCTATATGGAATCGTCAGATAGTCAGCAGGATACACCTCGCCCCTGATATTTGAGGAGGTATTTCTCACAAAGTTTACACCTGTAAAATGAATCCCAGGGACATGTTACATCCTATATAGCTTCATGGCGTGTTTGAGTACTCTGATACAATTACTCTTGAAGTGATAAATGCCAGCATCCATCAGCACTCAGCAGACAGGCAATCCTTTACCAGTGTGGATTAGGGCTGTCCCGAATATACTGAATATTCGATCATCAACCGAATATTCAAATATCTTTTTGCCGGTTTGAATATTCGAGACAAAAAATATGCAAGTACAGATCTTATGCTATTTTAATAGAAAAGTTACGGCACTTAGTAGTGTCAAATGCCGCATTTTTGTCGATGGTATTTTTTGTGGACGGAGGTTTATTGTTGCTATCCGTAAAAACCTCTAATACTTATAAATAATTTACTGCAAAAACCCTCTAGGGTATTTTGGCTAAAAACCCTGCCAGACACATCAGATTGCATACTTTGTCACATTGACTTGTGTGCAGAGTGCAGCAAGGTCAAGCTGTCACCACAGATGCACTGTGCTGCGTCTGGCAGGGTTAGGGTCAATTGTGCACATAAGACACCGGCGTGCGTTGCTTGCAACTTTTTACCGGCGCGGCATTCAATTGCAGCTGAGCCGTGAAAAAACTTGATCGCCACCGTACCGGTATCGAATATTTGAATATTTCGTCAAACCCACTTTCGAATAATCAAATACTAAATTATTCGATAATGAACAGCCCAAGTGTGGATGAGAACAGGTTTTGTCTACAACTAAAATGAAACAATCTGACACCAAACTAAAAGAGAGAATTTGTTCACCCTTCGCAGACCGCCATTTTGGGAATCAAATTAAACATGTATAGGCCTACATGATCACGTAACCCGGTGACTGCCATCACGTGAATGTTATTGCAGCATGTTAAATGTGCTACACACACATAATGCAAATGCGTGAGATTTGTATAATATACATACACTAAGCACATCCACTGCGCATATCTCTGTACCTGATAGGCCAAGTAAAAAAAAACACATGAGTTGATCGTCCCCACCCGCAACTTTTTTGGAAGCTGCATCCTTTTTGAAATTGTTTTCCCTCCAAAAAAGATTGTTCATGTATTTCGCTTTATCCTGGCACCATTCTTTCGATGATCGATTTCATTTCCTGATAGTTTAGACTTCTACAAAGCCAGCGAGGGCGGTAGTTCACTGGCATTCGCGATATGCGAGCTGTGTATAATGTCTAAGCAGTCCCATGATCCCTGGGCCATGTGCGTGAAAATGGAGAAATTACCAGCCGCTTTATATTCTCGGAGTCCAGGCTGGCGATTATAAAATACAAAATGCAACTGAACTGAAAATTTGGCAACCATTTTGAATTTAAATGCTTGGCAGCCATCTTGGATAAAAATAAAAAAATATAAAATATCAAATAAAAAGACCCTCATCCTCCTCTTTTGGAAAAAAAAAACCTGGACAATCAACTGGTATTTTTTTTACTTGGCCTTAAACCTGTTCATGGGAGATGTCAAGACAAGAAGAAAAATGTGTGCATTTTTAAACAATACCAACTGGTACTTGATGTTCCCTTTAATTATGTCATGTCGCTTGCTTTGACAGCCCTAGTGTCTAATCATACATACAGTTCAATCAATACACTCCAATACACAACAGCCATCATAATTAACCGCTGCCAACATGTTATGGTGAATTTAACTGCACATTCATTCAACCGAAGCATGTACAACTACTGCCTTGCAAGACCAGCCTTGCAGTGTTGATCTTCTGCGCTGAATATTTTGTGGAATACCGGGAACCACATGTGCAGTCATACACACTGCAATTAGCATTTCTTTATAAAAATGGAACCTTAAATGGAACCATTTCCCACTCCCTTTTTTCTCAAGCCCATCCCCACCATACATGTACAGCCTCCTGACATTTAAACTCATCCTAACCAAATTTCCACCTTTTTCCCAACACCTCCATCAATGTTCCCAAACCCTGCCCCCAAGCTCCCAGAATATGTTTGCACAATCAACATGTACATAGTACAAAACAAAAGTTTAAGGTTTGTCCCCCTTCCTTCTAGAAGCATCACACCTTCTCTTCTGTCCAAACTTTCCTCCCCTCTTCCAACCGAACAACCTCCCCCTTGCTTCCAAAACCAGGGCAGGTCAATCATCTCCTTTGGGTCCGGACAGTCCATCTGATGCCACCAAGCCTCCTCCTAGCCAACCAGGTCATCTGGCCAAAACCTCAAACCTTCCTCAGATTCCACCAATCTGTCACTTCACTACCTTCTCCCTTCCCCATGGTCCCATCAGGGTCTCATCTTCACCAGACTCAAATAGTTGGCTACAGACATTCCTCAAATAGCCTGGACTGTATCCCTCCAAGCTGCTGTTAGATAGACTCTTTAGAGTAAATTTCACCGGCCCATCCTAACAGATCATTTCCCTCAAAATACTATGTTGGAGCCTTGATGCTGAGCTATAATGGATGAGGCATCTAAAGTAAAGCTGACACCGGGGACATGATCTCTGGCTGAAGACTGACCTCTATGCCAAGACCAATTCCAGGACTATAAAGAATTCTCTTAGCTTTAGGTGAAGCTCCAAAATCCCACATCAGTGATTCATTCACAAAGACAGGCCTCAGATTGAAAATGCAATGTGACCGGATCCTAATTCTTCAGCTTCTCATATTCATCACAAATATCACACTCTACTCTTTGATTTGATATATTACTCAGTTTGACATTCTGAAGAATATTTATGTGGGTGATAAATATTGACTCTTCCTGTTGAACTTTGTGGTGCTGTTGCAATCCCCCCCCCCTTAAAATACTGAGTGGAAGGAGCAGGTGTGGTACAGTAACCTGCTCAAGGACACAACACCAGATCAACAGGTATAGAGTCAAACCTGTCCTTCAATCACAACTACTGAGCCAATTTTGCATTTAAAAATGGATACACACTGAGGAAAAACTGGACAACTGCAGTCTTCTAAATTCTAAATGTCTAAGTTCTAAATTATAAACTTGGTTGGCGTGACACATAAAATCTTGAAAAGCGGGTGAGGTATTGGGAGCTGGTTAAGAACATATATGTTGCAGGTGCTATTAAAACCCTAACCCTGCTGAATCCATCAATATCAATACGAATTTCCACACACCCCGGGGGGTTAGGGTTTTAAGGTAATCACAGCATTTTGTTGGTTTTTTGTCCAATATGCATGCAAATTATTGGAGTTTAAATTTATTTTCCTCTAAAAGCTTGCCAGACAGATTCTCAACCTTGGTGGCCACTTTTTGTAAGCATTGTGGTGGAGGCACAATGGTTGGTAAACCACCATGTTTAATGTTTAGGTTGAAGAACACCGTCAAATAATTATATAAACTTTCAACAAAATTAATTGGACTGACGTTTCAAACTTAAGCAAGTTCTTCTCAAAGGCAAATGGTCGACAGTGGTATAAGAAACAAACCGCTGTCATTTGAGAAAGAACTTAAGTAACTTTAGGCCAACTAATTTGGTTGATTTGTATATTTCATTCAGGTCAATCCAGTCTGTTAGCAGTTTGCGGTCTTTATATATTTTTGTAAAAATTCCAAATTTATCAAGCACTGAAAATGTACATGGAAAAAATATTAATTGTGCATATCACATCCTTCCCACATAGTAAATATGGACACGCCAAATATATTTTATGCACTGCATAAAATGCTAATCGTTTTGCAAATGTTCCGATTGTGATGACCGTGACATTGCAAATATGGAGTGGGATATATGCTATACTTACTGACTTACAAATGTAGTAGTTTACATAATTAAATGATACAATTGTATTACATTTCCTCTGTTTGCATAAATGACATATATGGTACCATTTTGGCATGCTTTCATGACATGCATATTTTATACAGTGCATAGGCACAGCCTGAGATAATTCAGAGAAAAAACAACTGAGAAAATGATAAACCATCTTTTCAGCTGTTGTTGCCTGATACTTTGTCTCCTGAACCACAACAACAAATTCTGAGAATTTGGACGCAATAATGTGATTCAATTTCAGTGAGACACATGTATCACATGTGGGGAAACTAAGGATGGGACGTTTACATGTTTAAACGTTTAAACGAACAAAAAATTCAAATCCGTTTAGAAATTTTCCCGGAACTCAAATTTTAAAAATTGGACCTTGTATTTTACGCAATCTACATTTCAGTTTTATTTACAAAGAATCTAGGATCTTTGTAAATTTATTTAATTTACAAAGAATTTATACAAACGCCTTTAGTACTACACAGTGTATACAATTGTTTGTGTTTGATGTTTTCAATACACCGCTGGGCCACGATCAATGCTCGACGCGGACGGCACCGATCTTACGTCCTACACAAATACTGGGACGGGCGACAGCCCTTTTGCAATTGTTGACTATTAAACGTTTATTAAAGCTACTGGAAAGTTTGCCAAACGTTTATCAAATTAAACGTAAATTCCCATCCTAAGTGGTCCCCAAAATTCAGATCCACCCATGAAAAATGTTATCCTTTTTAGGTTTGCGTTTTTGGGTTGTTCCTTTTTGGTAAATGAATTTTGTTCAACAGTGTCTAAATTTCTAAATTTCTTCCTCCTTTCCGAAACTTTAAAATAATTGTTGGCATAATCATTTCGCAGGTTTCCACAGCTGCGACTGTTTCAGCATTTAATCACACTGGCTTAATTTTGGGGCATTTTCAAGGGAAGGCTCTTGTACTTTTAAGACACATTATTGGCCAATATCATAGGAATGAAAAGTGTTTGTTCTGGAGTCTGAACATCTCCTGTACTTGGAATTCATAAATATTTTGTCAATTTTAATCACCAGTTAGGACGGTTTGACAGGTTTCAGGTGTCAACACACCCGATCTGTCGCTATGATAACCACAAAATACATCTCATGGCTTCATGCAGTATGCCAGGTAATGCTTTTGCACATGGCTGTTTTTCCCATCAGTATCCTGAAGAGGTATAAGTAGGCCTACATGTATGAGTGTTCAGAACAGGTGTCCAAGCAATAGCCAGGCGATTCAGGGAAAAGCTCTTTTTACTGCACGCGATTCCTCTAACCTCTGGCACCACAAATATAGGACAGACCTACAAAAAGCGGCGTCAAATCTGACACTTATCCCCTGGCCAACTTGACACCTCCACTGACCACAGATGAGCAGAAATAACACACAAGAGCCAAGCCAATCCACTGTGTTGATGAGCATAGATCTCCGTGCTGACCGCTTGTATAGGTCAGTTGGCCTAATATTTAGAAGGGCCCAGAGACATGCATATTGCAAAGGTCATTTAGAGGTTACCATGGATTCAACATATAAGCAAAAAGAAAGAGTCCGGAAAAATATTCATCTAAAAATTATGTAATTGATTGAAACAAAAAATATGCTATTCTATTGCTCAATTCTGCTCCAAGTTCTCGAGCTCCGTTTTGCGTGTGTGTGTGTGTGCATGTGTAAATACCGGCAATCTTGGACTAGGGACAAAAGGGCGTAGACAAAGGGTCCACAATTAACCGAACGTCCACGTTTGAAAATCGTGTACAAAACATATGGGAGGCCTTCCGAAAAAGTTAAAGTAAAAGAGGGACAATAGGAGGTCCGCGATTGCCGGTATTTACACACTTCACATATGTTTCCTCCGCCAACTTAGTTTTGCTCATTGTGCAGATCTACAGTTTACCCTTTGTGTTGTACAAGTGACGTCAGATCAGTTTATTTTTTTAAGCAATGAGGTGCTTATTTGCGTTTGAATAGGCATAATAGTGTTGCGTAATTGATTTGCATAGTAGCCTTTTATTTCTATTCGTTGATTTCCTCTGTTGCTGTCATAGTTTTAATGATTCTTTGGAAGCGGGGTTTTTACAAGAAGCTATAACGACCAACTTGAAACCTTGCTGGTGATTACTAGTGTGCAAAGTGTTTTTTTGGTCAGATTCACGAGTTCAAACCCGGTGTAGGCTGTGCTTCGATTCTGTAGCAGCAATTGATTAAGTGAACCAGCGATCCCGGTGATTTTCGAATAGTGCATAATTTAATAGCTTTTAATCATATCGATACCAATCACTATATAAATATGCCAAGAATCGATACTATCTACTTCCGACTTTACTTGACAATGTTACAAAGAAATCAATAAATATTACTTAAAAAAACCTTTGCACGCCTGATTTTATAATGTGCGTCTTTGGATACTTCTTGTTCACATATATTTCTGGGGTACATCTGACAGAAAACCCTGATAAGAGACAATTTGAATGGTTCATGTTGTTATTGTTTTTGTGCAGTATTTTGGCAACATGCCTAGTAGCATCCCCCGATGTAAGACTATCTCACAGACATTATTATCAATGGCTACGGCTCTTCACCGTAGCCTGTCAATGGCCAAATTCGAAGCCGTAGCCACAAAAGACCCGATCTGGGCAAAGGCTTAAACTATGCGAGTGCAGCATAACCAGCCTGTGAATTAACTAAACTGATACACCCGCAATATATGTCAACATACGTGACTTAGGTGTGTGCCCTGGCAGGGATTTCGTTGTGCAGACCGAGTTGTGGGTACATTTCTCTGTCCCCATTTCCCTGTCCGCGGAGCTACAAAAAGAAAACGAATCAAAGATGCAGACGGTAGGAAAAATCGCAGGATGAAGGAAAACATTCACCAAAACGAGGCAAAAAGCTATTGGCACAGCTTTTCATTCTACATCTAAGTACACCTACTGTGTATGGGTGAGAACAGGGCCCAATTTCATGGCTCTGCTAACCACAGCTTTCCGCGCTTAGCGCCAGCAGAAACATTCTGCGCTAACCCTGTAAGCACAGAATCCTTAGTTACGGGTTGTACGCATGCTCAGGAGCCAAAATTCCTAGTCTGGTTCCCAGACCAAAATATTCTGACTATTTCTGATGAATATTAGGTCCGGTAGCCGCCAATGTCACGTGACGAAAATTGCCAGAAATCTGGCACTTTCTTGTTTTCGGTAACATTTTGCTATTAAC
This sequence comes from Hippasteria phrygiana, assembly GCA_037893225.1. NCBI lineage: Eukaryota > Metazoa > Echinodermata > Asteroidea > Valvatida > Goniasteridae > Hippasteria > Hippasteria phrygiana. The sequence goes on along the minus strand of JAZGUH010000446.1, from coordinate 176,689 downwards.
GTTGATGTTCGCAATAACAAAATATCTCTCAGGCCCGCGTTACAGATCCTGGAATTTGAATTCTCAATAATTTTTAAAAACTGAAAAATCAATGCCACACTCTCGCAGTATTTTGCGAACTGGATTTTGCAAGAATGTTAAAATTTGAATGATGCCACTGACGTCACTCGGACTAACGCTGTACGTCATGATCTATTTTAAACCGCGGTTACGTAGCTGCATGACCTAAGATTTAGACATCCGGGAATCTTCAGGTCAGGGAACCAGACTACCAAAATTCCAATGAAAATGGCTGTCAGGGAGAAACTTACTTGCCATATCCCCTTCGTCCACGTCCTCATCCTCCTCACTCACGCTGTTCTCAATCCAGCTGTCCGTGCTACCCAGCGAGCCACTGGTCCCCAGCACCTTCTCCCCACCAAGCTTCCTTGCCCGTGGGAACCGGGGAAGCCAAATGTCATCCGAGTCCTCCTGTCCGCTCCGGGGAGACTTAATGTCCGGCGTCCGGCACCGCAGACTCCCATTATTGGGCGAGGACTCGAGCTGGGTGTTGGAGTTGAACCCGCTGTCCAGCTCGTCCGGCGAGAAGCCATCCGAGAGCTGCCTGGGGTTTATCGACGTGCGGTGGGACCGGTTGGGGGTCTGCTCTTCCAGGATGGAGTCTTCAGATCCACCCAAGGAGGCAATTGAGCGGGTACGGTTGGAGCAAGAAGAGTCTAAAGAATCCATGCGGACTTGGCGGACCAGAGATGCTGGCTCCATGGTCCCAGGATCTGGAGGAGAAACAAACTCTACATCATTCTATGGGACTTACAAAATTTGATTCTTATAACAGGCTTCGAAAGTGGAAAGAACATGTGGGGGAAAAAAGAAGATGCTCATAGATGCAGAAGAATGGGGATGAACCGTCTTAAAGCAAGCCCAGTAAATCACAGAATGGACGGAAGCAGGCAACAGGCAAAGCATCCACAGTGATGCTGCACATGAGAGAAAAATGTATTTGCAAAGCTCTGTGTTCTACACCTAAGAGACAGTGTAGCTGGGTGTAAAGTTAAATCTCCAATGGAAACACCAGAGTAACACTTCATTGCTTTTCACACTTGCTACACTGAATAATACATGGCTTTAGTCACTTAACCTGTACATGCATTTGTATTACTCTATGCAGTTGTTTGAAGCTGTGTTCACTCCAGGTCAGTTTACAGAATGATTCACAATAATACTGAATGCATAATGTTCTTCACTAACGCATTCTGTGCAGTAATAATCATTCGCTAAATCTGAAGTCCAAAAGTGTGACATGTTTTTTGGTGTCCCTGTTACACCTGACCTGTGTAAATTTCCCATCAAGTATCATTAAAATTGACTTCACACTATATTTTACTTGTTTGGCAGGTACTTTGATTAAAGAATGTGTCCTGATTTGCAAAATTGTATACATGTCATGATGTAACAGGGACACGAAAAATGTCACACTTTTGGACACAACATTTATGGAATGACACTACCAGAGGTGGATGTAGGGGGAGGTTGGCAGTTCAAAGCCCACCCCCACCCCCTTCTGTACTTCTGTTTTTTTGCTGTTATGCATGTCAGTCTCTGATAACGCCATTTAGCCCAAAAATTTGTTTTACTTTACTGGATAACAAATGAAAAATCTAGTGGGCCTCGCCCCTCTGCACAAAATTCTGGCTCCGCCCCAGCCATGTAGGTTTTTATTTCCACAACTTATTTGCAGTATACAATTTGTGCCTTCCAACTCTAAAACACAGACAGTATTTGTTTATGGAATTTGTATGGTTAATACAAGTTATAAGGTGTTTTTCGGAAAAAAATTGCAAATATTGTTGAAAAACTAATCTTGTGAAACACTGCCAGAAATTGGTTTGCCTCTCAAAAACAATAAGGTAGTACTATTTGTGAATATATGGAAGTTTTTGTAGACATTTTATGCTACCGAAGAGTAAGATTTTTTATTTATCTGTACCACATACACATCACGCTTTTATGAATCTGGGAAAAAATGTTGCCGCCCCCCCCCACCTTTCAAAAGTGTTCCGTCCTGTTGGAAAAAATACCAAGTTGTGTATTGTAACTGTTCCCCTGACTGAAAGAGCTCTCAATAAATCTTTATGACTAAATTATCTTTCTCTTGCCCACTCACTAAATCCAACAATTAAGATTATCGTCGTTAACCAAACACTCATCCTCCACCGTTCACCGGAACTGCAGAGATTCTGCTGTCGTCTTCGACAGCATCAGGCAGGCCGAAGCCCGAGGCTTGCCTGAGCAAGTTCAAGGAGACAATAATGAAGCGCATCATTAAGCATCTGTCTAATGGCAGGGGTACGACCAAGGCCAATGATGTTATCTTTAAATAGGAGGTGCTTCATGCAGGATGCGGTTTGGAAGGGTTTTTGCTTCGATCCATCCAGAGGTTTGGGGAGATACAATCGCTGGCATTTAACACAGGACTCGAGGAGAGAGCTGTAGTATTAAATAGGGGGGGGGGGGGGGGGGGGAGTTATCAGCCCAAAATCTAGCCAGGTAAAACGGACTCCAGACATCAAGCCAAACAAATCAAATATTTAACTGTTAGGCCCCTGGGAACTGCTGCAGTAATAGTTGGGTTGTTTTTATATAGAGTTTGTTTTTATCTTTGGAGTTGCCAGATGCCGAGGGCAACGTGCAACAACTGCAGCATTGGGGTAAGGGGCCCACCTAGGGTGGTGCTAAAACTCATCTGCAGGATTCTGGTTCACCAACACAGAATCATACAGAGAGGAATTAGGACAACATATATCTTTCTTTCTTTTTTTTCAAAAGAAACAAACTGCAATCTCTGGCAGTTCCATTTTCGGGTTGGGTGTATAAACTAATTAGAATAACATTTGTAGTTCTGACCGTGCTCTGACCGAAAAATGTTCCCGTACTGACAAATTTTGGAAGAAACTCAATATTTCAATATCACTTTAATACTACTACACTTCTTTTGTGCACTATTTCGGTCCTCCTGAATACATTTGTTCATTATGCTACATGTACGTATGAAGATCGGTGTATGTTAATACTAGTGTCCTGCTCCTATTTAAACATTTGAAAATCGTTACTTATAGGCCAATTCTGTTGTGGAATGTCATATTGGAAAGCTTGTAACCTCGTCTAGCAATTCAATCCTAAAATGTTTCAGTTTGATACACCCCCAAACCACAGCCACAATAACTTTAAGAAAATGCACAACTTATTAAACTTGCTGTTCTTTTGTTCTCTCTTGAATGATTTATTATTTATTTATTTTTGGTTTATTTAATTATATTTATTTTTATTTTTTTAATTTTATTTATTGAAACAAAAAAAAGTGGTTTTTTTTTTGGGGGGGTGAACAGTGTGAACTGTCTCTCCTCAAAAGCAACAAAACACGAGTGTGATTTAAAAAACAATTCAAACAACTTAATTCAATCATCTAGGAGTCCAAAGTAAATACATTCATTCCCCATTTACCCTGCTGGCTGTATGTATCGCATTACTTTCTAATCACAACTTGAATTAAAATCGATACTTAAATGTCACTGGGCCCTACAGCAGACAAGGTGTTTTGTGAATCCATTAGGCGAATCACATACCGTTAATACATATTGTGCATCATTCATGATGAAGTTGATCATTAGCAGGAAGTGACCCTGTAACACCCCCCCCCCCCCCCCCCCCCCCCCCCAGGTAATTAGCACAATGATGGCCTTGGGAAACGAACTGGCTCGCCAAAAGCTTTTTATACTGAAATTTACCAACCACGTTTAAAAGTCTGTCGAGGAGGAGGCACACCTGTGCATGCGACACGGGCATTCTTGGCCGTCCGATGAAAATCAATTTTCAAACTGAATTGCTAAGAATTTTGTTAACATTAGGTAAGTTAAAACTTTCCAATAAGGCATGCCATAAAAAAACTGATTTAATGAGTTTCAAATATTGAATTAGGAGTGGGGGCGCTTTAATGGTATATCAAGCAAAGCACATAATGAAATATAGAGAGCACAGTGCATGCTTTCGCTTTAAAAAATAGTTCGCTTCCACAATTTGTTGGTTTGGGAAAAATCTATTAGATTGACATTTTCAGTCAGATCACAGACATATAGCCTTCATATTCAAGGAGGGCAGGGGTTTTACCAAGTTGTGAACATATAATTGGCTGATGGGGCATGGAGTACGTGGAAAAATTAACCCTTGATGCTAAAAAAGAAAGTTCCAAACCAAGCCTATTCAATGAACTTTCATTTGGCTACTTTAGAAGTACAAAAACATGTTTTGGCGTTGTTCCCCTCACAACATTTCTATGCTCCACCCCCTATATACCATAGTTGTGTGTACCAATTTAATTATTATTGCAAGAATTAAATCCAAGGTATATGGCAGACAAGTGATACATTCAACTCTAATACGGAAAGAATAAGACCATAAAAAGTCCACAGATTAATTCCTAGTAAGGATGGGAATTTACGTTTAATTTGATAAACGTTTAGCAAAACTTTCCCTTAGCGTTCAAACATTTAGTCCCAGTATTTGTGTAGGACGTAGGAGAGGTGCCGTCCGCGTCGAGCATTGATCGTGGCCCAGCGGGGTATTGAAAACGTCAAACACAAACAATTGTATACACTGTGTAGTACTAAGGGCATTTGTATTTCTTTGTAAATTAAATATATTTACAAAGATCCTAGATTCTTTGTAAATAAAACTGGAATGTAGATTGAGTAAATACAAGGTCGCATTTTTAAACTTCGAGTTCCGTTTAAACATTTGGGAACATTTCTAAACAGATTTGATTTTTTTTTCGTTTAATTAAGTGGCCGAAAAATGCTTCCAAATATTTGATGACGGTTGCTTTAGGAGACGATAATAAATCTGCCTTATGTATTTCAACACAATCAAAAGACACAAAAAAATCTAAAAATGTTACCAGCAATTCATTCTAAAATGTGTCCCTAGTTTTGGTTGTTTGCAATGATGAGATAAAAACATACAATTTGTCTGCGGAGTTGGAGCTATGAGTTTGTTTCATAGAAATGTCTTTTTAAAAATATTTCTTCGAAAATGCACCCCACATGGTATATTCTGGGTTGGGATCTCCATTGGGAATTTGGGGCGAATGTGTTTGCCCACAAATTTCTCCTGGCAGCTAATAATGTAAAGCTTTGCATAAACTTTGGTGGTTTTCTTTGGCAATAACTTAAAGATATTTACATCAACGCCAATATCCATTCCGAAAGCACATGTTTCAAAATAATCCCCAGATGGTAAAGAGGTTTATAATAGCTGTACATGTACATATGTACGCCCAAATTAATTAACCAACCAATTGTTAGTTGCAGACCTATTACCGGTGAATACTTTACAGAGGCATTAACCTATAAAGTATGTTAAACTGCCATCTGTCGCGGCAAAAATCGAATTTCCTCAAGCATATGCCACATCGATTGGCCACAGAGAGAAAAACCACCCAACCTATGCCCTGGACACGGACAGACACTGTTTCAACTTAATTTGCAGGTTGCATCCTCATCTATCAAAGTGTTATTAGATATCCGACTGGGCTCCCAGAAGGCCAAGGGTAAATATGAAGTCGCCATACCTGAGGAGCGACTAATCCCGTGCGGGGGTTTGGAGTTGGGCCGGAGAGGGACATGTGCGCCTTGCACTTCACATCTGAGTCAAGGGGGACGTTCATTGTTCGATCCAATTTCAAGGCAAAGGAACGAAGGAGCTTCTATTTAATAACGTCAAAGGCTCGACACAGAGGGGAATGTTGACATAAAGGGGTACTGACCAAAGAAGTAGAGACAGAGTATAATTATGTGAGAGGCAAAATTTTACTTGGTCTAAGCACTCACATGAATGTCAGAGAACTGACACCAAATCTGAACAGCTTTCTAACATCATAACCTTTATTGCAGGGTCAAAGTTGACAATACACACATACATGTACATACTGCATTATATTTCAGCCAATCAAATTGCAGGGAAGATGACTGGGATACATGCCAACCAATGAAATCCCCCAAGCCATGAACCAACTCTATCGTATATCAATGTGGTCATCTCCAGTTTTCACCCTAACACGCCCACAACGCACAACCCCCCCACCCCCTTTTTCGTGTCACTGATTGTTAAAAATAAGGCACTTCCACACTATAAAAAGCCAATGATATTGTAACACTTATTTGACATGGAAAAACAACAGAAATGGAAAGGCAATAGCAATGTTATGAAAACGGGGAACATGGAAACATTACAATTAGGGCTGACGAAGACAGGTAAACAAATCTACTTGTAATTAGGGCTGTCCTGAATATACCGAATATTCGATATTCGATCGTCAAGCGAATATTCGAATACCATTTTGCCAGTTCGAATATTCAAAAAGATATATATGCACGTGCAGATACGACTCTGATGCTCAAATGCCGCATTTTTGTCAATCGTAATTTTTTGTGGACGGAGGTTTATTGTTCCTGTCCGTAAAATCCTTGTACAACAGGGGCATGCAAAGAAATGCCATTTAAACGGTCCATAATATCAATCGCCATACGTAAAACACCGGCGTGCTTTTACGGGCATTTTTTTTTACCGGTGTGGCATGCACTGAAAAACTTGATCGGCGAGTATCGAATATTCTAATATTCGGTCAAACCCTGTTTCGAATATTCGAATACTAAATTATTCGAAAATGAACAGTCCTACTTGTAATTAATAGAAGTTTGGGGTTTCGATCCAAGCGGAACCCTAACCCCCTGGGGTACATGCAAAATCATATTAGAATTGTTGGATTTAGCAGGGTAAGGGCTAATTAGTAACAGACCACTCAGAATTAAGCCTACTGCACTAGTTCAGTTCCTGGTAGTTGTTGAACTTATTATACAATATTTTATTTTCATCTGTCACAACACAATGAAGAAAATCATCTTCCCCTCCCCCAACCCATGCCCCTCTCCCTACCCCTGGGCATCGCCAGGATTTTTTCTGGAGAGGGAAAAGCACTCACCAGTAAGCAGTAAAGGGAGAAATCACCAGCTGTGGCAAAAATCAAAAGGGAGATCACTCGACGCTTTGTTCAAGACCGCGATACCTAAGCCTATTGTATATACATGTAGCCGCATTTTAGGCCCCTTTCAGCATGTTTCGAGTGTTAAATATACATTCAATTGAGTACGACATTGACTTCGCACCTCGTTTATTTATGTTTAATTTGTTTTCTCCTTTAAAAAAAAATCCAGGGGGCCCTTGCCCCCCCCCCCCCCCTTGCGATGCCCATGCCCCAACCCCCCCCCCCCCCCCCCCCCCAATGCCATCACTGGTCTGTCTTCAGGCATGTGACAAGAAAAAGTAGGTGCAATGGAAAATTTTATACAGCGATACATCTCTTGACCCAGATATGTACACCCAATTTTTTCTTTTTCTGCAAGTTCACCCCGAACAAGGCTAAAACCCACTCAGGGTACGGAGCTACCAAAAGGAAATGAATAAAAAATGCAAGAGATAGGAATTAAGATTACTCTTGAAGCGGGAAAGATCATATGATGAAGGGAAACATGCACCAGGCAAAGAATTCCATAGAGATACAGAACGAGGGAAAAAGCTATTGGCAGAGTTTTTCAGTAAAATAGGCCAATGTATAAAAAAAAAAAAAAAATATGTTGCTGACTACACACCACAAGATTGATTATCAAGACATTACATTCTGCCCATGCTTTGAAATGGTCTCATTTAATTAATTTTGTTGGGGGGCACTCAATGAGATACGATGTGCTAAATTGAACTTGATGAGTTCAGAATGCTGGCATCCTTATTTGGTACAACATCAGGTGGATGTTCTGTCATCACTATTATCTGGGGGAGTTGATGATGAGGCTTTAGGAATGAAAGTTCAAATCCTGTCATGGACAAATACTTGCACCCTTGGGCAAGGTCGTAATACCATACTTGCTTATCCCAAGAGAGTATACCGGAGTATGTAAATTACTGGCAATCGTGGACTAGGGATGAAAGGGAGTAGACAAAGGGTCCAGGATTGACCGATCGTCCACGATTAAAATTTGTGTACAAAACATATGGGAGGCTGTCCGAAAAAATTAAAGTACAAACAAAAGAGGGGCAATAGGGAGTCCGCGATTGCCGGTATTTACACACTTGTGTGAACTTGTGAGGGCAGGGGTTCGATTCCCACGATGTGACACATTGTTTGCCCTTGGGCATGCCATATTAATTCACCACACTTGCTTCTCCCAACAGAGTATCCCTAAGGCCGAGTCTGGTTCCTTGACCTGAAGATTCGCCGACGTCTAAATCTTAGGTCACGTTTTTATTCCGAGTGATTGTAATTTCTTCTTTTTGAAGATCAATAAAGTTTTATTATGTCTTATGTGACGTCAGTGGATCATTCAAATTTAGTATTCTTGGCAAAATCCGGTCGGCAAAATACTGCAAGGGTATTGCATAGATATTTCAGCTTTATGTATAATTGAGAATTCAAATTCCAGGATCTATAACAGGCCCGACAGACATTTTGTTATTGCGAACATCAACATTAACAGCCGAATGTTACCAAAAACAAGTTTGGAAAACTTCGGACATTTTCGGAAACAGTAGGAATTCCTCCCATTTTCGTCACGTGACATTGGCAGCGACCGGACCTAATATTCATCAGAAAAAGTCAGAATATTTTGGTGTGGGAACCAGACTACCCGAGGCTGAGCCCATGAGTTTTGATTCCCCATGTTACATAGCTCTTGTACCCTTGGGTCCAAGGCTTCATAATACAAGTATAGTTGCAAGCAACTATATCTGTACTCATCAGGAATGGGTACAAATTATTAATCTCACTTGGAAATTATTTCAAATAAACTCAAAATAAACTAAAATCCTCAGGGTAGCAATTGGACAAATCTGTAATTTTAGAAAGGCTACAGTCTCCAGAAAGCTGTGATGCCAAATAGGTTAACTGAAGATGCTCCTTGAAAATTAAAAGAATGCATCACTTATGACTTGTCTACAGAATTAATCCCCTCCATCAGCTAGCATTTAAACAGCATCTTGGATCACTCATCGGGAGATTAAACAGAATACAGATATGGACAGAATAATTCTTGATTAGATGCAGCTAGATTCTTTCTACATGATAAACTGGCCTTATTGAGAAAACAGACATTGATGTGATATATACCTGTATGGACATGTAGACAAGTACAATTATTCAACTCTGATTTTGTAGATTAAAAATTTGTTTGGCCAGAGGGAGCAGAACATTTTCTGTTGGGCTTAAAAATAGGGTGGGAAACACACAAAAAAATGGCCTACGTTTCTTTCATTTTAATTTTATCATTACTATTATTATCATTTGAACTGTTGTTTTTGTTGATCTGTTGTTGATTTGTTGGTGTTGTAATGGCACAGACATTAGACAAACTTGATAGATTGGACAGCCCTTTAATATTTGAGGAACCTTTTCTTCACAAGACACGTATGACAAAAAAAGATATGACCAAAAAAAAGATAAGGAAACTTTTACTCAATGTCAAGAGAAAAAAAAGAGCAAGAACATAAAGCAACAATTATCAGAACCAGAATTATCATTCTGATTACCATGGTGATTGCTGACAAATAAACAAATTTAAATACTAAGAACAGACAAAGGTATATGCGCCTTTATTTGGATGCTGCTTTGAATATAAGATTAAAAAAAGTAAACAGATATAAATCCGTACAAAAGGTCAAAAGCAAAAGTTGTTTTCCTTCCTCCATGGTTTCAGCTACCTGCCAGAAAAAAAGCAATTAAGGGTGCACCACACTAATTCAAGCTCCATTGACAACAGTGTAAAATCAACAAAGTTCAGGGCCAAATAACCTGTACCCCAGCATCACTGGGGTCTACACAAACAAATGTCACTCATTGTTTGATCTTTTGTCTTTTCATTTTTTTTCTATTTTGGGGGGGTTAGCCAATTACATTTTTAATTATTGACACAAATCAAACCCAACCTTCCAAAAAGTCCTATTTTCCAAGCCGATCAACATCCATTCTTAAAATGGCATCCCTCTACTTTCTCGGGCAAATTGGACCCATTTTTCAACAGCAATTTTTATCAAGTCTGCACACATGGAAGCCAGAAACCAGTATGTTGATGAGCTGGCGCATAAATTCGGATATGAATTAGTGTAGTGCACCCTTAATTTTTGCACAGTGAGCTGCAAGAAGAACAAAAGATGCATTTTCCTTTCAACAGCCATAAGGTGTAGTGCATAGCATTGTCTCTTACTTTTAATAGTATGAAAACGGTCCTCACAGATCCTTTACCCAATCACAGCGTACATAGTGTACATACCGGCCAATTAACAGCTGAACAGGTGAATCAACTTTTGATAGAGGTATACTGCCAAAGTGTGCATGTGTGAACCTTGAAGATATTATTAAGGAAAACAGCTGCGCACACACACACAGTCATGTAAACGGGTGCAATCGTGGACCTCCCATTGTTCCTCTTTTGTTTATACTCTAACTTTTTCGGAAGGCCTCCCATTGGTTTTGTACACGATTTTCAATCGTGGACGTTAGGTCAAACGTGGACCCCTTTGTCTACGCTCAAATTCTTTTGTCCTAGGTCCACGATTGCCAGCATATACAAACTCACACATGTCAATAGTGGGTGGAAGATGACCTGAACACCAGGAAGGGTTTTGCAAGAATGCAGGACACTGGAACTCCTCCAGCATTTCCAGTGCATCAATCGATGTGTGTAGCAACTATTATTTAGGGAACTATTTTGCTGTCGGCATCCCAGTGCAACTAAGTGGTTTTGTGAAAGGGAAAGCATCCAAATTTACAGGAAGTTGAAACTATTGCAAATTAACACTAACCTATACCTGAATCCATCAAAATCCATACCCTTGTTTTGGAAGATTTTGGCGGATTCAGGATACCTCCATATTGAAAACTGGGAGATTTTGATGGATTGAGGATTGTATGCCTGGCAGTACTGCAGGATTTTGATGGATTCAGGATACCTCCATATGGAGCAGTCACCAAAACCAACTTTTTGTGCATGACAAAATATATAGGTGGATGTTGGCGGATTCAGGATACTTTCTAGTAAAGTTACCCAAGCTAATAGGGGTTAGGGTTAATGAACCAAAATGCATTGATCATTGCAATTGGTTGAAGACAAACTAAGGAGTCTGTGGCTAAAGTCTGTTTTTTTGGTGCCAAGGTAAATTATGAATATTATGATAGAAAATAAATGCACAAGTTAGTTAACCCTCCTACTGTTATAACTATCATAACCTATACAAAAAAACCGCTTGTGTGTTTCAACCTGAAACTTAATAGGTTTTGATAGGTAGGGTAGTTGGCTCCATTTTGACACCGAGAGAGGGAGGGTTAATCAATCAAGGAACATACCCACCAACCAATTAAGTCCCATTTAAATTTACATTTCACTGTAGCTACATGTATGTCTGATATTTCTTTTGTTATTGTTTATCTGTCACAGGAACAATGAAGAACAAGAGCATTTTTGCTTCATGCTTTCCTATGTGTTGGTAGTGTCGATTGGAATTTTAATGAAAGCTGTTTAACAATTAGTGATCATTACATGTAATTTTGTTAACCCCTTGCCGCCAGTTGACACAAATATGTGCGGATTGAAAATTGCCACCTGGCCGGTTGACGTCTATATATGTGCCAATTTCTGCATTTTCAATCCATAAAGGGCCGGTCACACTGGCCACGATAACGATAACGAAAACGAAAACGAAAACGTGCGGTATTACACGCGCGACAATTCCACCAATCAATGGCGTTCATTCTCATCATTTTCGTTATCGTCGTCGTTATCGTGGCCAGTGTGACCGGCCCGTTATTGGGGTATTGTGTACATTATGCTTGGCTGCACAAGCCTCTTGTTTCCGTTTCGCTTGGCTGCATAACCCGGCCTGGCGCCCCATGCCCAGCGCCCCCATGAAATACCGGGTACCGGGTTCAAGGGGTTAAATGTGTTCATGATATTTGTTTTTGTTTGCCAACATGTAATAAATGTGCAGACTTAAAAAGAAAAACCAAAAAAACAACAAACAAAAAACAACTTGACCAACTTTTCCACTGTCTAACTGTCCATCCAGTGACAGATCATCCAACCGGCCAAGCTACTTTTAGGGCCAGTCCCTTCCTAATTGAGAATCAAGCAATCTAATTAAATCTCATTTATATGCACTGTGCTGTGCTCTTAATTGGCAATTAATTGTGTATTATTAATCGATTCACTGAACTAATAAAGGCGTGGAGTGTCAGCCAACTCCATAATTACTACCGGTACCCTTGCATCATCAAAACCGTTTTTGTTCTCTTCCCAAATAACAGTCCCATCCGTATGTGCCATCACAAACCTTTTAAACGTAGTGTACACGATTAGTAATCCTCCAATCTATTTTTACTTAATTATTAGGAAATACCTCACTAGACTGTCTCAATCATCCTATGAAATTATGGCACAAGGTGTGCTGTCGTCAAGAAAAGTGGAAATGTTGTCGTTTTCAGCTGGAAATCGTTGGAAAACTGGCCTGTAGCCTTTAGTCAAGGCGCGCGTGGCTACCCGGATGAGTGGCACGCCCCGGACATGCTGGCACGTCAGCGTCCGGGTAGCCACGCGCACCTTGACTAAAGGCTATCATCCGCCCGACGGTTGAAAATGAGCGTCGTTTTTCTCTCATTTTTTTCGCCATCCAACAACAGAAAACTTTGAACAGGTCAGTGGAACGATATTTCCTATAAAATACTAACCCCCAAATCCACCCATTTCTGAAAATTGCAATGTACACTACATTCAAATACTAGATATAGCAATCAATTTTGTTTTTATTACAGTCTGTGGTCTACGATGATTTAATCTAGATCTGCTTCCTTGAAATGGAGTGAACTATTTCAACAAAGAATTTACACAATGCATTAATTCTAGCGCAGGAAAATTTAATTGTCAGTCTTTGTTTATTTTGATTAAAAAAAAGTCATCAATAATTTGATATTCAAATACTGCAGACACAAAAGACTAGCTCATAATAATACCCCACATCCAAAATGTTTAATATTAGATCCACTGTTGTGATATTCTATGCCTTTGTTAGAAAAATAATATATATATTGATTGGTAGTATACAGCTGAACGGGCACACAGCACCAATGGCCTTGTAGAATTCAGCAATAACTTGGCCAAAATACAAACAAAAAGAACAAAACAAAATGCTTCAAATGGGTCATTCCGTGTCAATTCAACACGCTTTTGGACCCGACCGTCACGGATTGAATTGAAATTCGGTGTGCTGATTGGACTCCTTGAGAAACCCCCAGAACCGAAAATTTATGTCACTCGGTTAATTAGTTTTTGAGATACGGGTTAACGAACTTTTGACAAATTGGCATGACCTCCTATGTTTGGACATCCATATCTCGAAAAGTAAAGCACCTACAAAGATAAACTTTACATCATTTTAAAGCTCTTGAAATGGCCTTTATTTCATAAAATCAAATCAAAATGATACCACGTACCACAACAAAATTACGTAAATATATGACCTTTGACCTTGATTTGCGAAAATGCAGTTTTTTTCAAAATGCGTAATTCTTTTTTCTTAGTTCTGGGGGTTTCTCAAGGAGTCCAATCAGCACACCGAATTTCGTTTTAACCTGTTACGGTCTAGTCCAAAAGCGTGTTGAATTGACACGGAATAACCCAAATATGAGGAAACTGAAATGTTGTCCTTTCTTTGTGCTGTCAATTACCTCCAGTTAATATTTTTTCAGGAATATAGCCACTGATACATTAAATTTAATGAGTGATTAAGTTACAGTAACAATACGAGAGAGACTGAGATTGCGGGTAACACCATGTGAAATAAATCTCTTCTAGGAAGAAGTGTGGTTCTGAAAAGAACCGGGGTGAGTGTGTAACTCATAACAAGAAGGCCAACATTACATTCACCATGTACTGTCACTCATTATAAATGACGACTGCAGCACAGTGTAGGGTGCAATTAATCGGAGCATTATGATGATAAATCAAGTGTCCTATGTATTCGGTATCTTGCCTGGAAGGAATTTTTTTTATGAAAGTAGGTTTTGTGAAAAGATGGAATTTGCATCAGGGTTTTGTTTTATTACAGACATTTAAAAAAATTGTATGCATATAGAAGTAGTCATATGCAAATGTTCTTTGGTTTTTTTGCTAATACAATATCTGCTGTATTATAGTATATATTATAGTAGATATTTTTCAATAAACCGTAGGTAAGCCTTTCAGTCATACATCTGAAATCTGGAATTTAACGGTATTTCTGGTGGATCAATGTGTAATATAAACAAATAACCCGCCCAACCCCACCCCCCCCCCAAAAAATGTTCAAAACCTGACACAAAATCATTGTAATCACCACTGACAATATTTTGTGCTACCTGCCATAATAGTAGATTCAACCGGATAGAGATAGGAGCTTTATGAGGGGCAAAAAAAATTCATTGATTTGGAATATCCTCTTACTGAAGACAGCCGAGGTTAGTACAATATAGCCTGTGCAGACAAATCCTATTGATTATCGATGTAATGATATAATCCGGGTAGTCCAAAAATAGACAGGGATGGGGATATTAGGTTGAATCTACCAGGCCTAACAATTTTCAGGTCCAAACCTCAACCCCCCCCCCCCAAAAAAAAAAAAATAGAAAAAAAAAAGCTTTTGGATTCACTCTGTTGTGATTATTTTTTTGAAAAAGGACAATGGGATCCAAACTGAACGATAAATGTACTGCCACAAAGCATCCAACATTTTGCATACTCATCCATAACCAGCCCTTCAATTCCTGTTTCACTTGGTGGGGTTTAAATTTCTTTCCCTGCTATAAAAATCGTGACTCGTCCTCCCTCTCCTTCAGACGTTTCCCTGAATCTAAACTCATGAAGACACTACTCTCTGTCTGCAACTAATCAATCATTCAAAATCATCAAAAAGAATTAAAAATCATCCAAAGCGGAAAACAACCCTTACCCTTCTTAGACAGTTCTTGAAAGCATTCACCTCAGTGATACCTCGCTCATTCACCAGCGGTTAGTGAACTGTCGAGGAGCGTAAAACATCCTCCGAATGGTCTGGGCTCGCTCGAGGGATTTGCCGCTCACTTATGCAGTTTCCTGAAAAATACATCAAAAGAACCCAATCCATCAGTATGTCTCCATTGTTTCCGCACGTTTACAGAACATAGCAGCAGTCCCACTGAATACTGATTAATTGTTAATGGCTTTGAGACATGCATACTCCCCCTATAACACCAGTGTGTGGGGGAAAATGGACTTCAAATTCCACCCTGAAAAGGGAGCTCCGCAGAAATGATGTTTGCACATGTGACCCAAAACTGCAGTGAGAAAAAGGTTTGTTCATGTCTGCTCATTGGGTTGCCCTTCACATGAGTTAACCTTGATGTTTTCATTATTTCAGGTTTCATACATTTTCTCAACCAAGAATCTTGCAAGACTTTCTCAGGGTTTTTCACAGACATTTTTCAAATTGCAGTGCTGTGACTATCGACATAAATTGCTGCAGTACAATGAAAATAACATTGGTAACACAAACATGCACCATTGAAAGATCAAAGCAGAATTTTAGTACAAAAAATGCTTTCAGAGTTTGTCAAAATGATCCTACAATTGCCTCATCATACTAACTACAAGAAACAGTTTCCCATCCAAAAACAATGCAAACACCTGTTAGAACAAATAAAAAGAGGCAATATGTCCAAAATGTCTAGGCTTTATTCAGGACCAAAGCGAAAGCAACAATCATGAGTACACAATCATGAGTAAAACATGTTGGGAAACAATGATGTAAAAACGTATCTGAGAGAATAGATTATCTGGCTCTCTATGTAAGAAGGAAAAAGGGCTTTAAGTTCGTCAAATACTAGATATCTGCAAAAAATCATAATGGTGTCTTGATAACAAAACATGTGCACCAATGGACTGCGGCTGTGCTCAAATATAAAGCTGGGATAGGTCTATATGAATACAGATGTTTCACCACTTCAGATAGACATACATGTATACCTAATTAATCATCTATAAAACAAAACTCTAGAGGAGTTATCCTACAGATGGCAAATGAGAAGGGATTAATTTGTAATGTCTTTATCGCTTACACCTTTTTAGCATGTTAAGTGTATCATTCACCAGAGTTGTATTCGAGTCCCTGCAAGTCCTTTCACAAGTCCTTTCGCAAGCCCAGTCAGAAGCGCTTTCATAAAGTCGGTCACAAGTAACTGGATGAACAATGACAAAGGAATGCCTTTGTCAAAGCTCATTTGAATAGCTTGTGATTGGGATAAGGACTGGAGGGCTTGTGATGGACTTGCAGGGACTTGTGAAAGGACTTGCAGGGACTCGAATACAACTCGTCATTTACATTTTGTTTCGCTTATGTGTATGCAAGTAGGATTTAATGAATTTGTGATTTTATCCTGAATTTAAATCAACACTTTTGTCAATTGTCTTTTTCATATACACATTGTTTTTGTTGTATACCCGTCCAGGTCTCTTTCTATTTAATGATTATTTGGTTATGATTTCATATGATCTTATTTCCAATATGTTTAGATATTTTTATATACTTTTAATCCTTTTAAATGACTATTTTTTGTTTTATTTCTTATCTTCTTTGTAATTTTATGTCCAGGGCCCCGTGGAAGACCACATCTATGTGAACGGGCTACCCTGATAAAAGATCAGAAATAAATAAATAAATAAATAAATAAATATATAAATATACAGACACAGTGATTAATGGACAGACACAGCAATTAGCAAACAAAAGTTAATTTCTCTGAAACCATCACAGCTGAATGGTAAAAGCCTTTTTGTAAAAGCCTTTTGTTCCACGCATCGCAAGACACAAAGACTGTGGGTATTGATGGATATTAACGGAAATGCCTGTATTGTGCAGTGAGCAACAACGTAGAAACGCATCAAGGATGTACATGAATAGTCTAGGCCCACTGACGAGGGAATCGTACAAGAGAGAAACCGTAGATGTTTTGTATCTCACATGTAGAGTGGCATTTTTGCATGTAACTGGGCATGAAATCAATATGATGCAGTGTAAGCACTGAATTAGCTAAGTATTTTCAACGATCTCTTCTTTTTCCCTGGTACATGTATAATCAGTGATTTAGCACTGGTCTCCCTCAGTGGACTTTTTTTCATCCATGTGACAAAGCGTTAAATGTTAATAACAAAACTATCGCGTGTGGACTGCCTTGGAGTGTTCAGCGTACATGTATCATATGGAGCAGGGCTACGTTCCACTATACGCGAACGTTGCCAACGTTGGCCAACTACGTGAACAATTTTCCATTAGAGGTGCACAAAATTATTGCCGAACGTTAGTGAACGTTTGCGTTGTTCGCATGAGTGGAACGCACCCCAGGTTATCAAACTACGTGTGGTTGTTGAAATAAGCGACAGCGTTTCAGAGTTGCAGTCGAGTCCCTGCAAGTACTTTCACAAGTACTTTCGCAAGTGAGTCAAGTCAGAAGTCCTTTCATAAAGCTGGTCACAAGTAACTGGATGGACAATGACAAAGGAATGCCTTTGTCAAAGCTCATTTGAATAGCTTGTGCTTGGGATTAGGACTGGAGGGCTTGTGATGGACTTGCAGGGACTTGTGATGGACTCGACTACATCTCTTCAGCGTTTACAGGTCTTCAAAATACCATTTTCTTGAAGATGACAGCATTTCAGATGGGAGTATTTCTAAGGAGGATTGATACTGGTACCATCTTTACAAACAGCAAGCCTTCAGATTAAAACTAATCATTTTTTTCCCCAATCATCACCATTGTTCTCATAATTCAATTCAATTCAATTCAATTCAATTCAATTCAATTCAATTCAATTCAATTCAATTCAATTCAATTCAATTCAATTCAATTCAATTCAATTCAATTCATCATGTGACACACATGAAATTTGTTATCCTTTGTACAGCAGGAAAAAATTCATACAAACATTAAAAATGTACACATTACACAATGGCAATATACACACAAAACATTATCTACTACCATTTCGGTTAAAATTGTATTGAGCAGTGGGTAAAAAAGATTTGTTTAACCTATTACTTTTGAGACTTAGCTGACGAATTCTACCTGATCTATTTATAACAATCAGCGGGTTAAGAGGATGTGTATTGTCAGACAAAATACAATTGAATTTACTCATGACACTATTTTGGACTAACTTCTGAAGATCCTCAGTATCATCACCTATAATCTTACCAGCACGTTTCACGATACGTTCTAGTTTCTTCCGGTTGATAACAGTGAGAGAGTTGAACCACGCGATCGAACAGAAAATTTATAATGATTGTATCGTACTCTGATAGAACAATTAAAAAACCCTGGTATTTACATTAAAATGTTTCAGTTTCCTTACAAAGTGTAACCGTTGATTGGCTCTTTTTTATAAACTGTTGTAGTGTAGGAATTCCAGTTTAGCTGACAATCAACCACAGTTCCTCGGTACTTATTTTCATTAACTACTTCAACATTTTAACAGGTTGCACAGTTTGTTTGTTCTTTTGAAAATTAAAAACCATTTCTTTAGTTTTTTGCACATTAATGATTAAGTGATTGTCAGCACACCAATCAACAAACAGATCAATGTTACTTCTGTAATCCAATTCGTCAGTCAGTTATCAATCCTGTCAAGACAGTATCATCAGCATGTTTAACCAAAACACAGGAGTCACTTTGTAGTTAAAATCAGGCGACAAAACAACCATGGGGAACTCCAGTATAATGTATAATGTATAATGTATAAATGTATAATGTCAGAGCTTGCACCAGTTTACTCTGACCCTCTGTGGTCGTTGGAATAAAAAGTTAATAATCCAAAGAGAAAGGTGTGGATTAACATTCAAATGCTGCAGTTTGTGGGAAAAGAGCCTGTGGTCTAATGGTGTTAAACGCAGAAGAGAAATCAACGAATAAGGCACGGACATAAGTCTTACAGGTGTCAAGATGACTATGAAATGTTATGTAACAAAGTTATCATTGCATCATCTACACCACGGTGAGCACAATACGCAAACTGAAATGGGTCCGCTATACCTCTCGCGTTTCACCAAGCAGGAAATCTCTGACGATTCTTTCAAAGCATTTCATCACAATAGGTGTGAGGGCAACTGGTCTGTAATCGTTGAGAACAGCTGGTTTGGTTGTTTTAGGGATTGGACTAATTATAGAGGATTTCCATAGCTTGGGAACTGTGTGAGTGTCCCAAAGACCATTGAAATAACAGCTGAAAAATTCCTGCGAGCTCTTTGTAACATGCTTTCAAAGTCCTGCCAGAGTTCCTAACTGGACCAACAGCTTTATTTTGTTTGTATTTATAGATTTAAATGCCTTTCCCAATTTGAAAGGTTGTGAGAACAATATTGTCGTATGTATGATTAGATTCGTACACTTTTAAGCGAGAAATGAACCACTACATCAACTTGACAGCCCAATTTGCCAACTCCCTTTTTCAATAACCATCTCATCAAATCCGCTTCCACTTTCCACCTTTCTCCATCCCGTCTGGTCACACCCTTCGATCCATACACATTATTCCTCCATGTTTAGACTTACGGCCTTCAGCAGCGGAAGACACACTATTTCCACTCTGCCGTTACAAGTGCAGCACATATCACTCTCAGGCTAGCACTCAGTGCACACACAAGCAATCCTTAATTGCCCATTGTGCCACAGTCAATGACACTCATACACGGCCAAAGAAAGTGCGTGGGCAAGGCATTCTGCATCTGTACAAATTGGCTTCAAGGATGGCTTCTCGGATTGCTTAAATTTGTTTTTTTTACAAGAGAGGGAGTGGCTTTTTGCTTTAATTAAGGACCAGTAAATTAGCAACAGTGTTATCACGTTTCAACCTTTGTATGCTCTTTTCAGGCAAGAGCTTATGATATAACAAATGTATGGAATAAACCTTCAAGTTACTGGAATTGAAGAGATTTTGAGTAGACCGAATGTACTGGTGAAATGCAATCCAGCAAAGCAGACATGCAGTCCAACCCTCGAGCACGGGGACGAACAGACTTTAATTAGGATAGTAGTAGCAGTGGCAGAGTGGTTCCAGACCCAAAATTTGGGGAGGATAAAATTCTTTTTAAAAAGGTGACATATCTGAAAGCCAGATTTTTAAGTTTTTCAAAATATACAGACAACTTAAAAAAACTGACCCTTAAAGAATCTGACCCTTTAAGACGGTGTCATACAATCTTATCTACAAGATCTATTTTTTTGGAGGGCTCGACAAAATGTCAGGAGGGACAAGATCGTCCAAACTCTAGTAACTGCCCTCACAGGATCTCGGAACAAAAATGGTATAAAGCCCCTTACCAGGGGTGAAATCTGCAGTGTTTGGGGGTCGCCAAGGACCCCAGAGCAACGCAGGGTCAATGGTTTGCATTTGCTCAAAGGCACCCCTTATAATGCCAGTTTCTACTGGTCCATATCCACTTTTACGGGATAAACACCTTTAACGTAACACTTCAAGAATTCCACATTTCAAAAGAGCTTAGTTAAAAATTTCAGAATTCCATAAAAATTGCGACAAATCTCACCCCCTACCTTACACTACAAGGATGCAATCACTCTCTCAAAGCAGAATTCAAGCTATACATTTATGAAGTCTCAATCACAAGAATTGTTAAGAATTGTCCCAGACAGTGGATAAGCAAGTGGTATACACTACTCGAGTTAAAAGTAGTGTACACGATTGGTAATCCTCCTATTATTTGTTTACTGAATTATTACTAAATACCTTACTAGACTGTTAGTTAATAGTAGTCGCTCAATCATCCTGTGAAATTATGGCACCAGGTGTGCTGTCAAGAAAAGTGGAAATTTATATCGTTTTCCAACAATTTCCAGCTGGAAATCGTTCGAAAACTGCCCTGTAGCCTTTAGTCAAGGCGCGCGTGGCTACCCGGACGAGTGGCGCGCCCCGGACATGCTGGCATCGGGGAGCGTCACGCGTCACACGTCCAGGTAGCCACGCGCACCTTGACTAAAGGCTATCATCCGCCCGACGGTTGAAAACGAGCGCCGTTTTTCTCTTGTATTTTTTTCGCCATCCAACAACGTAAAACTTTGAACAGGTCAGTGGAACAATATTTCCTATAAAATCTGCACATTTCCGAAAATTGCGAAAATGACCAATCATGTACACTGCCTTTAACCCCTTGAGTACGGTATTTTACGGGAGACGTCGGGGTGCCGCGGCGGCTCTGGCAGCCAAGTGAACCGCTACAATGTGTTTGTGCAGTCAAGCGTAACATATACACAATATTCCAACAATGGATTAAAACTGCACAAACAGCAGCCAATGGCGTCATCCGGCCTAGTGGCACTGTTTAATCCAACAATGAATTGAAACTGCACAAACAGCGGACAATTGCGTCATCCAGCCTGGTGGCACTGTATTTTTTTTAGCCAAATTTTGCAGGCAGTACTTGGATGGAAAACCTCACCACATTTTGCTCGCATTAAGCAAACCTGACAAAGCACCTGTCCTTCCCCAGCACAAAGATGGCCCATTGAAAATCATGTCATATATGACATGGCTACCTTCTATATATAAAGCTGTTATTATTGTTAACCAATCACTCAAAACTCCCTGAAATGCTGTATGTGTCGCAAGGGACACATAAATCATTCTTTCATCAGCACTGCGACTGTTATCATTTCTGGATGTGCACATACACTGTACATATATCTACATGATATATATTTAAGTGATTTTTTTGTGTGTTTTTTTTAGGGCTGTCCCGAATATAGCGAATATTATAATATTCGATCATCAACCGAATATTTGAATAGTTTTTTGCCGGTTCGAATATTAGAAAAATATATATATGCACGTACAGATAGAAAAGTTACGGCGCTTAGCAGTGTCAAATGCCGCATTTTTTTGTGGACAGAGGTTTATTGTTCCCGACCGTAAAACCCTTGACACTTCTAAAATAATTATTGCAAAAACTCAGGCTGGAGTTTGGTTTCTTGTTATCAGAAGGTTATATGTACTCGTAATGATCTTGATACAATGCAAACAAATGTCCATCGGGTGGTCTATAATATCGATTGCCGCATGTAAAACACTGGCATGCTTTGCATGCAACTTTTTACCGGTGCGGCATGCAGTTGCAGCAGACGCCGGTTGACCGGCGAGTATCGAATATTTGAATATTCGGTCAAGCCCAGTCTCGAATAATCAAATACTAAATTATTCAAAAATTGACGTTAGCCCTAGGTTTTTTTTTAATGTGAATTAAAGTTAAGTTGGTTTCATTTCAAATGTAATTTTCTGCCAACATATATTAGTGTTTTAATTGTATTTATTTTCAAACACAAGCAGGTAACCTATAAACTTTCTGAATTTTCCTTCATTAGATGATCAGCCAGCATTGGCTATACATCCATACTACAAGATTGACATTACAATATAATAACAGTGCTTACAAATAGAGCACTTGATTAAAATGCCTTAAAGCATTCCCCACAATTATGACCCCTGGTCATCAGGCCATACATTTATGAAATACACACATTAAAACGACAATGTCAATTAAAAAGTCAACTACGTATACAGCTACTTATGGACTGATATTTGCAACATCCCTCTCCCCGACCCCCCCCCCCCCCAAAAAAAAAATTGATCAGAAATATCATTCCTCTTTTACGGATCTGGTCGTTCAGGAGCATGGGTAAATATTCGTCTGGGAATAATGCAATTACGGAGTCCATAATACAATAAAGAGGTAAGCCGTGGGACGTGTGCAAATATCAGATCTATGATACTTATTGGTCCCCCGAGTTCCAGTACTATAATCGGTATGTATGTGATATTCTTGACAGAGTATCGGGGAGGTTGGGGGGGGGGGGGGGGGTGAGGACATGCAGAGGCCAGGGGAGGGGCATGGCCCAAGTGAAATTCTTAAATTCTACGAAATATATGGACTTCTAATAATCCCCAAGATAATCCTGACCAAAGTGCCAATGGCACATTTTTTGTACATAATGTACGTCTTGTACGCAACTCCACATAAAAAGTAGGGAATGCACTCTGCAGTCCTGAATCCATCAAAATTACACTCAAGTGTTAAGAGGAATTTTGGGGGGTTAAGGGCCAAGCAAGAGTTTTTTAAATCAACCAATGTGCGGATGTACAGATGGCCGTTAATCATTTACAGATTTCTAGGCAATCTTTGCCTAAAATTGAATCGTTCCAACTAATGCCTACAATTAGCCAGGATTATTGGAGATGGGACAGCAAATAAATCTGTAAGTCAAAGCAAAAATTTGATCATTGCAAAAATCAAAGTTGAAAAGATGTAGCCCAGCATTCCTAACGTAGAAGTTCTTTAAGTATTTCCAACTTGACATGTGCACAAATAGGTACAAGTGCAGGTATATCAATGGTAAACTTCCTCTCGGTGTCAATCAATGCTTCCTCGAACATTCGTGGCTTCCCTGTTGATTTAACAGAGGAAAAATACACAGATTATCACTGATAATCTGACTCTTTCCTGTAATACGAGACATATTCTATTTCAGCTGTGTAACTCTAGAAGTTTATCTCGTATCATTGCACATACATATTAGGTACTTCAACCCATCAATTATCTTCTTATGAAGTAAACACGTCTGAATCAAATTAAAGTTAAAATGCTACACATCTGAGGGCAATAACCGTGGTAACATAATTAGGAAGTGATAATTTCTACAGACAATTAAGGGATGAGTGGGCACTAAATCTGAAAATTGCGCATATTCATTGCTTCATTAAACTGTCTTCTTGTAATTCTTCCACACGGTATCATACATTTTTTTCAATTTATATATTTATATATATAACTTTAAACGATTCCAAAATTGTTAGACATTGGGAAAAATGTACGTACGATGGTAACAATTCTTTGACAAATTACAATTTTTTTAGGGGGGGGGACAAGACAACAATTTTTTTGGGGGGGGGGAGGTTAAAGCCTGACCACTCCATTCACTCCATTGTGGCCACATATATACATTTCTGCTGTGGCCACCTGTCTATCCTGGCCGCCAGTCCATTGCGGCCACCCGTACATTGTGGCCACCTAGCTGTCCAATTTGACCGCTACTCCACTCTGACCTCTTTCCCGCTCTGTCCACTTTTGACCACTCGTCCATTCTGGCCTCCTGTCCACTCCGGCCACCCGTTGCAAAGCAGACAGCTGAAGTTGTCGTAAAAAAAAATTAGATCGGTAATATTGGCTTCATCGGGCCTTCAAACCACTTGTTCCTCCCCACTTCCTGTATGTAATTACAATCCACTTAATTAGGCCAAACACCATTGTCAGTCTAATTGGTTTTTTGTACCTTTCTGTGACACGTAGAAAGTTACAATGAAGAGGAAAAACAAAATCAATGTGTTGTATATGCACACATGGGTTGGTAATTAAAATGTCTACATACAGACACCAGTTAACGTTGAAAATGCTCGCGACTAAAAAATAAAATCAATAGCCCATATATTTATTAATTTCAGACATGCAGATAGCAGTTTTAGTTTAGATCGTAATGACATGTAAAATATGTAAGTGGAATAAAAGAGCTTAAATGGTTTCAATCAATCGCAGGCCGTTCAATCATTTCATGTCCATCCAGGTATTTACGTAGCAAGTTTTTTAAGTTGCTACATTAATTGGTGCTTTTGGAAAAAAACAAATTCTGAACACGGATTGCTAATTTACGAGCATTACCAACGTTATTAGCTTTCTAATGAGACACTGAGTGAAAAATAAGCCCAAGATTATTAGTTAATTTAACTTTTAATAGAATAATTCAATGTACACGTAACTGCTTTCATTTGTAACTGATTTTCTAATGAACATTCACAAATAATACAAGCTGATCACCTCACAGTCTGCGACTACAATCTACAGAACTGTCCAAATATCAGGAATAGAAAAACACATTGGTATAAGAAAAAAGAAAAGAATTTGTATCATCTCGAGCTACAAAAGCCTTAAAGGCCGTGGTACATGATTGCAGTGGCGTAGCCAGGCTCTTCCTAGAGGAGGGGGCAAACGGGGGGAATGGCTATTTTCAAGGGGGGAAATTCGCTATAGTAACGCATATCCCAATTTTCCAGAGGGGGGAAAGAGGGGGGGCAAGAGTTCCCACAGGGGGGGGGGGCAGTTGTCCCCCCTCCCCCTTGGCTACGCCACTGCATGATTGGTCATTGTTGCAATTTTCAAAAATGGGCGGATTTGGGGGTTGATATGTTATAGGAAATATCATTCCACTCACCTGTTCAAAGTTTTGCGTTGTTGGATGGCGAAAAAAAAACAGAGAACCTGCAAACCTGCGACCTTCGGGCTACCGTACCAGTTGGTAGAGCGCCGGTACGGTAGCCCGGAGGTCGCAGGTTCAAATCCCGCTCCTGCTAGTTTCTTTGAAAATGTATTCAAATGTACCTAGTCAGTTTCCCTTGTGGATTGTTTGACAAAGTTATTTTTCATTCAAATAAAGTTATTTTCTTTGATAATTCACATGCTCGACAAATCCACTTTCCTAGTGAGAAACGGATCAGCCATCTTTAATGTTATTGATTTCCACCGCTGGGCATGCAGATCGCTATAAATTTTTACCCGTTGTTGTCCACCTCAATCAGATATCAGTGATGGAACAACAAGCCCAAGGCACTCTCAGGATCAGTGGCCCAAATATTAACCAGAATCACGTCCGTCACGAGCTGGGGAATGAGGTCCGTGCTGTCAGGAAGCATGGGGAATGAATCACGCCTTGGCCTGGTTTTTGTTTCAATCAATACGTAATGGTACAAATCAGCCATTGACGATTGACAGACTCGCTGGGAATAAAATAGTGGGGAAAATTACTTGCGACTAAGGCCGATATTGCCAAACATCGGCCCGATCCGATCATCGGTTAAACCTTACTTGCGACTGTGCCCGATTGGAAAACTTTATCGCTAATGACAGACAGATTTGCTGGGATATCTAGAGACAAAAACACTGTTCTGACAAGTATGAACATATTTTGCCTTCACCATCAGCAAGCGAGGTAGATGCCGTAATCTGACGTGCACACGCAAAAAAGGAGAAATCACCGGCCGCGGAAAAATTGAAAGGGGAGTGGGGCCAGTGCTGGACATCACCTCCACCCCCTCCCCCTCCCCCTCCCCCACGATGCCTATGGTGATGAAATGAGTCCTTAACGCCAAGAAGGAAGTGACTTCCTCGAGACAAACCTGACCAGTTGCATAAATTACGAGAAGATCAGAGCACAACAAATAAAACAAAACAGGCACATACATGGAAATGCTAGACTTGCATAGCAAACACCTTTGATGAGATATACTATATCAACGTGTAAACTATCACATGTAACAAAGAAATCTCAAAGATGGCATCTGCACTAAAGGCAGTGTACATGATTGGTCATTGTTGCAATTTTCAGAAATGGGCGGATTTGGGGGTTAGTATTTTATAGGAAATATCGTTCCACTGACCTGATCAAAGTTTTGCATTGTTGGATGGCGAGAAAAAAAAAAACAGAGAAAAACGGTGCTCATTTTCAAGAGCCGGGGGGGGGGGGGGGGGGGGGGGGGGAGGGGGAGAAATCTGTCACCTGCCCCCTCCACCCCACTTCTAGTTTTTGCACGATAGTGTCACAATGCCAATTCTTTTCACATTGAGCATTTCTGAAATTTTTTCAGCTACTGCCCAAGGCACGTTTTGAGAACAATTTCATAAAAAGATTGGGGTACGGTTCTCGCACAATGCAACTCAGTTTTCCCATTGTTGGGTGGAAACTACAGTGATTGCTTCAATGACTTTGTTCGCAGAAACTGCATCCACAAAACATGGTGCAGCACGCATATTGCAGCAAAACTACAAAACCCTTTGAGTAATTGGAATGAAATTTTGAAGAAAAAAAATACACAAAAGCCTAACCTTAAAACCCTACGGGCATGGCTTACTTGAGTTAATAAATCTTTGAAGTATGGCATGCGATATTGCAGCATGATCACTCTAACCCACACTGTAATGGCTCAGGCAAAAACCATCAAAATCAAACGCTGCACATAAGTTCCATCTATTCTCCGCATAATCCCCTCTTTCCTCTCCCTCCCCATACCTCACTACACCCCCTCAAAGATCCCCTCCCGCCTACCCCTATATGCCTTTGGCTTTCATCACAGTGACTGCTGCATCCACTCAAAACCAAAGAGGGGCATTAGAGGTTCATGTTTCACCCACAGCTAAGCACTGGACCATTGAAAGTAAAAGCCTTTGCATCTTGCGGTCCTTTCCTGCTCCTCGAAACAAAACCATGCGACCAGGAGTGGAGGGCTCTCTCGGCAAAGCTCAAGACTTTTGGAGTGGTTTACGAGAACTGTTCCGCTAAACAGTAAAAACCAAAACGGGGAAAGGCTTGTGTTTGTGTACAACTATACATGTACATTGAATTAATTTCGACATATGTGGGTCATTATGCAAATTAGGGGTCCAATTTTGGTGTCCCTGTTACATGGTGACATGTATAATAAGAATTTGCAATTCAGAACAAATTTCTTAATGCCTTCTATCTCCTGGAGTGATTGTGTAAAGCAAATGACCTGCCAAACAAGTACAAAATAGTGTGAAGTCATTTTTAATGATACTTGATGGGAGTATTAAACAACGACACCAACAACAAAAAGAGCCACACTTTCGGACCCCAAATTTATGGAATGACCCATGTACATGTAGGCCTATAGTACTGTCAGCGCCATTTTCAGTTTTTAAATTGGTATTTTGTTTTTCTAGCAATACAAAAGTTACTCACTTATAGACAATTCTTTAATTAAACAAAATAAAAATGCATGTATTTGATAACTAAACGTGGTTACCTACTTCTAAAATATTGAATTATTTGCAGCATGACAATACATGCAGTTCAGTTTCCAAGGATTGGACATTTTGCGCATTGAAGGCACAAACGACTAAAAGACTTTCGCAGATGCCCAAAATAGGGGGGGGGGGGGGGAATAGTTTTTACATAAAAGAAATGTATAATAAAATCAAAAAAATTGTTAGAAAAAAAAAATAACCAATAAGCTGGAGAACACGGACAGTGAAGCAAATTTTAAACAAATGTTTACAGATGTTTATACAATGACCATGAATAGCTCATTTGTCTGTCAATTAAACACAAGCCCCAAATCAATTTATTTTTTCCTGCTATTTGCGGTGCATTTAATTTCGCAAGCTCTGATGCAATTACAAAATGACCCTGCTGGTGTGGCAGAATAATTAAGAAACGGACGGGGCGTAATCAATCTGGATCAATACAGATCAATATCTGGATGGGATGGCGAATTATTTTATGGCTGGTTGAAGGAAAGAACATGCTGAAGTGCCTTCCTGGAAAAAATGAAAAAAAAAATTATCGAATGGGATTGGTATTTGTCTTGATGGGACGGTGTGGAATAAGATGCTAAATATAGTAACTTGAAGTTGTAGTGCCAAATTATAAGACGACATTAATTAACCCCTATCGCAGGGGTGGATCTAGGGGGGGGGGGGGGGGGTTGTGGGGGTTGCAGCCCCCCCCCCCTTCCCCCCTCCCTCTTGGGCTGCTCAGCAAAGTTGTGATAAGCAATGCTAAACCACATCCTTGGTACCAGTGGGTATACCACTCGTCCATACACTGTACCGGTATAGGCGGGTACAACCCCTCCCTAAATGAAAGGCTAGATCCGCCCCCGCTATCCCATGAGCAACATCTGTGGATGCTCATGTGCAAACACAACCTCATCAGCAAACTATATTAATTGTCAATGTTCAGAAGTTTACAATAAATGCTTCAAAAGTCACGGTTGCATCGTGAGCAACTCTGACGACGCGCGTGAGATTTGTTATAAGCTTCTCGTTGGAAGAAACGAGGTATCAAGGATGCTTTATAACTACCTCGATGTCTCATTAAAAAGGCACCGGTGACATCTTTACAGTCTGTTAATTTCCTGCTGATTCACATCGGATGGACCACAAATCACCCACAAGGGAAGACTAGGCACCACATTCAAATTTAAACCAGTGTATCGATATCCACTTACTGAGGCCTAATGCCAGTCTATCAAATTCCCCCAGCTAAATTGTCCCACCTTGCAATGTTGGGATTGCCATTTTAGACATGACCAAATTTAAACCCCCACCCCTGGAGCACCATTCTCCTGTACAAACTATCGGGCCAATTTTTATTTTCACTCAAAGAAGGACCAAAATTCCAACCCTCTTGGCGCACCCAAAAAAAAGAACCTTGGCTCCAAAACAGAACTACTGCCCCAAAATATTAACACTGCTTCAACAAGAACCTAATGTGTTACAGCTTTTCAAGGTTTATTTGAGTTTGCAAAAAAATCAAATTATTACGAAATACCTTACTTGACTAAGTAAAAAAATAGTCTCAAGCATGTGAAATCATGGCACCCGGTGTGCTGTCATTTTCAAGAAAAGTGGATTTTTAAAGATCTTTTTCCAGCAATTGTTGGCCGAAATTCATTGGAAATAGTCTAGTTCCCTGACCTGACAATTCCCCGACATCTATAAATTGCTCTGTTTTGTCTGAAGTAGGATCAGGGAACCAGACTACAAAAACAGCATTCTTTTTACACTCCGTTATCTGTTTTCCCAGCATCTATGCACACAAAACTGTAAACAGGTCAGTGTTGCAGTATTTGCTATAAAATACATGCACTAACCCCCAAATCCATTCATTTCGGAAAATTACAGCAAAAGCAAATGTTGTTTACTACCTTTAAAGGAAAATATCAACACTGCTTCAAGAACCTCGCCTTTACTTTACTCCTACAAATCCTCGTCTTCATCAAACCTATTCAAGGTAATTTAGCTTGCAAGCAAACTCCTTCCTCTGTCGGCATTTGCCGTATCCCGAACAAAACCCGCTGACATGATTACACTGGGTTGATCTAATTTTGACGATATTGATTACCAGATGATAACGATTTAATTTCCTGCCTAAGCCTGGCGACACGACACGCTGGGGGTAGTCCGATAGTGAGAGAGGATTGAAGGTGATTCGGGACAATACATTCGAACATGCCATCTGCAAGGCCATGGTGGCCGCTTGTTTTGCTAAAGTGAATAGCAAGTTAGCAGTTTTCATTCAGATTAGGATATTCCCACAAGCCATCACCTGCATATTAAGAGCGCAATATCTTAATATCTCCACAATATCTCAATAAAGTGCCTAGGGTCCAATTTGAAGGGGCTGTTGAGCAGAACATTGTCAGCCGAGAGCCAGTCCACCCAAAGCAATACACATCATGGAACACTTAGTCGTACTTTCCCAATACTTCCGAGGACAATGCTTCGAGTTTCCCATTCTTCCTTTAATATAACCCAACCCCATAGACTAAGCACGTACTTCTACTTGCGAGGACCGATTTCAACAAAAGACTTGACTTGCGAGGACTGAAAGGTTTCTTTGTATTTCCTTTCTCCTCTTATTGTCCTCGGAAGTATATACAGAACCTGGACACTTTAGCTGGTAACCCCCAATTGTGCTCACCATAAATCCGTTTCTGCTTAAGTAAAAATCGTGTTCTTCTACAGTACAAACAGCAGCCTCCACTGAAATGTTGACCCTCACAATTCTACACTTGTGGCCGTTCAGAATATCAGAAAATTTTCAAGCTATCTGTTATTAGTTTCATTTATTTGGGAACCCCTTGAGTAGGATGATGGCTATGAGCTCCGTGCACAACTACCCCCTCAGCGGAAAGAAAAGGCGAGTTGGGGGGTCAATATCGACGCCATCTTACCTGACTTCAATTTAAGTGTCTGGTTCCCGCTGTGATATTTTTATTGAAAACTCAATTATCGAGAGTCGGCAAACAGACAAAGCAATCCCACTGGTATACGAGTATCAAATGAACGAGGAGCGCGGTGCGGATACCAGCGACGTACTGCCCACGGAAGTGCGGTTGCTATGTGGACAGCGCCCTCATTCGACAGCGCACGGAGCCCATAGCCATGGCTTGAAAAAAACCAAAAAAACACCTGGCCGGTTGACGTCTGCAGTACCCCCATTTTTGTGCGTTACGCTTGGCTGCATGCACAAACTTGTCTGGCATACAGGCGCCCAATTATAAAAGCCATACTGATAGGGTTAAATACTGCCCACTCGCCTAACGAACAAAAAAATCCTGGTTAATTCACTGCAGCTTCATATAAAGCTGTTATGTTCATGCTCTAGGCCCTAACTGAAGATTTCTGTAAAAGAAATCGGGCTGTTCATTTTCAAATAAATTAGTATTCAATTATTCAAAACTGGGTTTGACCGAATATTCAAATATTCGATACTCGCCGATAAAGTTTTTCACGTCCTCAGCTGCAACTGAATCAGTACTGGTAAAAAGTTGCACGCAAAGCACGCCGGTGTTTTACGTGCGGCGGTAGATATTATAGACCGCCCGATCGACATACTTTTTTTGCATGCGCCTGATCATTACGGGTTTGTGTAATGTTATGATTGAACTCCAGCCTGCGTTTTTGCAGTAATTTTCTTGATAAGGGTTTTACCGGACGGGAACAATAAACCTCCGTCCATAAAAAGTAACAGTCGACAAAATTACGGCATTTGACACTGCTAAGTGCGGTAACTTTTCTATTAGAATAGCAGCAGAGTCATATCTGTACGTGCATATATATATTTTTTGGGAGTATTCGAACCTGCCAAAAAGTATTCGAATATTCGGTTGACAATCGAATATTCGGTATATTTGGGACAGCCCTAAAAAGAAAACTTTTTACCGGAATGTCTCATTAAAAGCTCATAATTAGCAATTTATTTTAAAAACTTATTTACCAGGGTGCCACACTCAAGAAGCCCAAACACGGCATACTTTGGTGTGTTTTTTCTGTAACTGTACCAACTTATCCCTGCACGCAGCCTTCCCTCGAGTGTCATCAAATTACTTGATTTCCTTTCAAAACATCCGTCATGTAGTGCTGTGGTATTATGATGCCTTCATTGGCACGCACATTGTATGAACTGAAATTCGAGATATCCACAAGAGTTTTACTTTAAAGGCAGTCTACATGATTGGTCATTGTTGCAATTTTCAGAAATGGGCGGATTTGGGGGTTTAGTATGTTATAGGAAATATCATTCCACTGACCTGTTCAAAGCTTTGCGTTGTTGGATGGCAAAAAGAAAGAGAAAAACGGTGCTCGTTTTCAACCGTCAGGCGGGGATGATAGCCTTTAGTCAAGGCACGCGTGGCTATCATGTCCGGGGCGCGCCACTCGTCCGGGTAGCCACGCGCGCCTTGACTAACGGCTACAGGGCAGTTTTCCAATGATTTCCAGCTGGAAATCGTTGGAAAACGATATATATTTCCACTTTTCTTGACAACGACAGCACACCTGGTGCCATCATTTCACAGGATGATTGAGACTACTATTAACTTACAGTCTAGTAAGGTATTTCGTAATAATTCAGTAAAATCGTGTACACTACCTTTAATGCACAGGCTTTCTATTTTTTCCACCCCTGACAATAATTTAGGCCCATGGTGGTTTACATGGTTGGCAACCCTATCCATTTCAGTTTGAAGCCTATTACCTATAAAGAAGCTTTTAGCCTTGTGGGTAAAGACCGCAATTTTTTTTATTCCATGTGGCCGATGTAAAATGATTGAAACAAAAATGGTTTGAAGATATCTGACTAGTTTCTAAACTGTTTCTAAACTGTTTCTAAACTGTTTCTAAACTGTTTCTAAACTTTTTCTAAACTTTTTCTAAGCCGAACAAAGATACTGACAATTTGGGAGACCGCCAACATAGGGCAAGATAGCTCAGTTGGTAGAGCGCCGGTACGGTAACCCGGGGGTCGCAGGTTTGAATCCCGCTCCAGCCAGTTTCTTTGTTCACTCTGAAATAGTTTCTAAACTTGTTATCATGACTGTCTTGATAAGTCCTCTCACATGTAATTATGTTTTATACATGTTTAAAGGGGGCAGTGATTTGGTCTCACCTCTAAGGCGAAGTTTATCCTGCCTGGGTCTATATGGAAATTGGGATAACTTCTTTGACATCTGTTGAAGATGTATTTAGATCTGGCCCTGGAAAAACATAATGCATGTTAGGGTTGGCAAGACAAAATGTGGCCAACCCTACCACCTCTGTCAGTAGCCATTTACAAAGAGGGTCCTTTAACCTTTATGGGGGACTTCTATAAAACAAAAATTACAAAAAGAATAGAAAGAATGAAAAACCTAAAACTTTCTTAATGACTCTGCAAAAGCAATTACACCACGTTATCTCAGGAAGGCCCCATTTTCAGATCAAGGTTTTATGATCACATCATCAGAATATCAATGGTGATATACAGCCACTTTAAGCACAATACCTTCCTCTAAATAATAAACTGTGCAGTCAATTTACGCGAACATCAATATTTCAGACCACGGCAGGGTAATTCATCAGAAGCATTTACCTGCGAAGTTTTAAGTTGCACGCTGCATGTTCCTGTTACCACGGTAACACTGAAAAGCAAACGTCTGATGAGTCTGTGAGCACTCGTGACTGTTACAATTGATTACACTTTCTTTTTCACATAAATGGTCTGTGCATATATCAAACTGCTACGTCTATCCTCCACAGAGGTTCCTCTTCAAATCTTTCATTCAAAGCATCTGGTCTGGTCCTACTTGTACCTGATAGATAGAAAGTAGACCCAGGGACCCCTAGACCACAAAAGCTAATAAGCCAAAACAATAAGCCAGTTCGGTATCTCAAAGGTCAAAGGTTATTCGGGATAAAATTGCTGACGTAATGTCACGGCATGTTACGCGAACGCCCATTCCGATTGAATTTAACACGTGCACAATGTGCGACCACCTTGCGCGTTCACACGCACGCGTTAGGTCACGCGGGTCATTCGGGATAAAATGTCATTGTGCACATGCGCATTTGAAATACCGAACTGGCTTAATCAAGAAACAATCAATAGACAGATTTACGAATTGGATTGGGAAATTTGTTTATAAAAATAGACATCTCTCCAAGTATTGCCTTTCTAAGCAAACAAAGTCTCATCCAATTGCTAACATGCTTACAAAATTAAAGTAATGAATCCACATGTTAAGTGTGCACTGTGCAGTCATCAGTGACTACTTTTCAAACTGTTAGATTTTACGACAATCAATTTTGAACAAAATTGCACAAATAACTCCCCATAAATAGCCCATTTTTTTTAGTCTAGAAGTGCCAAGAAATGAATTTCTTATTTGTTTACATGTACAGGAACAATGATTTTCCACTTCATGGGAAAACACATGGAATGAACTGAATTGCAACAGATTTTTTGCTTTGGGAGTTTTAACGATATTTACAAAATCTCAGACATGTGCATGATACAGATATTACCCTGTGGGAGGTAAAACAGCACCACAGAACAACAATCATTGAGACCCAAACCACCAGAGGTTGACAGGTGGAATGTACCCTCTGACAACCTAATAGGTCTCTGGTATACCACAACAATATGTCACCCACGAAGACAGCTACTGTGCAATAACTGGGACACAGCTGGGGCCCAAAGTCCTGGACATTTTTCAAAAGATCTCAATATTGTTTTGAAAACTGTCAATGTTTAACATCACACTGAAGTTCTGTGATCAAAGGAGGCACATAGGAGGTACAGTTATGCCCCAAATTATTCATACCCTATGAAAAATCTGGTAGTTTGCTTTTCTCTCATACATAAAAGCTGGATTGGCGGAACCGAGGCTTTTCTTTAATGACTTTTATTAGTTGGCATCTGCATATATTTTGGTTTCACATCATTAGCATAAAAGCAGAAATAATCAATAAGATGATTCACAATGCCCCGAATTTGGCACGAGTATGAACAATTTGGGGCATAACTGTGCCTGCAAACTGAAAGACTTCAATCTGCACCTGCATCAGCGGAAACAAAGATTACTAGCCCATGGAATTCGGAGTCATATAACAAAATTTGGGTTGTGTAACCAATGGGCCTTTTTGCTGGTTTTTCCGACAAACAGGTTTTTGTTGCTTAACTGCTTTTTTTTCCTTCTTTTCCCCTCCCCCCCCCCAACTTATTTTCCCATAGACTTTGTACACAGGTTTTGTTTTGTTTATATTATTGCAATTTTACCCAGAATGTTTGAAAATCTAAATAAAAAAATAAAATGGAAATTTCTCAAATATTTCAAAGATTCTCCAAAAACAATTGTTCACGAGAATCTTTTTGGGAAGGAGGGGGTCGGGGCAAGATGGAGTGGGAGGTGGGCGGGGAGTTGGGGCTAACAAGTATATTTTGTCATACATGTGTATTTCTAAACCCTACAGTTTTATAGTGCACCTTGGCCCCATTTTTTTAATGTCATATATACTGCTTAAAAAAAATTTCTGCTAAGCAAAGGTTAGCCAGCAATCATTCGCAAACAATTTACGCCAGCTCGGTATTTCAACTGCACATGTGCACAATGACATTTTATCCCGAATGACCTGCGTGACCGAACGCTAACGGCGGTCGCACAACGCGCACGTGTTAAATTCAATCAGAATGGGCGTTCGCGTAACATGGCGTGACACTACGTCAGCAATTTTATCCCGAATAACCTTTGACCTTTGAGATACCGAACTGGCTTATACACATCATTGGCAATTTTGTCTGGTAACCCGTTTTGCCAAGTAACTTTCTTTTGCTAATCAAACCGGTGTGGCTTATTCCTTAACAAGTAACAAAAGTCTCACAATCAAAACGATTGAATACATCAGGCATACGTGTACAACACAATGACCGTCATGTACACGTGTATATATATGCATATCAAAACAGGAGATTTTTAAATGTACATTTGTATTAATATACAACATTTGCAAACATCAGAAACAAAACTACTGAATTATGATGAAATACCTCACTTGACTGCTGTAAGTAAATAATTGTCTCAAGCATCCTGTGAAATGATGGCACCTGGTGTACTGTCATTTTCAAGAAAAGTGGAATTTTTGTATTTAGTTTCCAGCGATTGTCGGCCGACAATCCTTAGAAATAGTCTAGTTCCCCGACCTGATAATTCACTGATGTCTACAAATTGCTCCGTTTTGTCAGAAGTAGGGTCAGGGAACAGACTACAAGAACAGCATTTCTTCCCTTTAAAAAGGTCAGTGTTGCAGTATTTGCTATAAAATACTAACCCGAAATCCATTCATTTCTGAAAATTACAGCAAAAGCAAATGGTGTATACTACCTTTAAACTTATTCAGGAATATGATGACACCAAACCAAACAAGATGTCGTGACTACAAGCCTCGTGAATTGATTGTTGTTTTGGGGGTTTTTCCCCTTAGGAGAAATTAGAATATTTGACAACTCTTTGTTCCCCAGCAGCACAACAATCTGGTGACTTGCGGGAAAACAAAAATCACGATTTGGGCATTATCTGGAAACTACAACAGATTGTCTGAAACTAAAAAGGAAATGTGAGCAAAACTGGGACATCCCGGCGAAATGAATAAAAATGCCTAGCCTCCAGCCTTGTTTCTTAAAGGGACCCATTACCTTGGCTACAAAAGGAGTTTATTCTAAAAATGCTACAGTTTGAAAGATCATTCAAATGTAGAATATCATGAGGGAAACGGTTCACTAGAGAGAAAAACATTTCCACTGTCTTTTTGCTATTGACATTCAACACCTTTGCCAGCTTTTTATCTTTGTAATCCCTTAGCCAAATGATTGCTTGTAATCCTTAAAGAGCAACTCCAATGATTCCCAACTTTTGTTTAGGTTTCGATTTAATTGAGAAGAGCTAGGTCAAATAAAACAGATACTTGTCAAGATCCCCATCTTTGACGCCGGTTTTTATGTAAAAAAAAAGAGTAATTTTTGTTGCCTTTCTTTCCGCGAGTCTATCCCAGTTTCGTGAAAACAAGCGCGACGTCAAAGCTCTTTTACATCTAATGAATATTCATTTCTGACGTATTACCGTTGAGCATGCAACAACGCGACACGTACACATGCACACCCAATCGCGTGCAGCTTTCTACGGTACTACATCATGTTTCTTTCATTTCTCAACAGCGCCACTAGCGGCCAATTTGTGGAAAGTTTTTATAAACTCGAAAGAAAAATGGTAATAATTTCTCGCAAAATAACACAAACATGATTTTGTATCGAATAAATAATTTATATATTGAACACAATAACATTTAATTCTAACACTTTTCAAAACCTTTTCAAAGTGAACAAAGAAACTGGCAGGAGCGGGATTTACCTAGTCAGTTAACCTTGTGGATTGTTCGACGAATTATAAGTTAAAAAGTCGTATCCTCATCGAGTGATCCCCACAATGTCGCTTCCCAGGTTGTATCGTAAAATTGGGTGTGATCCCTGGCTATACGCATTCTGGGTTTTATGACTTCTGACTAGCGCCCACCCGAACAAAGATACTGACAATTTGGCAGACCGCCAACATAGGGCAAGATAGCTCAGTTGGTAGAGCGCCGGTACGGTAACCCGGAGGTCGCAGGTTCGAATCCCGCTCCTGCAAGTTTCTTTGTTCACTTTGAAAAACTTTTCAAAACCGTTGGAGTTGCTCTTTAAGCACACACATGCACAAATACAAGTGCATGCCAAAGTACATGTGCAGCATGAAGAGCATTAGGTTAAGACCAGTAATTAGCATTCTCAGTAATTAGCGTTCTCAGCTTTGCAGTGGTCGTTTTTCACAATGAAAAGTTTGCAAAGTAGTCACACAGGATACCAGGGCATTCTCTACAATAAAAATGAAGAGTTCTTGCAGATGTTTCTGTGTCAAAACCACGGTCAAAACTAACTCATATTATTTATAAGAATTTAAATCAACAAAGCATTAAACCACTAGTATCCTAAAGTTTATTGACACAAGATAAACAATGCAAGCAACACAAAAATGCCAAAAAGGGCAGTGCTTCTATAGCCTCCTAACTAGGGGATACTTCAAGTGGATTTACCAAAAAATAAATTGGGGACACCTGTTTGGTTCGGAAAAAGTGGAATTCAGAGTGGTCCCCTTGGCTCTTTGGTTGCATACAGACTTCAGTGTGTACGGCACCAGTCTGAATGTCCGGATATCAATGCTTCGTTTTTTTCCTCATTTCTCCATAAATATTACACATTATGGTGGAATTTTTACACTCGGACCTTAGGTATAAACTAACCAAACGATACGAACATTTTGGAGGATTTCAGGGCAATGTTTGTCTCTGAACTGTACACGGCCATGGAGGCTTCCTCCATGCTCTGAGAGAGTTGTGAAGTTGTCTTTTGACTTTCCTTCCTCCATGGTTAAACCAACGCAAAAACATACCATACCATATAATAACGGTTTCTATTTTCTTGTTTAACCCTAACTCCCTACATCATTTTCCCCGCATGTAACCAAAATCCTCTAACATCCCTCTGATTTCAAAGTGTTAAAACTCCATATAACCTGAATCCTCCAAAATCCTCTTATGGGGATCATAGCATGAATCCTCCAAAATCCTCTAGGTATTTGTTGCATACCCCTAGTAACCTCAATCCTCCAAAATCCTCATGTATCACATTGAGCCTGATAACCTGGATCCTCCATATTCCTGCAGGGGCAAAAACCCCTGGTAACCTCAATCCTGCAAAATCCTCCAATGCATCAACTTCCAAGTGCCCTCAATCCCCCAAATTCCTCCATTTTGCAAAGAGGATTTTGAAGGATTTGCGGGGAAGGTTAGGGTTAAAGAAAAATGCATCCGTCCAAACAAAATGACAATGGCAACAGCCAGACTGGCAAATCAATTTTAATACCACAAACTATTTCAAGTATTGACGCAAAACATTAAAATACCGGAACTCCCCCACACTTGCAGGCATTCTCAAAGCTGCCGCTAATCTGTTCAACCTAAATTCCAGCGGACCTCAATCCACAATAGATGCATTTTGGAATTCTTCGTGCTTTCAAATTTACTTTGCACTCTACTATAATCCGTGACACTACACAAACTATGAAAGGGTCCAAGTGTGAGTGAACAATCGCTTTGAACTTGTTAAGAAACTAGCCTACAGTACTTTTATTAAATTACACATGCCGCAGCAATGACAGAAATGATTACTGAAATATCAGCCAAGGTCTCCTTTTTTGTATAGCCCAACAATTCCAAAATTCTGGCATACCTCAAAATTATATGAGCAACGACAATTGGTATTTTGATCTGTAGACCAGCAAAGAATTAAACCATTCAGACTCTAGAAAACTGCACAGCCAACATATCCCTTGGAAATTTGAATAGTTAGAAATCCTGCCATAATAACATTTTGATCAGCTGATTCATCTAATAAGTCTGTAATTCCGAATGGAAAAGACAGAAATAGAAAAGTTAAGAGAAAAAAAATAAACAGTAAAAAATACAACAGTAGAGGACTTGGGCGTGAAATGACTTTGGATTCCATACGATTTCCTCATTAAAAAAGAAAAGAACATTATGATCTCAAAATTCTTAGAAATGTTCAAGAATGACCAACAAGAGACAGTACAGGATGTAGGAATGAGGAAATAAGGTATAAGGCCAAATAAAAAAAAAACATGTTTAGCGTCCTGCCTTTTTGAAAAATAGGAAGGAGGAGGAGGCCCTTTATATTTTATATTTTTTTTTCTTCAAAATGGCCGCTCGACACATTTTCCAAGACGTCCGGCTGGGCTATTTTTCAAGATGGCCGCCAGCTTTGTATCCAAAATGGTCGCCACTTGGACTCGGGAAATGACATCTAAAAAAAAGAGTCTAAAAATACGACTTTTTGTTTTGGGATTTTTCTTTTTTTTCGAAAAAGATCAAATATTCTTCATTTTTTTTCGTGTTTTTTCATTTAAAAAAATAGAGAAAAAAGCAGGCAGCTTCAAAAAAGGAAGCGGGCAGGGACGCTAAACATGGATTTTTTTTTATTTCGCCTAAGGGTTATTCTATAAATTAGGCATCCAATTTTGGTGCCCTTGGTACATCTGATATGTATAGGACTTTGCAATTCCAGACACATTCTTTAATGCCTTCTATCTCCAAGAGTGATTATGTAATAAAGTACCTGCCAAACAAGTATAAAAAAGTGTGAAGTCAATTTGAATGATACTTGATGGGAACAAATTACACACGTCAGGGTGTAACAGGGGACACCAAAACATGTCACACTTTTGGACCCCAAATTTATAGAATGACCCATAACCAGTAAGACTAAAAAGCAGGCCTATGGGGAATTATTGTTGAGCACAAAAGCAATTCTTAAAGATGTGTCCATGCGTGGCACCCCAAAAAAAAATTTCCAAAATGAATAAATTTTTACCGCTGGGTAAGGTATAAGCTTTCCAGTAAAAAAAATAAAAAATAAAAAACTTGCATTGTACTTTACAGATATGCCTGTAAACATTTTGTTATTCCCATACATCATTTTATCTTCTCATAGGACCACTCCTTCCTAAAAAAAAATGGGTGTTGTACAACTGATCAAGAGGCACTGAGTCACCGAGCAAGTTGCCGTTCCTGTGATAATCACAATTCATTCCATGGCTAACATCAATCTAACCTGCCTCATATGGAACACATGTTGTCTACTATGGTTAGAGTAGAATGTCCACAGGCAGATGCACTGAAGGAATGAGACTACAAAATTCATTAGGCCTCATAAAAAATGCAACATGTGTACCATCTTGTTTTTTTTCCCTAAAGGGGCCTTCATTCTGAAGCTCTCTTTTTTTAACACCTTGAGTACGGTATTTTACGGGAGACGTCGGGGTGCAGCGGCGGCTCTGGCAGCCAAGCGAACCGCTACAATGTGTTTGTGCAGTCAAGCGTAACATATACACAATAATCCAACAATGGATTGAAACTGCACAGACAGCGGCCAATGGCGTCATCCGGCCTGGTGGCACTGTTTCCAATAATGGATTGAAACTGCACAAACAGAGGTCAATGACGTCATCCGGCCTGGTGGCAATGTGTCATTTTTGCGCCATGTGGCGTCATCCGTACGCAAGGGGTTAATGTGTCTCACCGTGGATGAAAACACCACTTTTTGATCACCTGAAATGGGACATTGACTCCATGGGGTTTGCAAAAATTCAAACTTCTGACTTATACTGCTTTAAAAAACATTTCTGCACTGATTTTGTAAGAAAGATTGTGTGCCAAATCAGTCTCACATTTTTTTCGGTGAAGCAATCGCAACATCGTTGGATAAACGTGTTCTGAAAACCCGAGTACAATTCACAACTGTATGTCTGTCCTATATCTTGTTACGTGAAAATATGATGCCTGATTTGGGAAAATACAATGGAAATTTTCACAACGAAGTTCATGTATAGATTCCATCTTTGATACAAAACAGATAGTCAAGCCTGGGTGAGTTTTAGACCAAACAAGGCAGTAACTTGAAGCATAATAAACTGTGCATACCAGTATGTCTGTCCTGTTACGTGATCTGCAGCATGGATAATAAAAGGCTTCAGTTTCATGGAAGTCCTTCATCAAGCTATATTCTGGGCAGTATAACTATAAACCCCCTTATGTTACCGTATCAGAAAAATACAAGTTGAAATATTTATTGCCATTTTCATTTTTAGGGGTGTCCCACTAGAAGGGGCACTAAAAGCAAATAAACAGCCTGGTGTACCAATATACATGTATCATGCTTTTGATTGGCTCTCTGGCAGTGTTGTATCAAGTCATTTTTTCTCAAGTCAAGTCACAAGTCAAATGTTCACAAGTCAAGTCAAGTCCCAAGTCAATTATTTTCCAAGTCAAGTCAAGTCCCAAGTCAATTCTTTCCAAGTCAAGTCAAGTCAAGTCCCGAGTCAATTTTTTTCAAGTCAAGTGCCAAATCTCAAGTCAAGTGTTGCACATAGTAAATTCAAATTCAAATGACAAATGAGTTTTGGCTGGCACGTATGCACTGTACAAAATCAACCATGCATGCCAGGTCTTGACGATTCTCCATGCAGTCGTCCAGTGCTGTAGCCCTGCATACGTACATGTACTGGACACCCAGCTCGCTATGCGCTGTAGGCTTGACATTTTTTTCAACTGATATGTGCGTACGCCCAAAAGTTGTGTTTGTTTTCACAAAAGTGTTGATGTCAGCAAGTCAAATTTATTCAAGTCAAGTTGAGTCATGTTCTTTCAAGTCAAGTCAAGTCCCCTGTCATTTTATTTCCAAGTCAAGTCACGTCTCAAGTAAAAGAAATCGGGACTCGAGTCCGAGTCAGCAAGTCAAGTCAACAAGACTGCTTCTGGTGTCCAGCCACTGCAATAATTCCCTGTTTCTTGAGAGTTGGATGCGGTATGCTGAACATAACTTGTGAAAAATATTAAACAAAATATTATTAACCCATTGAGTACGGTTATTTATAGTGATGAGGCGTATGGGTGCCAGGTCGACCTGTGCAACCAAGCGAAACGGACACAAGAAGCTTGTGCAGCCAAGCGTAACATACATAATAATCCAACAATGGATTGAAAATGTATAAAATGGCATGTATAGACATCATCCGGCCTGGTGGCAATTTGTTTTTTTTGCGTCTATTGGAGTCATCCAGCCTCAAAGGAAATTTAAGTTTGAAGTTTCACAGAAAACAATGAAACTTGCAATGACAAGAGTGAGACATGAACCTGCAACCTTCTGAATACTGTACTGAAGCTCTACAAATTGAGCTTCATGTACGTGGGTGGTCTCCCAATTTGTCAATAACATTATCAGGGGGGGGGGGGGGTGCAAGTCAAAAGACAACTTCATAATGCTGTATAGCCAGGGATCCTGTCCCGAAGGCCAGAATTGAAATAAAATGCTCACAACTCTCTCAGAAGTTGTCCATTCACCTGTTGTTTCCTTTGTGATGCCAAGGCGATATTCCCATCAAAGATGACCGCCCCACCAACTACAGCCAAATCTTCAACCGGAAAGAATACATTTATACACTTAAATCCTTCACTTGGAAGCCAAAAAAGCCAACCTCCCCAGGCTCATAGCCTGCTTCATCAAAATACTAAAAGGTGGAATTTAGCATTCCAAGGATAACTGCCATCAATTTTATACAACCACTCCACAGATTGCATGGCCCTCAAAAGTCTTTGTGAGTTCTATTACTTGGATTGAATCACATGCTGGGAGCACACCTTTAAGATTAGGTCAGTCACTGTCCTTGTTTGCAAGGTGTTGGCTCAGCCTAATTGTTGTTTGGTCAGTTGACCACAGTCCAGTTATGACAGAAGTTAAGCCAGGATTTAGCTCCCCATGCTGTTCTTACTAATATCAAGGTCTCACATGGAGATTCATGTGCTGGAATTTCGTAACACATTTTTTTACGAAGACTGCTGTCAACTTTTACCTAATCATGGAGGAAGGAATGTTCCTTCCTCTATGACCTAATTAAGTCCAGTGCGGACAGCTGGTAAACTGTCCAAATTGTCAAGTGTCGATTGCAGGTTGTCCGTTCATGCCTCCGCAGCGGGAACTTTTACAGGACCAACCATGCAGCGGAAGAGTTACGTGGCAGTTTTACGTGGCTGAAAGTCCAGTGCGGACAGCCACTGTAAATGTAAAACGTGCATTTTGACCACTGCAAAGTTTACGTGGCCAAGGACTTTTCTGCGCGCAGTGTTATCCAAGTGCGGACGCACGGAAGAATAACCACAGTGGAATGTTAACAATTACGCACGGTACAATTGTAAGTCCAATTCGAACGCGGCTATACATGTAGTTTACTAACATATGGCTGGATATCCGACTTGGTGGTTCTGTAGTCCTGATATTAATAGAAAATACCATGAAGAGAATTTGTATAAACCCTTGAGCAGCCCCTTCATACCAAGGCCCTACTCCTTGTCCTGGTCTCAACTTCTAGTGACGCACCTGTGACTCAATTGAGAAATAGAGATTGACCAAGGGAACGCACATGTGTACATGTACATTCTCAAACGAATAATGCATGATGTACTCTGAATTATAAATATGGAGACAGATACTGTTTTCCTTCCTCCATGGATACACCAAGTAACTCTACACGAGGCTACTTTCACACGTACCTGCCATTTATCACACCCCGTTTCACATCACGAAGTCAGTTCACTCAAGATGTTGCAGAATAGTCATGAGTCACATCTTTGTGGATATTTTTTTTCATCTGATGAATAACTTTTTCTGTTCTTCACTGTTGAGCATGCAAACCGGAAACCAACCAAATAAATATTTTGTTTCTTTTTTGCGTGC
This sequence comes from Hippasteria phrygiana, assembly GCA_037893225.1. Taxonomy (NCBI): domain Eukaryota; kingdom Metazoa; phylum Echinodermata; class Asteroidea; order Valvatida; family Goniasteridae; genus Hippasteria; species Hippasteria phrygiana. Next base: position 132,249 of record JAZGUH010000446.1, on the reverse strand, counting down.
TTGTGTCTGTTTAAATACTTACCGTTTAATCCCTTGAGTACGGTATTTTACGGGAGACGTCGGGGTGCCGCGGCGGCTCTGGCAGCCAAACGAACCGCTACAATGTATTTGTGCAGTCAAGCGTAACCTATACACAATAATCCAACAATGGATTGGAACTGCACAAACAGCGGCCAATTGCATCATCCGGCCTGGTGGCACTGTTTTTTTTGCGCCATATTCCGTCATCCGTACACAAGGGGTTAATAGTAGACAAACTGTACGAACTATGATATGTGACCAACTGTGAAGTAGGTCAAAAGCAGCATGTTAAATGTATTGAGGGAAACTGACAGTTTATTGTAAAAATTGGCCTTACATTGTACGTATCAGGCTGAAGATTTCAATGATACAACGCTCCTCAATGCAGTTAAAAAATCGAACAATACAAATATTTCCCCAAGATTAAGTGTGTTCATATTTGTCACATTTTGTTTATCACGGCATCATATCATGGGCTTAAAACCAGAACTGGTCAATAGCCAGAAATTTGTGAAAAATGAGTTTCAAAGTTTAAATCTTTCTGGAAACTCAGAAATTCCCCCAAAACAATCATTTTCAAAATGTCTGTGTAGTAAAAGTTCATTATTGGGGCTTGGCTCCTTTCTAAGCTGGGTTGGTCAAATGGTCAATGGAGGACCTAACAGTTCTTGTTTGCTATAATAATAACAACAACAATATCATTTTTACCGGCGATGGGTCATTTGGGAGACATTCCCATAGACTTGTGCACAAATTTTTGTTCAACTTTAATGTAACCTAACCCAACTTTCCCCTTATCCTACCCCCACGAATTTCGGTATATTTATGTTTTGGACCATCCTCTATCGATACAACCCAGTTCCGATTCTCAATATTTAAGGGGGCTGTGACATTAGGGAGACATTGAAATGTCTCCCTAATGTCACTAGTCTCCCTAAGGTATAAACAATTATGACAAAATGTCTCCTTAAGGGACCATTAACAAAAAATACATAATCACACAATTAATAAGTAAAGTAAATAATTGTGTGATTGTGTAATTTTTGTGAATTGCCTGTATAAAGTATTATTAGTATTATTTTCCTTAATTGTATGTTAGGGCGACACATAATGCTACAAAAGAGTGGGTTAGGGCGAGTGTTGATTAGGGCAACATAAAACTGTCGCCCCAATGTGAAAGTCGCCCCTTTGGAGTATTTTTTAGTAAGGCACATTGGGAAAATGCTATAAAAGGGCTGCACTGATGTCGCCCTATTGAGGTTATTATTAGAAGTCTCGCCCATTTATTGCATTCCTAAGAATTGTTATTATTATAACTGTCAATGGTCTCTTAAAACCCTTACCCACCTCAATCCTCCAAAATCCTCCTTGCAGTTTTGGAGGATTTTTGAGGATGAATGGTATTTTCAAAAAAAGAGGATTTTTGAGGATTGAGGATGAATGGTGTTTCAAGCAAGGAGGATTTTGGAGGATTGAGGATGAAAGGTATTTTTTTTAAAAGACGATTTTGGAGGATTGAGGATGAATGGTGTTTCAAGCAGAGGATTTTGGAGGATTGAGGATGAACGGTGTTTAAAGCACATGAGGATTTTGGAGGATTGAGGATGAATGCATTTTTTGGGGCAGGGTAATCGGAGGATTTTGGAGGATTGAGGATGGTTCCTAGCAAAATGGGTCTAGGGGGTTAGGGTTAAGGAGACATGTTTTAGTTATTTTTGTACCTTAGGGAGACAAGTGACATTAGGGAGACATTTCGATGTCTCCCTAATGTCACAGCCCCTTAAATATTGAGAATTTTACTGTCGGAAGTGGGTTATATCGATAGAGGATGGTCCAAAACATAAATATACCGAAATTTCATGGGGGTAGGATAGGGGATATTTGGGTTAGGTTACATTAACACCCTCCTGTGATGTCACACTATTGTTTTCCCTCTCCATTATTTTGCACGAATGGAGCGCGACGCGCCATTCTGCATTTTACGAATGGCGTGTTGCACTCAACCCCAGTAGGAGATATAGGGCAAAGTGCGAATTTTACAACTTATTTTCATTTTTATTTTACTCCCAAACAAATGTGTTTTGCGTTAGAAAAATACTGCAGTCCCTGTCCGAACTCGCCATGTTCCCACCTTGGTGTCAAATGAAACATTTGCCATTTGAATTCCCCTATTGATCGTTCAAACTACTTGGAGTGCATAGGATAAAAGAGATTACGTGACCAACATACCAATGTATTGTCAACATTCCTTTACTGGCTTTCTTGATTTTACAAAAACACGACATTCGTTTATACAATAATGAAACATACTCGGTAGCAGGCGCTCCTCGGGTATTATCCTACTCTTAACCCTAACTGTCCTGAATCCTTCAATTTTAATATGATTTTGCACACACCCTAGGGAGTTAGGGTTTTAAAGTTGAAAAAAAATGCACAAGTCTATGGGAATGTCTCCCAAATGACACATCGCCCGTAAATATTATTATTATTATTATTATAATTATAGCAAAATACTATCTTTACTGGCTATAAAACCTACATCCCAACTCGAACATTACAGCACTTCAATCCATGGAGCAAGAAATGATAACTGTCCCATTTCTTCTATTTCCCAATCTCATTAATCTTGTTCCTCTTCCTGTTCCCCCTAAACAAAATTACCAGAAGGAAGAAAATGCACCTGTATGAGACAAAAGCCACTGATAACTCAGCTAACTGATACAAAGCACTTAATGCCACCAGCCAGCTGTCCGACAATCAAACCACACGCTGTGAGGCGTGACTTCGCGCATCCCCACGCCCCCAGACACAACCCCCGTCGTCAAAATGACGATCGAGTTGAACCCGCGACTAGGTAAGGGAAGCGAGCATGACCAGTCTGTGCTCGCCAATCAAGCTAGATGGCTCTCAGCAAAGAGCTCGGAATTAACAGCAAGGCACTATCCGATGATGTCGGGGCTTAATTAGCTCAGATGATTACCCAAGTCTAAGCAAGTAAAAATTCATGACTTGTTAGCCTTCGTGAATTCGGGATTTGAAGTTTAAAGGGAAAAATAACAGGGAGAGGTAGTTGCCCTTATTTTTGGGCTAGTTATAATTGCATCTTTTCCTTTTGTTCTCTTACACATTTTCCCCGTTTCTAACTTATATCAGCAGTGGCCTTCAAAAGAAAGGAATAGAAAAAGCGGAAAAATTGCATTATTGTAATTGCCCAGGGACCCAATTTTTAAAAGACTTTAGATATAAAATTTCCAAAGTGAACAAAGAAACTGGCAGGAGCGGGATTCGAACCTGCGACCTCCGGGTTACCGTACCGGCGCTCTACCAACTGAGCTATCTTGCCCTATGTTGGCGGTCTCCCAAATTGTCAGTATCTTTGTTCAGGTGCGCGCTAGTCAGAAGTCATAAACCCAGAATGCCATATAGCCAGGGATCACACCCAATTTTTACGATACAACCTAGGAAGCGACATTGTGGGGATCACTCAATGAGGATACGACTATTCAAATTTACCTAATCAGTTTCCCTTGTGGATTGTTCGACGAATTATAAGTTAAAAAGTCGTATCCTCATTGGGTGATCCCCACAATGTCGCTTCCCAGGTTGTATAGTAAAATTGGGTGTGATCCCCGAGGGCTATACGGCATTCTGGGTTTATGACTTCTGACTAGCGCCCACCCGAACAAAGATACTGACAATTTGGGAGACTGCCAACATAGGGCAAGATAGCTCAGTTGGTAGAGCGCCGGTACGGTAACCCGGAGGTCGCAGGTTCGAATCCCGCTCCTGCCAGTTTCTTTGTTCACTTTGGAAATGTATTCGAATTTACCTAGTCAGTTTCCCTTGTGGATTGTTTGACGAGATATACAATTTCATTAACTCTCTGCTTTTTTTCTCTCTTTTTATACTTTTTAAGAGGGGAGGGGGAATCTACCCTACCTCCTTATATGAAGTTGAGATTCATGATTGTACATTCATGTAGTTGAAGCCAACATCAAGAAGATCTAGAGTGTTAAACTGTTAGACAATTGTCAAACTATAAAAATTATTATGTAGGCCTACATGTACTGTCCAAATTTTACTGTCCAAATTTTGATTACCAGTATTATCAAACAGTATACAACATGCATGCCATAGTTAAGCCACAAATCTTTTGCCTCGTCCATTTTAACCGTTCGGACATTAATTCACTACACTATTGACACGACCAATTTATACCCAAAGAAAGAGAATTACTGCCTGCTACAAGTGGGGTAGGTGTGTGTACTTTTTACAGCCAAGGGCTTGAGCAGCACAATCGGTGCAGTGTGCGATTCTGGTCAATGAATCGAAATGTCAACTGCAGATTTCAAAAGGGCCGGGGTTTTTTGCCGCCCCGGAAAATCTGGCTCCAATAAAATGTTTATTTAGTTATTGATGAGGGAGTCAAGGGGATTGATATTCTTTTGTTGGGAACTGCAATTTGGGGGGAAATAGGGTAAACTTCATCAGGCAAAGGTCAGGTCATCAGAGTGGGAGAACACAGGCAGTGAAGTTATGTGGTCACTGACTTCCAATGTCAACATCCGGCGTTGGCCATGCAATGGGGCAGCGGCAAACCTTGCTTGCAACAGCTAGTTGTAGACTATGGGCCTTTTCACACTGCGAAAAATCTCCGTGTTCTACCCACCCGGGTCCGACAGGTGCTGACTTTTCACACTACAACATTTTCAACACGGCACTGACCCGTGTAGAGCGCTCAACCCGGGTTGAACCCTGCTCGGGAGGTGGGTTGAGAGCTCTCGACCCGTGTAGAGAAGTTCGACTCGTGTTGAAAACACCTCTTGGTTGTGTTCGACCCGTGTAACCGCGTTGAGTAGTGTGAAAAGGTAGCGTAATTGACCCGTGTTGAAATTTTTAAGAAGTCTACACGGGTTGGACCCGTTTTGATTTCGACACGGGTCGAACGTACATAGTGTGAAAACGCCTTAATTTCCTCCGCACTTTGGGAGCATAGTTCAATCCTACTTGGATCAACCATTGATGCAAGTTTGTGAGATTTGCTTTTATTACCTGCAAAGGGATTTGGTTGTACTTGGATTAAAAGACGGACATGACTGTTGAAATTAGTTTAAAGGGTTTGTAGTACCCACTGATAATTGAATCCAGCGTGTCTTATTTGGCCATGACCAAACCTCTTTAAAAAAATCTTTAAAAAAATCTTGCAGCTGAAATTTAATCTCAAATTTCACACTTGGACTTGTCAATACATGCGTGTAATTTTGCTTGTACACTAAAAAAAAAGTCCAAATCTGGCTCTTATAAATTTCACACTTTTTCTGACAGGTACTGGTAGTACAGTACATGTTTACACGTACCTTCCCTGCTGAAATACATGTCATCCATTTTGAAAACCCATTTTCCAATTCAAAAACCCTCTAAATAGTAAATGCCATTCCTATAACTAGTTGGCAAAGAAACCTACTTCAATGGAGAATCACAATTCCTTGAACAAATTGGAAATCACTCTGTTTCACAGCCTAGGCTATAGCTCCAGCCTCCAACATCTACCCTATTGAACTCCAAACGAAACCCTAGACACCTACCATGGATCATCCATCTCACAAAAGCAGCCAAGTCGCTCAGGTCAATTTATTTCCAGCATTAACCTCCCCATGACCTTGCCGAACAGGGTTCTCATAAATCACACCATGCAGGGAATCTTTTGACAAGGAGAGTTCATTTCGGGTTTTATTTTTTCATCAGTAGTTTGTTTCCTTAATATCCAAATGTTTTTCACAGGTCGTTAAGCAGTACTTTTTGGGGGGAGTGCAGTAACCCTATAGTATACCAACTGCACTTTTACATCAGAAAGAGAACAGCTTCCTCAATTCAATGCATATATGCATTAAAGGCCGTGTACATGATTGATCATTGTTGCAATTTTCAAAAATGGGCAGATTTGGGGGTAAGAATGTTATAGGAAATATCGTTCCACTCACCTGTTCAAAGTTTTGCGTTGTTGGACGGCGAAAAAACGGAGAGAAAAACGGCGCTCGTTTTCAACCGTCGGGCGGATGATAGCCTTTAGTCAAGGCGCGCGTGGCTACCAGCTGGACACGTGACGCGCCCTGAATGCCAGCATGTCCAGCGCCACTTGTCCGGGTAGCCACGCACGCCTTGACTAAAGGCTACATTTTTCCAAGGATTTCCAGCTGGAAATCCTTGGAAGACGATATAAATTTCCAGTTCTCTTGACAACAACAGCACACCTGGTGCCATAATTTCACAGGATGATTGAGACTACTATTAACTTACAGTCAAGTAAGGTATTTCGTAATAATTCATTAAAAATAAATTGGAGAATTACCAATCGTGTACACTACCTTTAATACTTTTTACCAATAAATCAGGGTACATTCAGACATGGAAGGGAAGGGAAGCAAAGATTAGCAAGATTTTTCAGAAACTTTATTGCAGAAACTCGTATCTGTTCTTGCCTACAACATTCTACTGAACTTTCTAAAAAATGGAGGAATAGTCTACAGCCCTATAATTGCCTGATCTTAAAACATTTCTTTGTTGTAACAGATGTAAACATTTGAAGTGGTTAAAAACTCCTAATTTCCAGAAAATATTTTTTAACACTTATTGGAGAGAGTCTCCTTTCTGGCACAGAAGTTTACCTTTTTAAAAGCGCAACTTTGTACAAATTCTTTTTTGTTATCCTGTTGAGTACATGTGCTCCGCAACTCTGTAAGGTTTTCCATAACCATTTCCTTTTTATCTCAAGCATTTAAAACAAAATGTTGCACCCTGAACTGCAACTCTTTCCAATAATCTTTCAAAAATTAAACAACCTTCAAATATCAAACAACCTTCAAATATCAAACAACCTTCAAATATCAAACAACCTTCAAATATCAAACAACCTTCAAATATCAAACAACCTTCTTCAAAAATCTACAAATAAACTAGATTACTCAACTACCACGTAAGAGTGAGACGGCGGGAAACTGCACTTTAGAATTATTTCCCAGACATTATCCATGACTTATAAAAACATCCATGCACTTCCCCCGATCAAATTAATTAAAAACAAAAACTGGGGGGGGGGGGGGGGGGGTTGTTTCTCGTCATTCCAGCAGGTGTCAAAACGGCCACCTGCAATGTTCCGCATGTCTACAACACTATACCCCCCGAATTCCCTGCTGACAAATTGTTGTTTGCCTTGTGTCTCGCTTCGGTTTTTTGTTACGCTTATTTCTTTTTTTAATTAAAAAAACTTGTGGGTGTAGGGGCACTGAGTTCTTGGAAATATTCCTCCTGGCCACATGTTAAATTACAGGGAAGGGGAACCAGCTGAAGTACATTGTACATCAGGTTACGTATATATTAGGTTCAGAGAAGACAAAAATGTCAGGGGTGAGATTGGCAAACAAATGAAAAATCAACGAAATCCACAAAAAAATCCATGAAAAATCCACGACAAATCCACGAAAAATGTGCAGACCGTGGTTTCCCCCCCCCCCCCCGACATCTATGCACACAAAACTTTAAAAAGGTCAGTGTTTCAGTATTTGCTAGCACGCTATAAAATACTAACCCCCAAATCCATTTATTTCTGAAAATTGCTGCAAAAGCTAATGGTGTATACTACCTTTAACACCAATTTCACTTCTCTTAATTTATGCGGAGAAGAGATAAAAACCCACACGAAATTTCCAAGCAGAAAAAAAACAAACCGAGCGTAAGTGTGGTTAGCAAGAATAAGCCAGTTTGGTATTTCAACTGCACGAATGACCCGCGTGACCTAACGGGCGCGTGTGAACACAAAAGGTGGTCGCACAATGCACACGTGTTAAATTCAATCAGAATGGGCCTTCGTGTAACATGGCGTGACATTACGTCCAGCAATTTTATCCCAAATAACCTTTGACCTTTGAGATACCGAACTGGCTTGTACAGTAGAAACTGAGTACAATCATACATCTAGTTTCTAAGGGAATGGAGGTTTTGTTTTCAGCAAAAATTAAAAAAAATGGCCAATAAAACACATTTCTCTGAGGCCATTTCTCATACCTTGGCTTCGTCTTTGGCTTAGCGTTATTTTTATGTCCCCAAAATTTTGGCAAGATCTTGAACATTGTTTTGCTACATGAACATCAAAGTCTTATGTTTTAATTCAGGGCCAGAGCCTGTTTATTTATTTGCATATTCAAGGCTTCAGATCCCCAATGGGACTGGGGAACAGCTGGAGAAAAAGCCCAAGCCCAAGCCCAGGCCAAGGTTTGAGAAATGCCCTAAATTTTACTGCTGTGCGAGTACCAGAGAAGTCTTTTTTATCAAGCCTTTTAAAGCCACAAATTAGAAACTTTAAAATAAATTTGGACCAATGTGTGCAAAGCAAGGGGTTTTTATTGGGGGGGGGGGGGTGGTCTGTTAGTATCTTTCAAAAAAGTTGCCCACAAACAGCACACCAAATTATTAACTGGGACAGAAAAAAAGGAAATCTATCCTGCTGTTTGTGGGTGACCTTTTGTGATCTAACCAAAACTATCCAAAGGTCATTGCTATGGCAACACAGCCAGCATCTTCCCAGGGGTCAGGAAGTGAGGTCTGGGCGTGAGAAAGTTTGTTGAAGTCGTCAGAACATTTTAATAAAGATTTTGTTAACAAGACGGCTGTACGTTTCTTCCAAATATTTCATTTTGACAACAATCACAAGTTGTTGGCAGGGCAGTACAGGGCAGATGATGGACAGCAGAGGAGAATATTCTCCATCATTGGAAAGAGGTTTGTAAAAAAGAATCCAAACTAAATCTACAAATAATCCTTTAGCCAGCTCCGTAGTCTGAAAAAGGTTACAGAAAGACGAGGGAAACTGTAAAACTAAAAAGTCCGCTTTCTATCTACAGTCAGGGATGTACATTTGAGGTCCTTGTACAGAGCCTGAAAACAAGACAACCAAGCTCCGATTACAGGCCCAAAATTTATATGAAAAAGACTGAAGTCAGGCTTTTTGTCCCAAAAATTTTAATTCCTATACATTTGGCACGTTTGAAAAGAAGTTCTAAATTCAATTGCAATACACAACTACTCTAGCTTATAGTGAACGAGAAATGTGGGTTTCTCTAGGTTATGGTAATATTACGCTCTTTAATAAAATACTAATTGTATCAGCATCTCATGGTTCTAAACAATCCAATGTGTATACCGTAATATACCTTCACTCACAGACCCACTCTACCATGCAGACAAATTTGCAAAGCAACTTACATCATAGGCACCGCCTTATTCTTCAGATGTCAAATTATTGAGAAGTCCAGACGACGATGATCACTGTCTGGTCAATCTTCTTGATTTGGTTTGAAGCTAAGTAAAATCCCACATTCAGTCAAGATTCGTTGGAGTTCCGAGTCGGGGAAAGAGTGGCATTCCTTACTTTGTTAGATCGGCAGTGAGGAATGACGCAAATCCTTACTTCATTCCCGTTCCGGTACTCGCATCCTCCAGTACACAGCCAAAGCATCACTTACGTGTGGATGCACCCAGAATGTGATGCATCAAGCGTTTAATAATAGCTAGACTCAAGCGAAAGCAAGAAGCACCGGATGACAATGATGAGTGAAGAATGACATACCCATACCAGATCTCTGCAATTTCCCAACAGTGGTTGGTGAATAATTCCACTCCGAGACAACAATACACGCACCCACCAAGCGCACCCACGACAGGAGCAAGTGGCATTCAAACCTCAAGCTAACTAACTATGTCCACTGTTGGGGATGAAGCTGTCACACACATTTTACAAGTATCACACACCATGCATACCACCTCCCCGCACGATCTGTGGTGACTTACACTTTCAACGGAGTGATCCATTGTGGAACGGGGAGGCAATATAATTAACGAGGGGCAATGTGCCTACTCAAGCATGTCCCCGACACCATGCTGATACTGCATCTACAGTAAAAAAAGAAACGATGGGATTCTCGAGTGCCATAGATCAGGTACCAATATCTTACGATGGTACTTTAAGTCGGCTGTGATGAAAGCTAAACTATCCAAAGCAGGTGACGCAGAAGGAAAGGGTTTAATACCATCACTATGGAGTGATCCATTGATGAAAAGGGGATGGCAGTGTATATATAATTGATGAAGGGGTAAGTCAAGCATACACAACATGCTTGTAATAAACACCAGACAGTAGAAATTCTACATCTGTACTGTGCGCTGTGCATATACCACACCATTCACTGCAAAGAGAGATTGCTACGATGATAATAATAGAAATTCCGATGGTCAAGTAAACATGTCAGATTGATTTTTTTTCAAGCAGCCTCTGCCTAGATTGCTGTGAAAGTCCAAACGATGTTTCCGAGACAAATTTTCCCAAAATCTATTTCTGTGATATTATTGTGGATTTTACCATGAAATCCTACATGTGTTTCTGACACAAAGATCATACACTTGCATGCTAACAGTGATTCCTTTTATTCTGCAAAAGTTTGCAATTGTAAAAATATACAAATACAATTATAGGCCCAGAACCATTTCTAGAGCAAACATTTGCAAAGATCAAACAATTTTCTTGCAGGTAAACCATGTCTGACCACCCAATTCCCCCTCCCAACGAAAAAAAAAAAATCTTAAAGTTTGTAAGATTTTAAGATTTTAGATATTCTCTGAAAAATTTGTTTAACTTTAAAACAAGCAAAAGTTTATAGGGCTCTTTTTTTTTGGGGGGGGGGGGGGGGGGGGTGAATAAAAGCCATGCCTACCTCCTTCGCCTGAACCTTACCGTATCCAATACAAACATCTCCATATCAACAACAATAGGCTGCTATATTGTGGGACAGGCATATGATGATATCGCCAGGTATTATTGTATGTGTGTGTCCCATAACATGGATGCCATGATGTCATATGCTAAACCAGTCTGCCGACATCCTATTTCATGTCTTTAACCCTCCTACTCTTGAGGCAATTTACAAGAAAGTGTATTCACCATACAAAACCATACAGTGAGTCACTGAGTGTACAGCAGGTATACCATACAAAACCTGACAGCTGTATGGTTTTGATGGTCAAAAGACTTGCCTGTACTGAACTATGTAAGGTGATGAATGGTAAATCAACTTGACCTCTGTATGGCACTGTAAGGTTTTGTATGGTTGTACAGGCTGTGTCTGCTGGCAGGTGCAAGGTTTTGTATGCTGAACCAACTCTATTGTGTACTGGGGAACATTGATGAATAGGCCTATACCATTTTAGAATTAGGGTGGTTTCTCTTTATACATTATAATAGCCCCAAGTAGTCTGTTGATAAAGCCACAATGAAGTATATTCACCACACAAAACCATTTGGCATACATTGTACACCACAGTGAAGCATGTTTACCATACAAAACCATTTGGCATACACTGTGCACCACAGTGAAGCATGTTTACCATACAAAACCATATGTATGGTTTTGCCATGTCAATAAGCATGTATGGTTTTGCCATGTGTGTGTTAATGCTATGGTAAAATTTGGATATGAAAATTTTGTAAGGTTTCGTATGGTGAAATAGTATGCTACATGGAACATTTCAACTTCAGGAATTCCCTTAAACCAGCAAATTGCAGAAGAAAACTATTTTTGAACAAATGAAAAAGTCAACTGTGTGCACTCTGTTTGGTCTTTCTAAGATTGGTTTACTGCATTATAGGTGTAAAGATTAATATTAAAAATACCGCAGGAATTATTGCAGACAATTATTTGAAACTTATTGACCATCATTTCTGTCACTGATTCAATCAATCGTTGGTCGATTTTTTATTTTTTTGGGGGGGGTGGAATGTCTATGATGATAATAATAGAAATTCCAATGGTCAAGTAAACATGTCAGATTGATTTTTTTTAAGCAGCCTCTGCCTAGATTGCTGTGAAAGTCCAAACTTATTTAAAGTGTAACTTATTTAATTCTAACAAATAAGCGATAAAATTCAACAATTTTATCAGGGTGATCAATCCCAAGATAACGGACATAGCAGCTTTAAGGGCTGGTCATTCACAGGTGACCCGATGTCAGGAGTGACCCCCGGTGTGGACAATACCAACCTACTGTTACAATAGGGTCAGTGCCTTATATGAAGCTTCAGAGGTGGGAAACTGCGACATGACTTTAACAAAAAGGCCAACATTTAATAGGCTGTACTGTCAATAAGCAAAGGTATAACACACTATTTGGAAGTTGAAATAATAAGAAAACAAGCAAGAAGAAAATGGAGTTGCTCTATGATAAGCACAGGTTCAGTCTTGGGGCATGGGATTGGTAGACACCCTCCACACCCTACCCAACCCTCGCCAAAAAAAACCCCAGAAAAACAGAAAAAAAAAAATAATAATAATAATAATAATAATAATAAATCTCCTGGATGCGGCAAATGGGCGACTCTTCCCGAAATAACCTTATTGGGGCGACACGAGTGTCGCCCTTTTAGAGCACTTTCCCAACGCACCTTACTAAAAAACACTCCAAAGGGGCGACTTTCACAATAGGGCGACACCAAATTGTCGCCCTATTCGACCAGGTCACCCTAACCCACTCTTTTCCAGGATTATGTGTCGCCCTATCCGGCAATTGAGGAAAATAAGGAAAATAATAATAATAATAATAATAATAATCAGCTCCCCAAAAAAATTATCAGATTTGTTTTTAGTAAAGGAATTTTCTTTTTTAATATTTGCCATTTTGCCATCTGCTTTGTTTTACTACAAAGGCTATATTTTAATGGTGTACTTTTCGCGGCAAAAAATGTACCCTGCAGTTCAGTCAAGCTATGGTCCGATTAATCACAACACGGATCAAATTCATTTGTATAGATCTTTGGACACTCAAGGGCGACTATTTTATTTATTTTCTTTTTCATTTTGCTATGAGAAAGGAACCCCTTTGAGTTCAGTCAGAATCCACACACACACTATGCCTGATTTTACGTACAAAGAGCATATTCAGTCCCAAATCAGTACAAAAGATGTGATGCAGAACACGCCTATTCAGATGAACACATTGGACCATTGGCGCCAAAAGGTAATTTACATTCAAGGTGAAAGTCGGAGCTGCCTCAGTGCTGACTAACAATTAGGCCTTCCATACCTGACAGCTAGCATTGTCAAAGTAAAAGTGTAATGCCCTTGTGCTTCATCAGACAGATATTAAAGTGTTCACAAATGATTGGTTATATTACAAAATATATCACTTATTGCCAAATATATCAGTTGGCACTTTTTTAATAACGTGACTGCAGAATCCTACCCTGCAATATGCTTTATCTTGGGTTGGTACAGTTCTAGGGCTGTCCCGAATATACCGAATATTCGATATTCGATCGTCAAGCAAATATTCGAATACCATTTTGCCAGTTCGAATATTCAAAAAGATGCACGTACAGATACGACTCTGATGCTATTTTAATAGAAAAGTTATGGCACTTAGCAGTGTCAAATGCCGCGTTTCTGTCAATCGTAAATTTTTGTGGACGGAGGTTTATTGTTCCCGTCCGTAAAACCCTTGATACAACAGGGGCATGCAAAAAAAAATGCCGTTTGAACGGTCCATAATATCCGTCGCCATACGTAAAACACCGGTGTGCTTTTGCGTGCAATTTTTTGTTACCGGTGCGGCATGCACTGAAAAACGTGATCGGCAAGTATATTCGGTCAAACCCAGTTTTGAATATTCGAATACTAAATTATTAGAAAATAAACAGTCCTATACAGTTCTCCTGGAGGTCGTACCCCCCCATAAAAAATAATTAATAAAAAATAATAATATTAATAATAATAATAATATTTATTATAATTCCTACACATGCCGCAAACGGGCCACACTACCCCAAATAACCCTGTGTCGCCCATTTAGAGCACTTTCCCCACGCACCCTACTAAAAAACACTCTAAAGGGGCGACTTTCACAATGGGGCGACAGTTATGTGTCGCCCTATTCGACCGCGTCTCCCGAACCCTGTAGCCCCATTAGGCAATTGAGGAAAGTTGAGAATGGTACATTTGGAAAACATTCCCATAGCACTGTACATAAAACTATTCCGAAATAACCCTACAACGTTGAAACTCACAGAATCCTCGTTTTAGATCATTCCCAACAATTGTGGACATTAAAATCCCACACATTCATTCTGGCAAAGTATTGTTATCTTAGGGCAGTGGGAAAATGTCTCTCTGTCTACTGACCCAAAATGTGTATTTTCATCCTTGCGACCTACGTACATTTTCGTGTAGCAACAGTAACTATAATCATGAAAACGTTTTGAAAAAATGAATAAACAAAACATTTCTAGTTTACTATTAAAAAAAACACGGAGGTCGCAGGTTCAAATCCCGCTCCTGCCAGTTTCTTTGTTCACTTTGAAAAAAAGAATAATAATAATTAAATTTGAAATTTGAAAAACTTCTCAAAAAGGTGTTCAAAGTTGGTTATATATTTACCTTCAAGAAAAATGTGCTCCTAACCCTAACAATAATTTTTGCAACATAATTTACCCAAAACAAAATCATCAAAAATTAAATAAAATTCGAAGGTTTGGAATATAGAAACAAAAATCTTTTTAATAAAGAACTTACAATTTCTGTAGTCCTCTCCCAACATTATCTCTGTTCTGAGACAGGCATTCCATCAAATGCATCGCTTTTCTGGACTTAGGGAAAAATCACTAGCCTATGAATTTCAAGGAATACAAGTAAAAAAAACTACGAATATAATACAAATTCCAGTTTCAGTTTTTGCCCAATCATCCATACAACAAAGTTTAACCCTAACTCCCTAGGGTGTGTGGAAAATCAGATTGAAATTGGAGGATTCAGGACAGTTTTGATAAAACATCACTTCAAAATTGCCTAGAAGATACCAGGAACGTGACATTCTCTTCTTGTTTTTTCTCCTTGAATTTCATTGCTGTCAAGGTTCATTGTCTCCAATCTCATTAACCTGTTATCGTTGTCATTGACGACAGAGGACACAGACGACTCCGCACACCCTCCTCGGGAGAAAAGCAGGAGCACCGTAATTATCGCAAATGGATCACTTTCACGGGACTAAAAAGAAAAATCAGGCGGCGCGTGATGCGCATTATTCCTTAATGCAACCGACAGTGGCTGGCAGAAAAGTTGTTATAAAAAAGTGTTCCCCCCCCCCCCCCCCCAGCCAATGCAACAAGATTCAAAGTACGAACACGCTTACTCCTTGTGTGTACCTTCTACCTTTGTGACCCCGGTTCGAATCCCACCAGGTGCATGTGGATCGGGTTTAATTGTCAGTCCCTACATGATTGCATACATTTCCTTCATATCTTATTACTCACTGGGATTTTCCTCCGCAAGTCCTTCCTTGTTTCCACGAATTCAAATCTGGCCCCCGAGGGAAAACAGTTTGAGCACGTTTGAGCACTCATCAAGCCAGGAGAAATGTATACAATATATATAAAACTGAAACAAATCCCTGTAAAAAATGATGGATAACAGTTGTTTTTTATCACTTAAACGTGTTAATGTCAGTACTAATACACATGAAGGTATACATGTAGGAGGTGTTACAAACAATTAACACATAAAACACTTTACTAACATGTTTAAAATGTAATTTTTTTTAACACTTTAACATGTCAATTTAACACTTTTAGCACCCCGTTGAAGTGTTAATAGTTTTAACATTTTAACATGTTAATAAAGTGTTTATGTGTTAATCGTTTGGAACACCTACTATACCTTTAATACGTGTAAAGTACTGACATTAACACGTTTAAGTGTTAAGAAAGTGTTATCCGTCATTTATTACTGTGAAACACTGGTCAGAACTAGACTTAAATCCAGACCAATCTTGTTATAAAAGGCCATGAGTCATAAAACAGCAACAGAGCGACGGAATGAAGGCTTATTTGATTCAAATTAAAGGTACTATGTAATTAATGTTTAACCCTCACAGATCCATGGGGGGGGGGGGGGTGGGGGTGGGAGGGGTAGGAGGTAGGGGGGGGGGGGTAGGGGGAGTTGTCATCCTCTAGTTTTTTCATTAGTGTCATGCTGTTTTTTTTTCTAGGTTGTTTTTGTGCTTGGCCTTTCTGACATTTTGGCTATTACCTTTGGCACATTCTGACACAATTTATTTTTTTAAATCGGGGGCGCCACTCTCCAGCAATGCAACTTTGATTAATTGAATGACCTTGCACAGAAACCCTGTATCGACAGAACATGTGCGGCGTGTGTAATGCATCATTAGATGTACAAAACCATATGGTTTATTGGAACAGGATTTTGCATAAGTAATTATCATGTGTCATTTGTATACAAAATCTGTTATTCACAAAATCTGGTTTTGGCCAAGATCTGAGAAGGGGGGGGGGGGGATCCCCCCCTCCCTTACAAAAGGCTCTTTGAGGACCTTTTACACATAAAAGGTGTAAGGCTGCCAACCTTTTCAAACTCAGTGATTTCAGTATTCATCAAGCAAAAAAAATCTGGATTTTACTTTTAAAAATCTGGATTTTTCATGAAACTAAACTTTCCCTAAAAATCTGATTTTTTTCTGAGCTCATGCTATGCGTGCATGCAGCGTGCCTGGTGAGTTTAACGAACCCACACGCTGGATGGACCGTCTGCTTATTTTGTTATTTTCAAAGCTAAAGTTGTATATGTTTGGTTGGGATCGCAATAATGAGCCAGTACACATGCAGTATAATAGCATAATAAAACACTATTATGATCGGATTTCACAAACTCCGTATTTATAAACAAAAATGCATACTTTTCCGTATTTCTCGTGAATTTCCACACGAAATAGGGAAAATCCGTACTGGCCGGCAGCTCTGCCAGTTGCCTTCAACACCGATCGGAACGAGATCAGTGTGAAAGGCCGATAACTTCTTCATGCATGGTAATGGGACTCCCCGGAAGCTATCCTACGTGACACAGCCAGAAATTGGACGAGCACGAACCAAGACATTAATATGATGGCACTCCCTCCGGACTTACTCCCTACCCCCTCTAAATGGAAAACTTCAATGTGTAATTAGGAAGTGACAATTCGGATCAACACTGGTTTGGGATTGAACACGACATGTCAGATGTAAGTGACTTTTGTAATGGGACGACTCTACAGATCCGAGAATAGAGATGGGTTCTGATGACGTGGGCCGTCCAAAAATCACGTACGTGTGCGTGGAGCCGACTGGTTACCAGGAAAGAAGGTCGACTTGAAAGGCGCCGCATGACGTGGGGATAATCTATAACAACAATCTGGGTCAACCCATTTCAAGATTTGTCTCCGTTGTTTTAAATTATCTTTCATTTTATTTGTTAATATTGTGAACTTCATTGCTAAACGTACTCTTTTTGAGCCTTTGGGTTTAGTTATTACACATACAGGATGACACTATTCTACTATATGTTCGTCAGGGGAAATTCAGACTCCCTTGGAAGGTAGTAATGCTGTAATAGATGATGCCTGGACAAAGCGCCTTTTTAGGGGTTTGCCCAGAGGGTCTGTCCATTCAACGCATGAGGTTAACCACTAATACGCTGCCACTCTGCAAGGGTTATCATATCAAAACATAATCTAGGGATGTTGAACTATTTAAAATTGGCAACTAGAATTTTCCCACCACAATGGTACCGATAAGTGAAATTGTTGGTCTGGGCCCATGGACTATAGGCCTATTGGCTGTAAAATACTAAGCCTCAAAACCATTCATTTTTCTTAAATACACCAAAAGCAAATGTACGCTACCTTTAAGCAACCAGGGTCTCCTATAGGATTATACAAGCCAGCCATTATCATAATTTGGAGGCTTCTAATTCCCAGATCAACTAAGCAACTTGATTCCTGGCAAACAGGCTAAGTGTCCCCTCCAGCGAAGTTTATTTTAATGTCAACAGAGCTACAGGCTTCTGCTAGGTAAAATATTACACAAGACAGTGTCAGATGGCGCGCAATATTGGTGTTTATTTGATAAATA
The DNA here is from genome assembly GCA_037893225.1 of Hippasteria phrygiana. Classification (NCBI taxonomy): domain Eukaryota; kingdom Metazoa; phylum Echinodermata; class Asteroidea; order Valvatida; family Goniasteridae; genus Hippasteria; species Hippasteria phrygiana. The sequence goes on along the minus strand of JAZGUH010000446.1, from coordinate 114,233 downwards.
AATACAGTTCACTTACGGTTTGCGGGGCAAGTTGCCACAAGATTAATTTATCAACAACGATATTGGGAAAAACAGAATGAAATGACAAGGTATCCTGTGCAACAAATCCAACTGCACTGAACTGTGGGTCAATTTGCTAGGCTGAATCTCATCACCAGTTTTCACACTGACAATTTGTACACCTTGACAGTTTTAAGTCTTTTTTTTTTTCATGATAAAATTTCAATTTGCTCATTTGAAAACATGAGATTTGGGTACAACTCAATGCCATTTTTGAGGGGTGGGGGGAGGAACTAAGGTAATCCACTTTTTGAGAACAACAAAAATTAACTCTTTAAATCTTCCTTCTCTTTTTTTATAGAATATTCAAACATTTCTGACATCTTAATTTGATTCTTTTCTGAATATATTGGCGCTGCTTTTGAATCAGAACAACATTTCACAGAGCATATTTTCCTAAATAGCATTAAAAAATAAAATCATCAATTCTCGTCTCATTTGCATAAGCCCTTGCAACAAAGAAAGAAATACTGCAACACCCGTCCTTGCTGAAAAAACACTGTCCAGGGACATGAGGAACATTACAGGGACAGAATATCAAATGCAATCACAAGTTACATCAGTTCATTTGCAAATTGGAGGACAGAGTATAAGGCAACAGTTACACAGAAATGGCTGTCGACGTCTCACGCCAAGCACGTGCCGAGAATCACAAACCAACACTGCCGCAAAACAAAAACTGTCTACCTTCTGACCTGTTCCCGACATCAAATTCAATTTGGGGAAACCGATACTGGTCACAAGACGTGGGAGTTTTGACTAATCAGGCGAGGGCAAAGTGGCTACATTTCAGCTGCGCGCAGGGGCTTGGAGAAGTCTCCTTCTATTTCATGCAAACAATCGCTGTGGGCTTGTCCTACATCCCATCGCTCACCGACAATTTTCGGTGGGGATAGAAGACCCATCTGCTCCAATAATCATCTGTGACCAGATCGTACAAACTGAGTCTGAATTCATTATCGACGTACTTGTTTGTTCCACATTAATGGGAGAGTATACTCCATTTTAAGATATCACTTAATTTGAATTGAACATGGGCATTATACAGTGGCATGATTAAAAAGAGCGAATGGTTTGGGGGTGTGCCCCCCTACCCCCACCCCCCCTCTCAGATGCCAACACTAGAGATTGCAGTTGTGCAGAAAAAGTTAATTACCACTTTCAAGCTCCTCTACATAGGCCTATATTGAAGCTTATAGTTACATAGAGAAAATTTTGACAGTTTATGTTTTTCCATTTTGTAATTTTCCTGAATGTAACTCAAACAAGAGCAATGGCAACTGCCAACTCATTATATTGACTTGGATCAAATTTGACACTAAAGCCCTGTCCGCACTGGACTTTTTTTGGGAAAAACTTACCGAGACGATGGGTACTTTTCCCATATTAAGTCCAGTGCGGACAGCCTAGGACGTTTTCCTCTCAGTTACTTTTCCTGAGTCCAGCGGTTACTTCTACCGGGCAACTGCTGCCCAGGAAAACTGACCAGGTAACTTTTCCCAAGACGTTAAGTCCAGTGCGAGTCGGTAATTAAAGCGGCTCAGGAAAGCGTACATCTGGCCCGAGCGCAAGGTCATGCTTCACAGGGAAACCACGCATGCGCTTTACATTGTTTCACCGCTGTGCGGTGCACGTGGCAAGTTTCCAAATTCCAGTGCGTTGTTCCTCTTTTTGTCGCAATCATGGTATATTTTATTACTGATAAAGTCGGAAGTTTGATTGGTGCTAAAGACGTAGGCCTGCGTGTACACATCGGCCGGAAAAATGAAAAGGCACGCGTGATTTGGGTCAATCGCGTCAATGTAGAAAGATCACGCAAAGCGCCCTCATGAGACGTTATATTGACAGCTCGGTTACTTCTCCCACGGTCTCGGTAAAATGTTCCCGTGTCGAAAGTCCAAGTGCGGACAGTGGTCACATTTGACCATTTTTCATTTTACCATCGTCTCGGTAAAACCTTCCCAAAAAAAGTCCAGTGCGGACACGGCTTAAGAGGATTTTTGCTTTCTATCTCCAGTGCACGATAACTTTTTGTTGAAAAGTCCAGTTGCATGTCAAACAGCATGGCGTGGAGTGAAAAAGCTTATCTACACTGCCAAACATTGCACACAGCTACAAGTAAACCGCGGAGCAAGCAAATCTGGGTCAAAAAACTCTTTCCCAGAGAAATAGATTTCTCTAATCAAAATGGAAATGTTCCATCAGATTTCCCTGCCTAATCTCCATCTACAAATTTACTCTGCAAAAGCATAGAAAGACATACCTTGCTTATCCTCCGAGTAGCGTACGTATCATGATGTGTTTACGGCCAAACACTCTCAAGAATGGTCCATTACGACTGTAGAATACAGGTGGCGATTTCTGAAAGTCAAAAGCAAGTTTGAACATGATTGGATGTCAAGAGGATAAATTCTTTAGGACTTCATTTCCAGCCTTTTTTCTTCTTTTTCCAGCATTCTAGATTTTTAGATTTTAAATTGTTGGCAAATTTCAGGAAATTTAGCGACCAACATTTCTATTTTTTTATTTTCAAATTTGTATTTTATGTTATTTTATTTCTTATATTATTTAATATCTATATTATTTCTATCTTTAATGCATTTATTTTTTAAAGAGGGTGAAACAATATTCTGGGGGGGGGGGGGGGGGTAACCACTCTCTAACACCCCACCCCCTCCTCACCCTATCAAGATCCAGAGCAGCAGACTCTCTGTGGTACAGATGCTGACGTCAATGAGTGATGTAACTTCGGATGCATCGGTTTTTCTTGGGGGGAAATTTAGATTTTTGAGAATACAAAAAGCTTAACTTTCCTTGTGCACAGAAAAAATTCATGCCACTGACGTCATTTCCAGTAATCTTTTGGACCATCATGTAAACTATATGTAAGCCTTGCTGCATCTCAAAAAAAACCAAAAAACTAGGTTGCAGATCAGAAGAAATTCCCTGGGTTTGATTATCAGGGGAAAAAACAACCTTGTTGAGTCTTTGCAGTTTGTAAAACTTACCATCAAAGTAGGTCATGGATTAGAAGTGCATTTCAAGTGAAATTTTATCAGACAAAATAACAACCTTGTTGTGTCTTTGTGGATTACAGCACTACAGATGACAGTCCCTTGGGTAAGTGTGGGAGTCTCGTCTTTAAGTCTTCCCACGTCTGCATGGGTCTTCATCAGGCTTGTGTGGGACTTATGACCACCCCAGATAGCCATTCAGAATCAACATGACCACCAGAATTTTTGTCTTCAGCTGTCCGTGATCCGTCAGCAGCTCGCAATGACACTGCTTTCATTAGTTCCAGAATTTACGAGAAAAGGTCGACAAACGGTCATCTCGGAATGATCAACCCACATAATATTTGTGACCGGCTCGACAAAAATGGGTATTATGTCGCAAAAATGAGTTATATACATAGTTGAAGTTGTCACATCCTGAGCTTAAATTTGGTGTAGGTTTGACCCCTGTGGCATTTTGTGTCCTCGAGATATCTTGACATTTGTATACTCATATTTTCCAATTTAACAGAAGTGCATTTTATGAGATATAGGCCTTTAAACACAAAAAAATGCAAAGAAAAAAGGCAGAAGTAAATTCTATCAACATTTATTTTGTCATCTTTATTCATCAATATTAACGTTTCTGAAAATAAATTATGAAAATATAGATATAATAGAAGCAAAACCAAAAACAAAAAAAATCGCTGATGTGAAGATTTTTTCACCCGCTTCACATAGAACAGCCCTGTGTGTGTGTTTTCACATAGTGCGACATAATACCCTTTTTTGTAGAGCGGGTCACATTTGTTTTTCTAAAGATGTCATTGCATGTGAATGACACAATGGAATTGGTGAAGTATTTTTTACAGTGCTACGATAAAAAAAATTCAAAATGGCATGAAAATTCAAAACAATTCTATATAAAATATATAGGTCGAAACGTTGGGCCAGCTAATTTTTTGATTTAAAATATTTCCCCAAATTTTTCAACAAATAAGATCAGCCCTCCACTACCAGAAAATACATTTTTGGAGGAGAATGTCTGAAACTGTGCAGAACTATCCTAGAAAATGAAAACCAAAGCAAACAAATCTTCAAATAATTCAAAACAATTTCAAAAAATTTGAATAAAATTCCTGAAAATCTCCATACATGCATGTTTCAATAAATTGTGGCACAACTTTCACAAATCAGTCTCTGAAAAATTAGTTATCAGCCCGAAATTTATTTCAGCAATTTTGGGTCTATAGTTCAGCCACACCTATATTTTTACAAAGCGATCTTGTCCACAACGCACGACAGGCCCATTGCTTACATTTTCTTAGCATCACTGATCAAACTCGCCTTATCACAAGCCTAGTTACCGGTAAGTGCAGCCCCTTTACAGAGCAACAATTGCTAGCAGAATTGTAACAACATCTGGAATTTGCTACCCCCCCCCCCCCCCCTCCCCACCTTCTGGCCGCAGTATTGAATTACGCATTGGTCAAGTGGAATATATTGATTGAAGGAAGTTGAGGAAATTGGTCCAAACTCACATGGACCAATGGTTCATGTCCCTTGTGGCTCTTTCTCGGTAAGACCATGGAGGAAGGATAAGACGGAATTGCTTAGGGGCTGCAGTGTGTGGACAAATCTTTCATATGGTAGGCACAATGTTACAAATACGGACGAAGATTACAAATGTTACATCAGCAGTCTTGTTGACTTGACTTGCTGACTTGACTCGAGTCGGACTCGAGTCGCAATCTTTTTGACTTGAGATTTGACTTGACTTGGGAAAAAAATGACTTGGGACTTGACTTGACTTGAATAAATTTAACTTGCTGACATTAACACTTCTGTTAAAATAAACACAAACATACAGGTATCAGTTAAGTTTAAAAAACAAGCCTATAGCGCATATATAGCAAGCTGGGTGTCCAGTACGTATATGCAGGGCCGCAGCGCTGGCCGAGCTGCATGGAGAATTGTCGAAATGGCACACCAGGTTGATTTAGTAACAGTGCATGCGTGCTAGCCTATGCATTGTCATTTTGTCATTGGAATATGTATTTACTAACAATTGACTCGAGACTTGGTACTTGACTTGAACAAAATTGACGTGGAAAAAATTGACTTGGGACTTGACTTGACTTGGGAAAATTTGACTTGTGACTTGACTTGACTTGACTTGTGAACATTTGACTTGTGACTTGACTTGACTTGAGAAAAAATGACTTGGTTACAACACTGGAATGTAGTATTGTTAAAGCAAACTCATTGCGATAACTACAATACATTGCGATTTTTTAAAGCCAACTGCACAAGTTTCGTAAATTATCTTACCCAAGAATCCTGCGCAGACCCATTGCTATGCATAAATTTATTATCAGCCAATCATGTGCTTTAATTTTTATTTATAAATACCTAAGACAGTTAGGTACAGTCAGGAACAGCAAAGTCTTGGTATAAAGTAACTACTCATTCGTATCAACACAAACTTAAAATTTTGGGACTTTTATCAGGAAATTTGTGTGTGCAGTATAGGGAAAAAAGTTTGTGTTTTCTGTGTTGAATGATCTTAGTGTTCACATACATAATTCCACTTCATGTTTCAATTTCTGGATTTTGATGGCATAAATCTTTAAGTAACAGGTTGTGCCACATGGCTCAGTTATCAAAAAAAAGTTGGCCGTCTTCCAAGATTTTGGTGTTCCTCGGAGGCTTTTGGTAGGGGTATTAAAGCAAAATCTTTTCTTAAAGGTACCTCAGGGATAAAAGCATGGATCTCAACCTGCTTGTATGCACAAGCCAACTGGAGATAACTAGAACCAATAAAGTGAAAGCATGCACATGCCAGTACACACATACTCACCAGATTATGCAGCATCTCGTGGGGACCTTCCCAGATGGTCCAGAGTAGCAGCATCCCTGTATTGAAGCGGTACATGTATCTCATACAGGACTGAGCAGACGGTGACAGCCCGATTGTCCGAAGGTTAGATAGTCCAAAGGTTCTTTAGTCCAAAGGTTCTTTAGTCCGAAAATTCTTTAGTCCGAAGGTTCGACAGTCTGAAGGTTCGATAGTCCCAAAGGTTCGATAGTCCCAAAGGTTCGATAGTCCCAAAGGTTCGATAGTCCCAAAGGTTCGATAGTCCCAAAGGTTCGATAGTCCGAATAGACGATAGGGTGCCATAATCCGAATCGACAATTAGGTTCGATAGTCCGAATGGACGATAGGGTTCGATGGTCGGACTATATTTTCAATTCGGACTATCGAACCTTGTGTGCTTTCGGAATAATGAACCTTCGGACTATTAAACCTTACTTTTGTTTCGGACTTTTGAACCTTCGGACTAATTAACCTTATTCTAAATTAATTGGGAATACCGAACCTTCGGATAAATGAACCTTCGGATTGTCGGCCCTTCGGACCAATGAACCTTCGGACTATTGCATCAAATGTTCGGATTAATAACGAACCTTATTTCATTTTCGGACTAACGAACCCACTCTTATGGGGAATTTGTACGTTCGGAATATCGAACCTTGGGATTAATAAACCTTCGGACAATCGAACCTTCGGGAGTATCGGGCGGACACTGAGCAGACAGCATCCAATTCAGACACTTTTTCCTGAAGTTTGCATGCATCCCATTGCAAGCACTGGCTTTGAAGGACGATCTCCCTCATATACAAGAAACCTTCGTAGTTTATCGACTTGAAAAATCCCGGCCATGCAGACATTGCCTCTGTGCTCATCTCATGGTCCGGACACCTTCCGGTAGTTCTTCACAGTATCACAATTTTGACGGCTCCCAATTAACAGGAATACACCGAGTTGAAGAAATAGCTGGTTCAACCAGCTACAGTTATTAACAAATGATGCTAAAGTGTTTTACAACTGACAATGAATATCCAAGAGTATTTAAAATTCTTCACACACAAAAAACCTCAGCAGAAACTTGAATAATATGAAAACTTGAATAATAAGAACACTTAAACGGACTGTCACTCTTGTAATGCTACACGTTGGGGACACAATTTTTACTTTCCTTTAACCCTAACCCTCCAGGGCATTTTTGCTAGAACCCTGCCAGACGCATCAGAATGCATACTTGACTTGTGTGGAGAGTCCAGCAAAGTGGAGCTGTCAGCACAGATGCACTGTGCTGCGTCTGGCAGGGTTAGGGTTAAAGGGTATGATGTACCTTTGGTAATGATAAAAAAAACCAGATTCAATATTTTCAATTGGAAAGCTTACTGTTTATAAAGATGGTACGGGTGTCCTTCCAACATCCCAAGAAATATTTCCATCGGAAATGCTGTCATCTTTGAAAGAAAAAAAGTTTTCTGTAGACCTCCAAAAATGGCGTGGATAATTTTGATTCCCACAATCAAAATGCTTTTATCCATCCTTATCGACTGAAGTGTGGCATCAGTTGGCTTGACTGTATTTGAGCCAGTACAGTCATTTTTCCGTGGGAGAAAAACCAAGAAAATCAAATCAATCAATTTTGCAGTATAGATACAAATGATCACAGACATAAGGCTATGATGGTCTCCCCTAAGGGTCTGTTTTATTAAAGAATCAGGGACAGCCCACTATTTTGTATGTTGATGTGCATCCATTCAGAATATGTGTAAAGCCTATTGAAAGCTCAACAAAACAAAACAAAACAAAACAACAAATAAACAAATAAATAAATAAATAAATACATTTTGGACCCCTCCCCCAAACTTTGTATGCAAGATCGCCCCAAACAAGGCTAAAAGCCACTCAAGGTATGGGAGCTACAAGGAAAAGGAAATCAAAGATGGAAGAGATAGGAATTAACGTCCTCTTGAAACAGGAGAGATCATAAGATGAAGGGAAACATGCACCAGGCAAAGATATTTTCTACCCCAAAATTTTAGGGTACATTTTTACAAAAACTTCCAAATGTGGTCCAGAAAATCTGGATACACCAACCCCCCCCCCAAAAAAACCCAAAAATCAATCAGTTCTCGAGTACATGCCTGCCTAGCCGAGACCCTCTGGAAACTACTAAGATTTTTGTTCGTCTCAGCCCAACTGCTCAGTTCAATAGAGCCGATATTCAATACCGACTCAAATTGATGCATGTGCTTGATGCACATGCATTTTTCTTGCGGTGAGAAAAAAGTGCAAATACCCCTCCACTTTATTATACCGTTCCTTGCTCTATGATTATACTACCTGTACGTGTCTGCCGTCAGGATGGAATATCAGGTGAGGTGGGGCCGGGGGATGGGGATGGGAGTGGACACACGGCCGTCAAAATTGGATTTGGCTGATCTATTAGATTTTACAGCAAATTGGGAGACTCCATCAATCGATTCATATATTTTTTAGCATAAAGATTTCTGAAGAGTAACCTTGCAATTCCGGAGGGGTTTGACCATGTGAGAGAGCCAAACAAAGGCTGGTTCATAAGTAAGTGTGAAGTGAATACAACATCAATGACGATTATTCCCGCTGTAAACTCGCAGAAGTTGAACGCATTTTAACCGAGTTGCGAATCTTCCCAATGAATTTTTCATAACGTTAAAGATGATGTTTATTGCCGAAAGAAGTCTGCATTATTTTCTATTTTTATGTAGATTTTTATGTAGATTGCGTATTGTAAAATCAAACAGCAAATTATTTCTGCCATAAAATACCAATAAAGTTACTTTTGAGAGCTATTTTTATCAAGTCCCCTCTAGCCCACTGGTGCCATTTGTCTCAGAGTTGTCGCTGCGGGCAGCAAACAAATCAACTTCATAGGACGAACTCCCCTTTTGTGCCTAGTGCTAGACACAAAACAGGAGTTCGTCCTATAACGTCAAATTGTTTGCTGCCCCCAGCGACGGCTTTTAGACAAATGGCACCAGTGGGCTAGAGGGGACTTGTTAAAAATAGCTCTCAAAAGTCATTTTTTTGGTATTTCATGGCAGAAATACTTTGCCGTTTGATTTTACAATACGCAATCTACATAAAAATGAAAAATGACACAGACTTCTCTCACCACTGAACTTCCTCTTTAAGTTTGTTTCAAATGCACATGAAAGATGAACATTGTTCCATTTAACTTCAAAGATTAATGTTGAGATATAGCATTGGTGGAGCTGAACACAGTCATGTTTTACTCTCCTACTGAAGACTCAAGCTGTTCTCCATTGTTCGGACTTAAATCTTTTCTGAACCCCTTGAGTACGGTATTTTACGGGAGACGTCTGGGTGCCGCGGCGGCTCTGGCAGCCAAACGAACCGCTACAATGTGTTTGTGCAGTCAAGCATAACCTATACACAATAATCCAACAATGGATTGAAACTGCACAAACAGCGGCCAATTGCGTCATCCGGCCTGGTGGCACTGTTGTTTTTGCGCCAAATTCCGTCATCCGTACGCAAGGGGTTAACAAGTCCCATAAGGGTTGTACAATACATGAACACAACCGAGGACTCGGGCACAGGTCCTCATTGTAATCACTAATCCCAAATTGTCCCAAGTCCTCAGATATAATGGATAACCTGTGCACAGTTGTTGGCAGTGTTCATACAGTGTGTAATTCGACAAATACATGAAATAACCTGTGGAAGTTTCAGGTCAATAGGAGTCTCGAGAAAACACTCAACACTGCTGTTTTTAATCGTGATTTTGTGCACATTCATAAGGGAATAAATATGTGCTGGGCCGGTTTTAAACGTACGTTTAAAACCGCCTTGGGGCCTGGGCGCTTGATAATGACCCGAGCCGAAGGCGAGGGTCATTATCAGCGTCCAGGCCCCAAGGCGGTTTTAAACGTACGTTTAAAACCGGCCCAGCACATATTTATTCCCATTCATAAAATACCTTTTTGTATAATTAGGCAAAAACCACCGAAAATTATAAATTTCCAATGATTTTGTTTAATTTGTTTTACCTTGGTTTGTAAAACACCCCTTCAGCTATTTAATGGTTCGTGCCACGCGCGAGTAGTGGTAAACATGTCCTTATATGGAAATTGACACGCGCGCGCGACGCGCTCGTCAGGTGGTGCAGAACGCAGCAGTGCCGGTGTAGTGTGAAATTATGGACTCTAAATACGGACGCATCGGTAGTATTGCGCTTGCGTTATTAGGAGAGTGACTGGTCGCTCGAGTGTTCAACCAATAAAATGGACCAGATTTTGTAGGACTCTACATTTCGTGCGACACCGGAAAAAAAGGTTTAAAACTGCGCCGTGTTTAAACAACTTCCAGCCGTGTTTAAACAACCGTTTAAACACACCCACGTGACAGGCTCTCGACCAATAGGGATAGTGAAACTCGCTGAGGCATTTATGAATGATTGATGACATCAAAATATGCCACAACAATTCTGCAGGTTTTCAAATAAGATATTCTTGAAGATGACAGCATTTCGGACGGAAATATTTCCGAGGATTGGCACTGGTACCATCTTTATAAACAGTAAGCTTCAAGATTAAAACTAATCTTTTCTTTTTTCAAAGTGAACAAAAAAACTGGCATAAGTGGGATTCGAACCTGCAACCTCTAGAATACCGTACCGGCGCTCTACCAACTGAGCTATCTTGCCCTATCCGATCTCCCAAATTTTCAGTATCTTTGTTCGGGGGGGTGCTTGTCAGAAGTCATCAACCCATAATGCCGTATAGCCAGGGATCACACCCAATTTTACGATACAACCTGGGAAGTGACATTGTGGGGATCACTCAATGAGAATACAACTTTTTTTGTTATTTATAATTTAATTTAATATATAATATTATTTTTTGATCAATACCAAAGCTATATCATACCCTGCAAATATATACTAATAATATATCACATGTATACCTAAAATATACTGTTGGAAGGCTCTTATTCTGCAGAATAAGACAGAAAATCACACTTTTTATTACAATTCTGATTTTACTAAGTATCTTTTGGGGAAAAGGTCACTCGAGCTAAGATTACAAAACACACACCAACAACCAACTCTCAATGCACGCAATGGTATAAAACCTGCCTGTGTGGAAATTGTTCATGTCTTCTGTTTGGATTTGTATCCATCCATAAATAACTGTTGGCTCGGCAGACATGCCCGTTTCCATGGCGATGATGGGCAATTACTTACCGACCATTTGATCCGCAAATAACAGGGGAGGGGGCAGTGTACTTCTGCCATAGTCCCTCCTTTGGGGATCGGACAGCAGGTGAGAACTATTGCATCTCCTCTCTAGCTTCTGTCCACAAATGTTGCTAAAAACATCTTCACAAATGTTGCTAAAAACATCTTCACTCATGTGAGGTTAATACACATCAATGTCCGTACGTCGGAATCATTCCACACGAACACAAATCAGAAAAAAAATTCTGAAAATTGCTTTGGCTCGAATAACCCCTTACTTCCGGCTGTTATTGATGGGGAGCTGGTATGCCAAGGATGGGTTGTGCTGCCAAGCATAATGCAAACAATAGGCACCACACTGAATAGAGTGGTCCTATTCATCGCATTTGGAGGCCCCCCCCCCCCCCTTTCTGAATGATAGCTTTGTTTGAAAAAGCTCCATCTATTCATTACGCTCCCATTCAAGAACAATATGGTTGAAACATGAATGGATTGAGTACGCGCAGGAATGTGCGTATACACAACAACCGGCCAGGTGGTTTTTTTTTAAACCGCGGCTCTGGCCGTCGTTCCGTATTCAAGAGGCTAATCACATGCATCATTGAAACGAGTCCGTGCTCTATTGATTTTCATTCACCAGAATAGCTTGATCAATACAACAGCACATACAGGTCTCCCTCTGGAACCAGGCTTTCGAAATAAAGACAAGAAAAACAATTCAGTTTAATATAGAAACCTATTCGTGGTTTTGAGTTGGTCTATTCCGTCCATGGTTGGTCCATGCCCAATGAGCATATACCATGATACATCTCTGAATCCGTATTGTGTGGCTATGGCTTCAGTTTTTCCCATTGGTGCACTCCAGGGAATAGCCATAGCCGTAGACAAAAACACCCGTTTTGGACACAGACCATGCATCAGTTGATGAAAAAAGATGCAAGAACTGAATTAAGTTTAAGATAAATGACCAGAGGCCCAACCAGACCTAAAATCTATTAAAAATATATTTTTTTTTAACAATTGGGAAAAAGTGGAGGATACAGAGAAAGCGTCAAAATACCGTAAAATACCGTACTCAAGGGGTTAATGTTTTCATTGTATCTGGTGTTTTCATAATATTTTCTTTGTTGATGAGCATTATACAGAGTGTGAAATAAATATGAATTTGAATTGAATTGAAAAAAACTGTCTTAGGTATTTATGAATTACACTTAACAGGGCAATTACATGCCTTCCAATACAATACATGTATCCTGAGCTTTTCATAGCCATACATGTGTCACAGAGAGGTGAAAGAAGGCCATAAAAGTTTTTTTTTCACAAAGTGAAGAAAGACAAATTTGAATTTTTCATTTCTGTACACAATTTAAAAATTTGACATACCACCCCTCTTCTGCCAACCCCAATCAAATATATAATGTATCAAATGGTATCAAATGGTGTCATACTGCTGAAACAGTGTCACGCAACAAAAGTACAGCGTTCAGTTCTTGTCACATCATTGGTACCCAAAGCATTCAGAAATAACGACAAATATTCAGGAGACATCCAAGGCCGGACAAACAATGCAGGTGCTCCAAGCAAAAGCCAATTACTATGCACATCAGTGCCGGCCATTAAAGACTATTAAATGCTAAAACACAGAAACCCAAGAATGTGATACTAATGACACTCTTAAGTCTGGATTTCTCGAATGTATTCTTAATGGATTTTGTTCCCCAAACTGACACCAAAACAGCTGTGCCAATTCGTTTGCCAGTGATGATAGCTGGACAAATATTGGATGGGTTTCGCCTGTCCGGTTCACTGGCACTGTGAGCTTTTTTTTTCTTCACTTTTATATCTCATTTGATGATGGCCACTGTAAACAAACTTGGGTTTAAGAAGTCAAGGTCTTGGGCATAATTTTATTAAATATTTGATGTCATGTCTTCTCAAGATGGTGTTGACAATGATCGCGGTACTTATAATTAATATTTGTTTTTGCTTTAACCCTAACCCCTTGGGTAACTTTACTAGAAAGTATCCTGAATCCGCCAATATCCACCTATTTTGTCATGCACAAAAAGTTGCTTTGAGTGCAACTTTTCACCGGCGCGGCATGCAGTTGCAGCAGACGCCTGAAAGACTTGATCGGCGAGCATCGAATATTCAAATTATTCGGTCAAGCCAAGTCTCGAATAATCGAATACTAAATTGCTCGAAAATGAAAAAAACCCTACCTTAAAGATGGCAGCTACGCATATAAGGTCTATTGGGTCAGTGATTGCTATGTTTAAACCTTTAAAATGTTTTGAGAGAAAAAGATGACATTTCCTAATCTTGTAAGCAATTGAGCAAAACCTGCACGGTAAAATTAAGGCATTCCTTCTCCAAAGTATTAACTTACTAAAATCCTTTCAGTGATAACTGAGGGACATTTACTCCTTATTATCTGCTGACTTGTAAAGGCCAATCGTGACCCGCTCTGGAAAAAGGTATATTATGTCGCAAAATATGAAAAATTAGTTGTATGTTTGGAAAGCCCGTAATGTAAGCTTTCATTTGGTACATGAAAGAGCTCCAAAGCCCTTTCCGTTCTGGAGATATCGCCATTTTGCATATTAATTAATTCTATGGAGTTCAAATTGCACAACAGAGAAAACAGGCTTTGAATTAGCTAGTTGTAATACAATGCAATGGAACAATGCACTCTAAAAAGGTTATTTTTTTACTTTATTCACTGAAATCAACATTGTTGTGCGACAAACCTGAAACTTTAGATATTTAAGATGAAGACAAAAAACAAAAAATGAATTTTGACGAAATATTTCACCCTCTCAATGTTGAAAGGGCCATTACACGTAAATGCATAGCGCGACTTATATCACCTTTTTCTGGAGCGGGTCACAATTTACATATACGCGACTTTGTCGTGCGATATTCTCGTGCGTTTTTCTAAATACGCACAAATCAATGAGCGTCTTGACGCACGACTCTGTCGCGTCTGTGTAAATTGGCCTTTAATAGTCTGGTTTTTGGATGGCAAAGAGATCAATAATGTTTACACATACACTGAGTTTTCTCACGGTCACCAGTAAGTTGAAAACATCTTGTGTTTCTTTAGGGTCATTTTACACAAGGCAATTCACAGGCAAAATGAGGCAATGGGTTCCAGACAATCTCCAATAAAGAAAAACATTCACATTTAAATTTTTTGCAATTTTTTAATTTTTTTTAGGAATCCCAATATACTGTCAGAAAAAAACCTTAGTGTTACCCAAGCATTCATTCAGCCTGCAGTGTCGTTAGCTGCCATCAAGTTACTAATGGAAGTTAGCTTGTGTGGCAAGGCTCTTAAACCCCTTGCGTACGGATGACGCCATATGGTGCAAACAAAAACAGTGCCACCAGGCCGGATGATGCCATTGGCCGCTGTTTGTGCAGTTTTAATCCATTGTTGGATTATTGTGTATGTTACGCTTGGCTGCACAAATACATTGTGGCTGTTTCGCTTGGCTGCAAGACCCGCCGCAGCACCCCGACGTCTCCGGTATTTTACCGTACTCATGGGGTTCAGTTCAATTTACAAATAGAAGTCACGTGGTGGATTTTTACTTTGTATTTTTTCAATTTTTTGGTCTGTTATTTCATCTGTCTACATGTATTTTCTTTTTTTTCTTTTCTTTTTTAGATATTTTCTTTTATTATTATTTTTTTTGTTTTTTGGAGGGGGGGGGGGGGGGAGAGGGGTGAGGGGAGAGGGTGGGGGCAGCAATCCAAGCCAGTGTTTATAACTTGCTAATGCTTGCAAGTCGATCACGGTTTTCACTTTTACGGTCCATCAAGCCCGTACGTACATTACAGCCTCTATGATTGATAGAATGTGTACATACTGGAAATATTAAATAGCCATAGTCAATCTTCCATAACTAATACCATCTGCAATTATTCGTGATGTATGAAGCGTGCAGTGCTTTTATGTTGTATCGTGTAGTGAAAACTACATGCTGTGAACTGTTTGTGCTTAACAGAGTGTAAAAAAGTCATATCTGCTTAACAGCGTGCAAACAAAAAAATGACAGCGAACATAATTACACTAATAATACACGATTCAGTTTTGTAGGAAAACTGAATTGCTATCCCCAAATCATAAAGGGAAAAATAAACCTAGCAAATGGGGCCATTCATCATAGTAATTGAGAATTAGTTATTACAGTCTAAAGGAGAGAGAAAAAAAGAAAGTTCCAAATTCTGAAACCAATTAATGTGCCCCAAAACAGTACATTAATTACAATCAAACATTAGGGGATAAAAGTGTGATGACCCGGTCTTTTCCATGTCAATAATAACCGAGGAGGGGCGTGACCGCTGTTAATGGACCGAGCCGAACAGCGGTCACAACCCTTCGAGGTTATTATTGACTGGTAAAGACCGGGTCATCACATTTTTATCCCCATTCATCAATGCAAAAACCTCCCGTAAAAAGGACAAAATGCAAAGCTTTTTCACCCCACTTTTCCCTCCCATTTGCTCAGTACAAAACACATGCGTACGTATCGGCCTTGTGAGCGCGTGAAGGCGCTCCGCGCCTGTCTGTCGCGTGCGCGTACACACAGGCACAAGATGCAGCGTTTTATACGCGTGCAATAGCGTTGTCTTACATTATGAAGTTCAGTACATCTTGTGCGCGCACCTACTACGTTCTCCCTGTTGCGTATCAGCTGAGAACAGCTGGTTATGACGCGCCGTGTTTAAACAAATTCCAGCCGTGTTTAAACAACCGTTTAAACACACCCACGTGACAGGCTCTCGACCAATAGGGATAGTGAAACTCGCTGAGGCATTTATGAATTCAACATAACACACCCCATTTTAATTTTGACAAGACACAAAAAGCTATATCATACCTTTTTTTTATTTAAGTCATGCCTGTTTATTTATGTTCTCCTACTGAAAACAATCTCTACACAATTTCTCAATGTTACATGATCATTTTATAAACGTTGGAAAAGTGTGATTACTTTCATTCAATAACACGATGTAATATTTCAAAGCTTCTTTATCATGTACAATGTATGTTGTACCATGTCCTTATATTGTTAAGTCCTGTCGTCCAAAAGTTAAGGAGCTCAACTTGAGTGGAGAGACTTTCAGAGGTGGATCTCAATCATTGCGTCCTTGACCAAAGACACTTTGCTACGACTGCCTCTCTCCTCAAATTAACAGAAAGGTGCCCAACGAGGGGTTCAAGGTGCCTGCGTCCCTAAGCAAGAGACTTTACTGCAATGGTTTATCTTCACCCAGGAGCAAAAAGGTGCCCAGCCTGGGAATCATAGTCCTTGTGTCCTTGAGCAAGACACTTTGCTGCAATTGCTGCTCTTTAGCCATGAGTAACTGGGTACCCAGCCAGGAGACCTTGGTGCTTGTGTCCTTGAGCAAGACACTTTGCAGCAACAGCTCCTCTCCACCCAGGAGCAAACAGGCACCAGTGAGCAGTATTGCAGTCGAATACATTTTCATGAGTACGAGTACGAGTACTTCACCCAAAGTATGAGTACAAGTATGAGTACATGGTCATCAGGGTGATAACAACTGTGAATTACTCTGATATCCTTCTTTAAGTGCCATAATTCTGAACAAAATCGTAATTATTTATTATTATCATCAATTTTCACCTCTACCTCATGATGTCAAATTGACTTTGGTTACAAAATGAAGATTAAATTATGCACGTGTACCCAACGTGTATCACAAAATTCTTCAATTAACTCTTCAATTACAGATTTCTGTACCAGCTGCGAAAGCACTTGATGTAAAAGATTAATGACTTTGTGTCACTCACAGCTGTTGGCGTCCCGCGTATGACAACCTCGGTGAAGTTAAATCCCGAGGTTGATTGGTCAACATTCAAGCGATGAAACAATACTCGACACTGTCCCAGTTGTATTACGCATCATGTAGCATGGTTTCCAGTTGTTACGTTAAAAATAGCAGCATTGTTCTCCGAGTCACGTTTTCTCCACTGGAGGTCGTCTTCAATGCTTGCCCGTTTCACGTTTTCAGTCAGGACAGCAAAATCGCAAGTTTCTATGCCCATAGCTCAAGTTCCAGGCACTATCATTCATAATGTACATATGACATCCCGCGTAGCTACTGTTTTCACGCTCCCGTCCAGAATATCACTGCGACCAATTGCACATTAACCCTAACTACCCCAAGGCCTTGCAAACTCCAACAGCAGGTTTTGTCAAGTCTTGATGATTTAGTACTGCAGGGCCTTGGCACCATTACTTTACATGGAGCTATGATGCCCCAATTTGTCTATAAAGTCCAAAGAATGTCCCATAGGTATACCGCACAGTTTTGGATTTTGACAGGTTGAGGAAGCTTCCTGGTAAAAATGCCGAGGGGGTTAGGGTTAATGTTCACTCAAATTTACTTGTCACATTTGCTTGTGGTACTTTCAAGAACCTCCGTATATCTCAACAGTAACACCGACAGATCGCTACACCGATTTTGTGTACCCACTGATGTTTAATCAAGGCATCACCGACGATAGACAACCTGTAGGCAAGAGCTTTCAAATTCACAGACTTCTGAGGTTTTCAAAGCTTCTGCGGGCAACCTCCGGGAAACCTCCGGACAAACACAACATGTTCACCTTACCGGAACACGGCGCACGATTGGGATCCATCCAGCCTCTTCCAGAAAAATGTCTCGGCATCGTCAAGTGGTTACCGAGGAGGGTCTTCAAGTGTCGGGCGGTTTCTGCGACGTTGTCAGGTACATCCCTCTCAGGAGCTTGGCTGAGGGGAGGGGCTGGTTGTCCGTCGGGGTACGGATGGGGCCGTTTTCGTCAACGTATACATAACTTGGAACAATTATTAAGGAATGTTGAAAAACCCGGGATAAGTCTGGCTTGTGGGAAAAATCACTGATGTTGGGATGGGAATGAAGGGGGCCATGTAGTATTTTGTAACATGACATTCATTCGTGGAAAATAATAATCTTCAAAGTGAACAAAGAAACTGGCAGGAGCGAGATTCGAACCTGCGACCTCCGGGTTACCGTACCGGCGCTCTACCAACTGAGCTATCTTGCCCTATGTTGGCGGTCTCCCAAATTGCCAGTATCTTTGTTCGGGTGGGCGCTAGTCAGAAGTCATAAACCCAGAATGCCGTATAGCCAGGGATCACACCCAATTTTACGATACAACCTGGGAAGCGACATTGTGGGGATCACTCAATGAGGATACGACTTTTTAACTTATAATTCGTCAAACAATCCACAAGGGAAACTGACTAGGGTAAATTTGAATACATTTTCAAAGTGAACAAAGAAACTGGCAGGAGCGGGATTCGAACCTGCGACCTTTGGGTTACCGTACCGGCGCTCTACCAACTGAGCTATCTTGCCCTATTTTGGCGGTCTATGTTGCCAGTTTCTTTGTTCACTTTGAAAATGTATTCAAATTTACCCTAGTCAGTTTCCCTTGTAGATTGTTTGACAAAAATAATAATCACTCAATTCAGATAATTTACTGAAAAGACTCATTGTGGAACGCATCGTTACAGGTCGACTACAAAACTGGTAACAAGCCATATTTTTGACCACCTGAGGGCGCTGCAGTGACACCATTTTACATCCCTCATTGCTTGGCAAATCGTACTGGTTCTTAAGAAACATCTCAGCACTTTGTGAAATTGGACTAGGACTGTTAAAAACAATAGAGTACTGAAGTGTGTGACGTCAGTAGGCACGACAACTGGCTCCAAACAAATGGAGATTTCGACTGTTCCTTTGTTTACAGCCATTCATGCAAACACACTGACACAAAATAACAAAAGTATTCTGGTTCCAAACATTACATTAACATCATCACTTCGGTACTCTATTATGCCAAGAACGGGGCTGTGCAGTCAACCGTAAATGCAAACAATAGGCACCACACTGAATAGAGTTGTCGTATTCATGGCACTTAAAGCCCCCTTTTCATGTAAATGAAAGCTTTGTTATAGAAAGCTCCATCTATTCATTACACTCCCATTCAAGAACAATATAGTTGAAACGTGAATGTGAGTGAGTACGCACAGGAATGCACATATAGATGACAACCGGCCAGGTGGTCTTTTTCAAATCGCGGCTATGGCCGTCAAGAGGTTTAAACAGGGCAGTTTTGAAAGGATACGGAAAGCGCAGCACCCACAAGCTGTTTCCAGACAGCGAGATGCCATCCTCGCTGACCTCGGGGTGAAAGATGGGGCAGGGGTGCTGGTCGGGCCTCAGACGGGGGTTCAGCTTGATGTACAGGGGTACGTCGGGGGTCACTATGAAGGCTCGCATCAGCTGGCCAAGAGGAGGCTTGGTGGTCCTGTAATTACAGAAAGCTTTTATAATTTCAAACAGGATCTGTCATAGGCTCATCCCATCATCTGGTGCACTTATCAAAGAAGATACCTTACATCAATCAATCAATCAGGTCGAGGCCATACGGCAGGTCGAGGCCATACGGCAGGTCGAGGCCATACGGCAGGTCGAGGCCATACGGCAGGTCGAGCCTGCTCGGTGATCTTGGTCCAGATGTCCCGGTCCAGCATGCAGGAGTGCAGTTCCTCTGTGCTGGCCAAGCCGGTCTCCCATTTCAGCATATGCACGAAGGAGACACATCTTCTCCCACATGAGGCTGTGCCACGTGCGGGCTCCCAGAGAATGGTTGTGCTAGCGGCAAGCTCCGGGTGACCGACGCAGTGCCCTGCAAGCTTGAGACGGCGTTCACGGATCTTTTCCGTCACCTTCGGCATGCCTTACATTATTAACCCTAACCTTCCCAAATCCTCCATTTGGCAAAGATGATTTGGCAGGATTTGGGGCATAAGAGGATTTTTGCCTCTGGAGGAAAATAGAGGATCCAGGTCATCAGGCCCAATCTGATGCTGGTTGATTTCGGAGGATTGAGGTTACTGGGGTGTTTATACAAACCCCTTGAGGATTTTGGAGGATTTATGCAATGGTCCCCATAAGAGGATTTTGGAGGATTCAGGTTACATGCAGCTTTAACACTTTGAAATCAGAGGATGCTGGATTCAGGTTACTTGAAGGAAAAATATGAAGTGTAATATTTACAGAGAAATGAGAGAAAAAAACCTGAAGCCTTTACATCTGACATTTAGACTGGTGCCTTACATAGTGCAGCCTGTGTATGCAGGCAAAGCGCTACAGACACCACTCTGAATTGTCCAATTTCCAAACGATCCGACTTTTCCGAACCAAACTGGCATCCCTGAAAAGATTTTCATAAATAATGTTCAGACCAAAGGCACATTTTCAATGGATGGTCGTGTAAATTATGATATTCTACTGTTTAATGATCTTTCAAACCACAGATGATTAGGACGAATGCTTTTTGTAACTCAATTAGGCGCCTGCAAGGCAATGCGTCTCTTTAATCCTAAAATGGCTCTGTGATGTAATAATGGGCAATTCCGTATGGGAAATGAGTAAAATGACTCATTTTAAAGTTGATCAAACCACCATTAAATTAGATGTCCAGAGTGGCTAAATGCATGCTTACATGTAGCAAGGAACCAAAAACCATTTGGGAATATCTTTATTAGTTATATGTATTTCATAGAATTTTATTTGGTGTTTAAGGGAAAAAAATGCATAATTTTCTGACGTAATTCCATTACCGACACATTTTTGGACTTGGATCTTTCCACATGTAGGAACTTTCAATTTTTTATTTTGATATGACAGCAGGGGTCTAACCAGACCACATAAACGTGTTTGTAATCAGGTAGGCCATAAGACTAATCCACAGCATGTAGAAATACAGCCCAAATTCTTCTGAAATTCTGTTACCGTTACCGCGGAATTGCCGTAATGTTACGTTTTGTGTGTTTCATACGTGGCTTAAAACCTTAACCCCCTAGGCCCTTATTGCTAGGAATCCTCCAAAATCCTCCTGTGCTTCAATCACCATTCATCCTCAACCCTCCAAAATCCTTTGCTTCAATCACCATTCAATCACCATTCCTCCTCAATCCTCCAAAATCCTCCTGTGCTTCAATCACCATTCCTCCTCAATCCTCCAAAATCCTCTGGTGCTTCAACCACCATTCCTCCTCAATCCTCCAAAATCCTCCGGTGCTTCAATCACCATTCCTCCTCAATCCTCCAAAATCCTCCTGTGCTTCAATCACCATTCATCCTCAATCCTCCAAAATCCTCCGTGCTTCAATCACCATTCCTCCTCAATCCTCCAAAATCCTCTGGTGCTTCAATCACCATTCCTCCTCAATCCTCCAAAATCCTCCAAAACCACCATGAGGATTTTGGAGGATTGAGGAGGGTTAGGGTTAAAGCAGCAAGGTGGAACTTATGTCTTTAGAAGTAAAATTCGAAAAATACCAAAAAATACCCACCTGCACGGGCAGGGAACATACAGAGGCATGTCTGCGGTCACCAGCTTCGTTCCCGTATCCTTGACGACTCCACTGCTGGTTGCCTTGACGATCTTGTCAGGGCCGGAGCAGATGAAACGGTGTCCTCTCGGACATTCATACTCATTGCCGATGTAGGCCCGAATGCTGGGGTCGCTGCCGGTGTCTGAGGGAGGTATCAGCATACAAGAGGTATAGATTCAAGATACGACACAGTAAGTTCGCAGACAGTGAATCTGTGGTTCAAATAAACTCCTATATTGGCCCTGACACAATTGGGTTGAAAGAGGGGCTAACCTGGCAAGCTTCAGCTACATGAGTGGATTCTTACATAGAGTACCGAAGTGATGACGTCAATCAATGCAATGTTTGGAACCAGAATACATTCTAAACTGCATGTGTTTGGAACCATTGCCGCGGCAACTGACGTCAGACTTCGGTACTCTATACCAGCTTGGAAACCTGCATAGTTACGACATTCAAGGTAATATACAACATTTGCAAACATCAAAAAACAAAACTACTGAATTATTGTAAAAAGACCTTACTTGAATTATTAAAGTAAATAATAGTCTCAAGCATCCTGTGAAATTATGGCACCCGATGTGCTGTCATTTTTTAAAAATGACCTTTTTTCAAATACTGCCCCCAATAAGCCAGTTCGGTATTTCAACTGCGCATGTGCACAATGACATTTTTATCCGGAATGACCCGTGTGACCTGACCCGCGCGTGTGAACGCAAAAGGTGGTCGCACAACGCGCACGTGTTAAATTCAATCAGAATGGGCGTTCACGTAACATGGCGTGACATTACGTCAGCAATTTTATCCCGAATAACCTTTTAACCTTTGAGATACCGAACTGGCTTATTTACAAACTTTAGTGAGTCCACAATTTGTTTGACAATTGGTTACGCATCCGTGAATGGGTGCAAGCCAGCTAGTCTAGTTCCCCAACCTGATAATTCCCTGCTCCGTATTGTCTAAGTAGGGTCAGACTACAGGAACATTTGTTTTTCTTCTGTTTTCCCATCATCTGTGCACACAACTTTAAACAGGTCAGTGTTACAGTATTTGCTATAATATACTAATCCCCAAATCCATTCGTTTCTGAAAAAGCAAAAGCATATGTTGCATACTACGTTTAACCCCTTGAGCACGGTATTTTACGGGAGACCTCGGGGTGTCGCGGCGATTCTTGCAGCCAAGCGAACCGCTACAATGTGTTTGTGCAGTCAAGCGTAACATAAACAATAATCCAACAATGGATTGAAACTGCACAAACGGCGGCAAATTGTTTTTGACGCCATATGGCGTCATCCGTACGCAAGGGGTTAAACACTTTTTGTTTTGCAAATGTAACAATATGTCAAAACCGTGCCAAAAGCAAATAGCAATATGACATTTTTGTGAAAAGAAAGATAAACTAACTGACAGCGAGACAGACCAACAAACAAATGATCGCCGACCTTTCTGTCCTCTCTTGTCCCTGTGTTTCCCACTCTTCCGGCTGCCGGCTCCGGAATCACTCAGCACGGGCCAGGATGGATCCAAGGCACTTCCTTTGGGAATGGGAATATCCCATGGAAGTAAGAAGTTGCAGTCCCGTAGGAAACCCAGCTGCTCCAGTCCTGTTGGAAAAAATTAATTAATTTTTTTTTTTTTTCACAATCAGGCTAGCACTGCAGATGGTACACAAAACTAACGTCATGTTTTGAAGACCATTTTTTTTCTTTCTTCAAAATTCACTTAAGACATCCCGTGCAAGTGTGCTGTTAACTGTATTTTACAACTAGAATTCAAACTTTGTCAAGTGAGCTGAAAGGGAAACAGACATTATTTGTCCAAAGTTTTGGACAGTGCTGTGGCCTAGTGGTTTGGCACATTGAATTCAAGGTCTGTGGGTAATTCTGCAGGTTGTGGGTTCGAGCCCAGTCCTGGGCTATGGCACTTCTACGCTTAATATGGGTAGAGGCATTATTAATGTCTTGCAGTGGACTAGTTACCCATCCCGACCCTATTCATACTGTGAAGAGATTAGCTGGTCTTGTTTCAGTGTGAGGGGAAGGTTCTTCCACATATTCCTCTGTAGCTCACACCTCGAGTGCCCTAGGGCTTGTGATGGGCGATTTGCATAAAACAAAATTTAATTTGAAGTATGAAACCCGAGATCCCTTTCAGGAAATGTATGGTTATTTGAAAGCAAAATCACCAGGGCACTAGTATAGTTTGGACCTGTAGTCTACTACACTGATGCATACATTACTCGGGCTTTTAAGCAGACCCAGGTGAAAAAGTAGTAGGATCAAACAAATTTTTAAGGAAAAAAGTAGGACTTTGGTGGACAAAATCAGGATCAAAGCAGGGCTTTTGCTGGCTTTCAGTAGTTTTTGTTGATACTCACCAATGTCCACAGCATCACAAGCCTCAATTGGCATGTTCTGTACCAGGGCTGTAGGCGAGTCAATCACAAGTCTATCACAAGTCCACCACAAGTCCCTGCAAGTCCATCACAAACCCTCCAGTCCTAATCCCAATCACAAGCTATTCAAATGAGCTTTGACAAAGGCATTCCTTTGTCATTGTTCATCCAGTTACTTGTGACTGGCTTTATGAAAGGACTTGTGACTGGACTTGCGAAAGGACTTGTGAAAGGACTTGTGCAAGGACTTGCAGGGACTTGTGAAAGGACTTGCAGGGACTCGACTGCAGCCCTGTACTCACAACACTTGTGCTCCATTTTCAACTAAGCTCTTGGAAGTTAAAGTTACAGTACTCCTACACCCAAGCCCTTCATTGTGTGATTTTCATATGACAGTGTGTAATACTGTTATGAATAATACTGAGATTTCTTTTTCGGAATTGTGGAATAAAAAGTAGGAAAAATTTAGAGTTTCAAGAAAAAAACTAGGAAAGTAGGAGCAAGGTAAAAATATTAGGAAAGAGTACGAAAAGTAGGAATACTCTGTTTACTTGTCCAGTGTGAACTTCAGGCACTCGTATGTTTTTGTTTTTTAAATTAACTATACATTGGTATTGCAAAGGTTAATCAGCTTATTCAAGAGTGGCACTACTCATGATCAACTTAATAATAATAATAATAATGTGGTGCTTATATAGCGCTTGATACAAATATCTCAAAGCGCTTCACAATTATTACCCCTGGTCATCAGGACATGCGATCAGTTTTATGCAGCAGTTCGAGACCAGCGCAATCTGTTCCTGGGTGGAGAGTAGGGGTGTGCGTTGGAACCGGGTACCCGAGTACCCAAACGTTCATGTCAGGAACCGGTTCCAGATTATGGAATCGAGTACCCGTACAACTTTACTTTATCGCATAGTCACTTCCCAGACAATGAAAATAGAAAGGTTTTGAATGTTATTTGTCAGGAATTTTCAAAATTAAAACCGGACTGGGAAAACAGCACAGATTTCATGTTTATGACGTTCACGAAAGTTGACAATAAAGGGAATTTACTGGTCGTGGTTTTTGCAGTCTGGGTATGGATAAGAGCCTCGACGAGACGTAATAGCATGCCTCAATCCACAATAAACACAACTGTATAAAGCTTCCGGACAAGTCTTTTGTGATGATGCCGGTGCACGCGCGTACCGGCACACACAAAGGTGGAGAAGTGACTATGTTTACTGGACAGGCATAACTGTAGATTTTCAGAATTTTGTCTGAATTCAGACTTTTTGAATCTCAGACAAAGATATTATTACAACTTCCGGGATTGGAAGTTTTGGGTTGGTTTCTTTAACGGGTACCCGGGTACCCGTATTTTTTTCAATTGGGTACCCGGTTCTTTTAATACCCGTAAATGCACACCCCTAGTGGAGAGAGGCAATTGTAGTCTTGCCCAAGCACACAAGCACCATAATCCCCCGGCGGGGTTCGAACTCACATATCATCGCATGCGAGTCAGACACGGTAATCATTGGACCACAGCGCAAAGCTAATATTAAACATGTTCTATTCACCTTTGCTCGGGTTGTACAAGGACGCCTTCCCCAGGCACAGCAGAGACCAGGACGAGAACAGAGGAAGCAGGCTACGGGGGGACGTGGAACACATCATGCCCTGCAAGTACTCGGCCGTTGAGGACTCTCGGTAATAGACAGGCTTCTCTGCAATTGGGAACAGAATTTGATTAATGTATTAAGAAGGCTGTACATTCATTGTCTCCAAGTAGGCAGTTAATTTCACAAACTTTCTTCAATGTATAAAAAACTTAACATCCTGATGTTCGAAACCTACGAATAGTTTGAAGCAGTTTGAAGTGAACTTTGTGTATCTCTTATTAAAATGCAGTCATGCTCAGAACTACGCGCACGTGCTCAGAACTACGCGCACATGCTCAGAACTACGCGCACATGCTCAGAACTACGCGCACATGCTCAGAACTACGCGCACATGCTCAGAACTACGCGCACATGCTCATAACTACGCGCACATGCTCAGAACTACGCGCACATGCTCAGAACTACGCGCACATGCTCAGAACTACGCGCACATGCTCAGAACTACGCGCACATGCTCAGAACTACGCGCACATGCTCAGAACTAGCAAAAAGGACCGGTATGTCTGCTGCCACCTGTGTCCCAAAAGTCTCACAGTGTTTTGTTCTCCTTGAAACATTCCAGGCATTCAGACTTTTTGAGACGCTGCCTTATTTGATTACCTCTAATCGCATCATGTACGCCATCCCCCATGCTCAGCAGACTGGCTGCACTGTTGCCTGGCAACCCACTGTGTGCATCATGGGATAGCAGATCGCTGGCTCCTGATTGGCCGAGGCTGAGTGCAGGGCTGAAGGTGTTTGGAATACTGGCCGTGTTATCTGAAGAATATAAAAAAAGTGAATTATCAATTATTTTGGGGTGCCTACATTTTAATGGCGACTGAGGTTCAAATAACCAAAATTCCGGTTTTAAATTGGACATAGAAGTTGATTCATGCCCAGGCTTTCAAGCAGACCCAGGTGAAAAAGTAGGAGAATAGTAGAATCAATTTGTTTTCAAAGGATAAAAGTAGGACTTTGGAGGACCAAATCAGTATAAAAGTAGGACTTTTGCGGGCTTTCCAGAGTAGTTTTTTGTTGATACTCACCCATGTCCACAGCATCACAAACCTCACTTGGCATGTTCTGTACTCACAACACTTGTGCTCCATCCTTAGCTAAGCTCTTGGAAGTAAAGTTGCAGTACTCCTGCACCCAACCCCATTGAGTGATTTTCATATGACAGTGTGTAATACTGTAATGAAAAATATTCAATGAGATTTCGTTTTCGGAATTGTGGGACAAAAAAGTAGGAAAAAATAGGAATTTCAAGAAAAAAAGTAGGAAAATTAGGAGCAAGGAAAAAAACTAGGAAAAAGTAGGAAAAGTAGGAATACCTGAAAGCCTGCAAACGGAAGCAGCAAACGCCATAAACATGAATATATCAAATAAAGAGTGTTAAGAATAAGAAGTAAAATATCATGAGTACTAAAGCATCTCCTCCAACTGGTCCATTGCATCCTTGAGCAAGACACTTTGCAGCAATTGCAACCCCGATACAGCCTCAAATCTTGGACAAATTTCGACCGAGTGAATAACCCTGAACCTACCACTTTTTAGCTTCTCTGTGGCCATTTTGCCCTGGCCTTCCTCTCTGGGTTCCACCTTCCCACCCTCCCTTCCCGACTCCTTTGTCTGGTCTTGGCTGGACAGCGCTAGGAGGGCTTTGGAGTCACGGCGTTTGGGTTCGTACAGCAGGAACTTGTGGTGCTTGAGCTTGCTGCAGCAGCGGTCCTCCAGGCCTTGGAAGAAGTCGTAGTTGGCAAGCTGCAGGTGCAACAAAGAATCAAAACACGGGGTGAGATCGGACAAAAATGAAAAATCCACGGAAAATCCACGAGTACCCCAGATCAACATATAGTTTGTAGTTGCCTGAAGGCACCCCCTTAAAATATCCATTTGTATTGGTCTATATCCACTTTTACAGGTAAAAACACCTTTAGGACAACACCTCAGGAATTCCAGATTGCAAAAGAGATTCTTTACAAATTCTGAAATCCCGGCGAAATCTTGAAATCTTGAAATCAGGAAAAATTCACCCCTGTCAAAATACTACCATTCATAATTACCATACAAAAATAGTCTCAACACCACCTTACACAACTTTGTCATGCGAGCATGTCGCACATAAATCAATGCACTAATCAAAGTCGCGAGACTTTGTTGCATGAATGTGAACACACTCACTGATTTGCGTGTATTTAGAAAGACGTGCAACAAAGTTGCATATGTGTAAATTGGCCGGGTAGGACGGTGGCAAAACCAGGCTTAATCTGGAAGGGGGAGGGCAATATTACAAAAAAATAAATCCTTAAAAGTTGAACCCCAATTTTCTTTATTTCATGTTGAAAAAAATATTTTGCACAGTGGATGGGAGTGGAAGGGTGGTGGGGTTAGCACTGGTTGTGAAGTTGGCACATTCAATTTTGCAGTGGGGGGCTGGCCCACTTCTGGATGCACCAATGCTTCAGGACAGTTTTGTATTTAAAAGAGGATGTTGATTGCTGAGAGAAGTCTGCGTGATTTTGCAATTTTATGTAGACTGCGTATTGTAAAATAAAACAGCCAATTATTTCTGCCGTTAAATAACAAAAAATTGACTTTTGAGAGCTATTTTTTATCAAGACCCCTCTAGCCCGCTGGTGCCATTTGTCTAAAAGTCATCGCTCCGGGCAGCAAACAAATGTGATGTCATAACACGAACACCCCTTTTGTGCCTGGTGCTAGACACAAAAGGTGAGTTCGTGTTATGATGTCAGATTTGTTTGCTGCACAACAAATTGTTAATTGTTAAAACGTTGGACTTTCTCCTCTTGGTAGACAACAGAAGGTTGTTATTTCTGGCTCTAACTATTTTCATGAAATCGACAAATGCAGTTTTCGGTTAGGAGGTAAACCTAGTTGCTACTTAACGTTTCCCAAAGTCATGGGAATAGTGAGATGTAGGGACTGGAACACAGAAACGTACTCCATAGAGGAACTTACCTTGAGCGTGAATGGATCGTCCCTCTGCACAACAGTCCGCCCACAGTTACAGGCACAGGGGGTGCGGTTATTGTTGGTGTGGGGCATTCTGGGAATCACAGCCTCTGTCTCTGGGTCACTCAGACTCTCCGGTAAAAGATGTGCCTAGAAGAAAGAGAACATAAAAAAGGTTTGGTAAACTTTTTCAGCAAAACAAAATTCAATGACACTTCCTAACCATTTGCAAGTTCTACATGAAAGAGATATCCGTGACCAGTGTACTTCATGTATTTACCATAATTAACCTTAACGGTCCTGAATCCTCCAATATTAATATATGATTTTCCACACACAGTACCACAAAAGTAACAATTTAAAACAATCTCAAATATTTTTAGCTTTGTGTAATTTTATGAAGCAAAAACCCAATGGTACAACAACAAACACTAAAAATGCACATTTTATTGGAATTTTTGGACAATTTTATATAAATTCCAGAACTTTCCAGAATTTCTAGGGCATTCCGGGGACTTCCTAAGAATTCCAAGTACTTTTTGGGACTCTCCGAGATGGCGAAAGACTTTCAACGACTCTCCAAGACATTTCCAAGACAAGCTGGGATTTACACACACTACATGGGACTTCCCAGGACCCTCAAGGTTTTCCCAAGTCAATGTAGCAAGGATTCCCGTGCAACTGTGGGACTCGGAGACTTCGCATGATTTTTGAGGATGATCTGTGACTTTCAAGAACATTCAAGATTTCCCTGACAATCTAAGACTTTTAAGGGCTTTCAAACTTTTTCAAGAATGCACACCAAGAATGCACACCGAACCTGTAAAAGTAACCATTCAAGCTATGACCACTGGACCGCCATTTCCCACACTATACGATAAGCATGCCTACACTTCACCGTTACCTTGTGGATGCAGTGGTGACCGGTCAGACTGACCACTTCGCACAGCTGGCGTCCACTCTGCCAGAATAGCTGGCACTCCGCCTGCAGCTGGTTGCCGTACTTCTCGAATGCCGGCCCCCGGGCATGCTGGGAGAATACCTTCATTGCTTGGGCCAGCTGTACGGTTTTGGAAACAGAATAACTTGAAATGATTTCTGACGATGTCAAGAAGGCCACACTGATGTCACTGTTATTCGGGACTTGTTAAAATAACATGATTTTTTACCCTTTCATCAGTACATTAATACAATGAGGCATGCAACTTGAAATTAACAAAAAACGAGGAAATTCCAATCTTTACAAGATTTTGTACAGTGTTTTTCAATTTTCAATGGCATAAGTATGAAGTGAAAAACGAGGAAATATCAGCTGATCCGAGGAAAAGTTGCATGCTTGATACATGTACTGATGCAGCAAATCCCCATCTACGCAGTCGTGATGAATGCAGGCATAGTTCAGGAGGGGGGGTGGTGGGAGGTGGAGGTTGGGGTAGGGTGGTTGTGGGGGTGGTTGTGGGGGTGGTTGTGGGGGTGGTTGTGGGGGTGGTTGTGGGGGTGGTTGTGGGGGTGGTTGTGGGGGTGGTTGTGGGGGTGGTTGTGGGGGTGGTTGTGGGGGTGGTTGTGGGGGTGGTTGTGGGGGTGGTTGTGGGGGTGGTTGTGGGGGTGGTTGTGGGGGTGGTTGTGGGGGTGGTTGTGGGGGTGGTTGTGGGGGTGGTTGTGGGGGTGGTTGTGGGGGTGGTTGTGGGGGTGGTTGTGGGGGTGGTTGTGGGGGTGGTTGTGGGGTGGTTGTGGGGGTGGGATGCGGGTGGGGGTGGGGGGGGTCGGTTGGTCTAAGCTACACCACAAATGTTTGCCTATGCCTTTTTCCCCTCCCAAACTTCCGAGTTGTCTTTTTTGACAAATAAAACTTTATGGGATTATTTAGTAATTTTATTGCCATAAATGGCCTTTTCTTATTTCTGAAATTCAGGTTCGCAAATAATTGCTACCAATCACTTAATTTTAAGTCCCCCCCACCGAAGAAATCGGTTTCTGTAAAAGAACGGCACCTATCAATTACCGCACCAGGACTGTTTCATACCGCTTCATGTCTGATGTCACGGTTCGTGTATGTTTAAGTAGTGATACGCATTTAGTGGAGAAAAAAATACCTGCCACATATAAATAGGGTTTTTAGCTTTATGGAGTGTAATTTTAAATTAAAACCATGAATCTCACCCGGCTTGCGTGGACAGTGCTGGTGTAGTGTGACGGAGCGCCCTCTTGGTATGTTCTGGTTGCTATCGGCAAGACTTTATTACACCGTCTGTCAAATAAAAAAATATCTGTGATAAAAAGCACCTCAAATTTTCAGCAATACACAGTTGCCATGAAGAATTCTTTCATTAACCCTAACTCCCTACATCGTTTTTCCTCCAAGTAACCTGAATCCTCCAAAATCCTGGGTTTTCGTAAACACCCCAGTAACCTCAATCCTCAATCATCCAGCATCAAGGTTGGGCCTGATGACCTGGATCCTCCATTTTCCTCCAGGGG
Source organism: Hippasteria phrygiana (assembly GCA_037893225.1). Taxonomy (NCBI): domain Eukaryota; kingdom Metazoa; phylum Echinodermata; class Asteroidea; order Valvatida; family Goniasteridae; genus Hippasteria; species Hippasteria phrygiana. The sequence goes on along the minus strand of JAZGUH010000446.1, from coordinate 83,132 downwards.
CAAAATCCAGCCCTCAATCCTGCAAAATCCTCCAATGCTTCAACTTCCAAAGACCCTCAATCCTCCATTTAGCGAAAGGGATTTCTGGAGAATGTTGGGAAGGTTCAGGTTAAAAAGGTCCAACCTTTTGCTTTGAAAAATAATGAAAATGTTAAAAACAATTAATACTTACGCTTCAGAGAATCTCATGTCGAGGTCAAGGGCAGACGTCATGGCATTGAAGTGACTGCTGATCTTAGAGTCGGAGGAATCGGCCATGAAGAACGCGTAGAGAAGATTGGACGCAGCTTGCCACTTGCTGAAGGTAAGGGGCTGGAAAGTGAGAAAAAGACAAGAATTGCAAGCTGGAAATGAACATGGCCAGATTTCATGGCACTGCTCAGCACAAGATTTCCCGCTAACAGAGCCTTCTCCATTTCATGGAGGCGGTAAGCAGAATTTACTCAAAATAGCCACAGCTGGGCCATAGCAAGTGTAAAGCAGTGCCAAGAGATTGGCCTCAGACCTGTACAACTTTATTATAAACACTGGCTGCCGCACGGTGAAGGCGGCCTGATTGACCTGGACGACGACACACTGGCCTGGCTCGCCTCGACAGAGCTGCAAGTCTAAGGACATATGACAATATACACCTAAAGGGTAGTCCAATCCTCCAGTTTTGCAGGGTTTTTTTTTCTACTTTTGACAACTATACCTGGAATTCACTTAGTCACAATCTAATGCCATATATATATTTTTAACCAACATATTTCTTAACTGCCTGGGAAGATTTTTGTATCTAAAATATTGATCCAAATTCCTCAGTCAATAAACTGGACAAAAAACAAATGAAAATTGATGTATTAAAACGACAGAAAGAGTACTACTTTCTATAGATTTTTTTTTGAAAAAAATCACTTGATTTTCCAGCCCATAATTTGACATATTCCACCTGTTTGCCTGTGTGTATTTTTGTGGTATTTTTTTCAGTTGTTCACCATACACTCCAAAGTTCAACTGCAAAAAGACTATGGCACAAACAGTCACCTTCTATGCAATATATCAACAACCAATCTGCAATTAAACTGGCTTTAAAAAAATCAAACGCCACAAAGTACCAAATGCTGACTTACTTCAATATGTGGTGCAGCCCCTCGCCCAATGCCATCGTCGAATCCCTTCCCATCAAGCACAAGTTCAATATGTTCCCATAGAAACGACCTCAGGTCATCCGTCTTCCTAGTCTCCTCCACAGATGGTAATGTGTCGGTGAATATCTGGAACTGCGCAGAGGGGACCGGTGGTGAGGATGACGTGACCGGTTGAAATTTGGTGTCAACTATGAATGAAGAAAAGCATGAGGGAAACTCTCGGATAAGAAAATTTACACAGGGAACATAAAGTCTTATTATGATTGCTTTTTTATTCAATGCCAATTTTTAGGATAGACAAGAGGAATTAAAAGTCTGTGACTGCTAGAATCAATTTTATTTGTTTTACCTTTAAATATCAGTAGACAACAGGTCGCCACAAATTATGTGATATAGCAGCAATGTCTTTAGTCTTGGAAATTCTAAATTAAAATGTGCGTGCATGATCACTAAATAAGGCCGTGTCCAAATTACTTGGCTGCGGCTTAAAATGACACACGTCTATGGTAGCGGCTGCAGCCACATCGCATATACTTGTGTGTAATTTCAAGCCGTAGCCAAGTAATTCGGACACGACCTAACTCTGTGCCAGATATTAACAAAACCCAACTTCAAAACTTATAGATCATGCATTTGTGACATAGCTTGTGACTTAAAACAAACCCCCCCCCCAAAAAAAATTATTTTTTTAAATAAATAAAAAATACTCCTTTCCAAAAAAATGAGAAATTTTTTTAGAAAATTTCTGTGCAAATATAACATTGTACCTTTCTTGAAGGGTTGAAAATTCTTGTTCAGCTCCGACACTATCATTTCCACTGGGTCCATACACAGACACTGCTGGTCCAGAAAATACACAAACGCCTGGTTTCCGGGAACACTGAACAAGCTATGAGATCTGTGCAGCAGTTGAGAAGAAAATATAATTGAACGGCAACATTAGTGATCTGGCATACGTACAAAACTAAAGAAATTTACACAGGTCTTTTAACCCCTTGAGTACGTTTTTTTTACGGGAGACGTCGGGATGTCGCGGCGGCTCTGGCAGCCAAGCTAAACGGCCACAATGTGTTTGTGCAGTCAAGCGTAACATATACAATAATCCAACAATGGATTGAAACTGCACAAACAGCGGCCAATGGCGTCATCCGGCCTGGTGGCACTGTTTTTTTGGCGGCATAGGACGCCTTCCGTACGCATTGGGTTAAGAAGCATTTGGTTAATGAGACACCTTTGTTGACATTTGTGATGTGATCTGGGAAAACTCTTCACATGTCACCAAACCTGCATTGAAGAAAATAGCACAATAGTTTGACAATTTGAGTTTCTGCTGGCAATTAAATTATTAATATCTAAATTATCATCCCTAACAAATTTTAACTACAAATTCACTAGGCTTGTCCAACCAAACGTAACACAAACAATAGGCTTGTCCAGCCAAACGTAACACAAACAATAGGCTTGTCCAGCCAAGCATCACGCACATACTGGATTGAATATGCAGAAAATTAGGGTATAGCCGTCAACCAGTCAGGTGGTCTTTTTCAAACTGCGGCTATGGCCGTCATTCGTATTTAATGGGTTAACAGCTGGAAGCAAAACCTTCCGACTTACAAGTTATTGGTGAGGATACGACTCTTGCGCAGGATTCTGTAAATCTGATCCTCAAGAGAATGTTGCAACAGCTTGCGAGAAGACCAACGCTGGAAAAGAAATCAATGTCACTTTTAAATATAAGTAGGATTTACAACAACAAAAATTGCCATGTAAAAGTGAAACTGTTATTATTGCAAATCATCTTGTATATATATCTATTATGATAAACTGATTAATAATTATGATGAAATGCTATATCTCTAGCAGAAACAGTGATTTATGTATGTCTTATGAACTTCACTGCTTTTCATGAGTGTTATCTCAAATGATCTCTCCACTATGTATCGGTAGAAAACAACCAGTTGGTAATAAACAACTCCCAGCTGATATTAAAAAAGAAACAGGATTTAACACAACCATCTGACATGCTCTTGATAAACAAGAACAGTGAAACTGTCTCATAATTCTTACAAATGTATGAACATCTAAATGATTGATAACTTCATTAATTTAATCAATAAAAATTTATGTGTATATTATGAGAGTTGTCCACTGGTTTTAATTTACCTTGAACTTGGACCTAACATTAGACACCGATGCAGTGGAATTTAGCTCATCTTCGGTCATATCCATCTGAAGGGAGGAAAAACAAACAGCATTTGCAAAAGAACTTTTAGTGACTGGCATTACATTTTACTTGATAAATTTGGTGATGTCACTATCAATCAGCCTGCAGCATTTTTCTTACCTGCCGACAGACAAAGAGCAGCCTTGGTGTGCAGAGCCGGCCGTTGCTCTGGAACTCCTTGCTCACCGAGATCTCCTTCAGGAGGCCGGAAATCGAGGGGATCAGTTTCTCCCTGAGGAGGAAATACAAAGAGATCTATTCATGCCTTGGCAGAAATAGCACGACTGAGTGGGTAATTACCAGAGCTACCAACTCTCCCTGATTTTGCGGACTTGAATTATAAGTATTCAGATAATAGCAGTTATAAAATACAGGTAAATTTAAAAAGTATGAAAAATTGACAATCCGGGAGATTATTAAGTTATGTCCGGAGTCGAGAGATCGACCAATTTTCCAGAAGTCTTCCGTAAAATCAGGGAGAGTTGGCAGCTCTGAATTACAGTAGAGTATCTTGGCTCAAGGACACAACTGCCACGATCTCCTGGCTGGACTTGAACCCAGATTCTAGATACATATTCTGAAGACTGTTTTTAAAGATTTTCATAGACATTAAGACATATTCACACACATTTACATGGACAAAATGTAGAGATGTCTTCAATCTCAAATTTCTATCATCCTTGTTGTCGTACCTATTCTGCAAATACCATTCTCTCCACCAAAATCTATTAACACTTCCCATCTATTTTATAATCCTCATTCTATAATCATCTCTTTACAATCCTCTGTAACCTATGACCATTCTGAACTTTCATTCTATAACTGTCCTTCTCTTATGCTCCTTTGGTAATTCTCAATCTGCAATTCTCATTCTGCTAACTTTATTCTGCTAACTTCCTTCTGCAAACCTCATTCTACAATCCTCATTCTGTAAACCTCATTCTACAATCCTCATTCTGTAAACCTCATTCTGTAAACCTCATTCTACATTCTACATTCCTCATTCTGTAAACCTCATTCTGTAAACCTCATTCTATAGTCCTCATTCTGTAAACCTCTTGCTACAGTCCTCATTCTGTAATGCTCAATCCGAAATTCCCCCATGACTGCTCACCTCAAAGTCTGAAGAGCCCTGAATAACTGGATGTAACTAGTATCAAATGTGTTCTTGGGGTGGACAACCTGATAAAAGGCAAAGTGTAAAACATTCAACTGAAGACTAACTGCCAAAATCAATCCAAACATATCATTTAACGTCCTAGGCATTCATTTGAGGTAAAGTACACTACACTGTAAAATACTACATAATTTATCATATGACAGTGTAGTAAGAGTATGGTGAGATTGGCCAAAAATGAAACATCCATGAAATTCACAAGAAATTCACAAGAAATCCACAAAAAATCCACAAAAAATCCACGAGGACCCCAGATCAACATATAGTTTGTATTTGCCTAAAGGCACCCACTTAAAAATATTCTCTTTTTATTGGTCTATATCCACTTTTACAGGTAAAAACACCTTGAGGACAACACCTCAGGAATTCCAGATTGCAAAAGAGATTCTTTAAAAGAATCTAAAAATCCTGACAGAAAAATCGTGAAATCGGGAAAAATCCTGACAAATCTCACCCCCGACAGTTTACTGCATGTAGTATTTTGTAGTTATGTGAGGTTAGGGTTAAGTGGACTTCTTATTTACATGGTGAGACTACTTTTCATGAAGCTGTTAAGCACAACAATTTGCTTAGCATGAAAATGCTTCCTTGATAAAAACTGCATTACCAACCAGATTTCCATGTGTGGAATATTGCTTTTGACTGGCATTCAGCTGTTGTTTGCTTAGCATGAAAATTACATCGATTTTTGGCTGGTAACCTGTTTTTACTAAGCAAAACATTTTCATGCTAAGCAAATTTGTGTGCTTAACAGCTCTATGAAATTGGCCCCAGGTCTTCCGTGATTTTATCGTGGGGGGGGGGGGGGGGGGGGGGGGGGCTCATTACATTTTCTGTCTCAAGTAGGTGGATAATGTCAACATGGATTCCAGCCTTACCATCATAATGTGACAGACTGAGAACATGTAGAGCATTGCCCTGGCGTGGCTGGCACAGTGATCCTTCCAGAATGCATGACAATCCTGCAGGTAACAAAACTTGAGAGATTTATCTCCTATTCAGATCTGGGTCAAGCAACCGTACAACTTCTATCGGTAGTTCTTCACCTAGAGTGGCTTTTAGCATTGTAACTGGCGACTTCGATCCGAATCAACACTCTTGTTTCAAGACCAACAAACATGGCACTCTCTTTCACTTCCTGATTTGGCTGTTTGGAGGCTGCCTCAAGGCCGAGGCCAAGTCTAGTGGACCTTCTCCTTGATGTCTGTGTGAAGGACATTATCCTTTCTATTGAGAAGCTTTCATCCCCTAGGCATAATGTTTAGGCACTAATCAATCAACTATTGTCCGGCCTGACGGTCAAGACTTTGGTCAGAGAATGCACAGGAGGATACTTTTTATAGATCAGCAGCGGCTCACACTGACAACAGCAAAATACCAATTCCCTGATCAATAGGTCGAGTGGCCCAGGATGGGAGGGGGGTTGACAAAACTTAACCCTCCTGTTCTCAGGGCCAAAATCGACCCAGCTGCTGTACAGATCAAAACCTATCAAATTTCAGATTGAAACACACACAAACTGTCAGAGTTGGTGTTTAGAGATTTTGATAGGCTGTGATAGTTATAAGTATAGGAGGGTTAAAGGTGCAGGACAGTACGAGGAATTACGATGAAGATTTTACTTACAGCATTTGACAGGTTCTGCTGCATTTGCTGGCAAATGCGTGACAGGGCCGGCGTGTCGTAGACAGAGATGAGATGAAGATAAAGCACCCTGGAATCGACATCGTAGAAACAATCGATGCTGCACTGATACAAACAAGAAGAAACATAATTATTCATCAAAATGGAAATGACTGCATTTACGCAAGGAAAAAAATAATTCAAATGAGTACAAACGACACTGTGAAATAATTCAACATTGAAGTCTACATTTCTGGCCAAATGCAGTGCCTATATATCAATGTCATATCAGGCGAGTTGAGATCCATCACTCTTCATACAAAATTGTAAAATCCACCTTTTCAATCAGTTTCTCTCTCACACCAAATGAGTCATTAACAGCTGCACTTGCTGCACTCTGCAGCCAAGTCAATTTAACAAATTATGCAATCTGATGCGTCCGGCAGGGTTCTAGCCAAAATGCCCTGGAGGGTTAGGGTTAATGACCATCACTTTCTCACACATTGACTTTTCACTGACAGGCACCTTTGAATGATTATTATTTTCAGATACTGTGTGCCTTACAAATGCTTTGTATTATAATAATAAAAGTACCCTTAACCCCTTGCGTACGGATGACGCCAAATGCGCAAAAAAAAACAGTGGCACCAGGTTGGATGACGCCATTTGTGCAGTTTCAATGCATTGTTGGATTATTGTGTATGTTACGCTTGACTGCACAAGCACATTGTGGCCATTTCGCTTGGCTGCACAGGCCGCCCCGGCACCCCGACGCCTCACTATGATAACCGTACTCAAGGGGTTAAGGAGACACTCTGTCAGCATTTTTTATACCTTAGGGAAACAAGTGGAATTAGGGAGACATTTCAGTGTCTCCCTAATTCCACAGCTACTATTTAGAAGCAAAATTTTACTGTCGCAAATAGGTTATATCGATAGATATTGGTCCATAACATAAATATACCAACATTTGTGGGGGTAGGATAAGGGAAAGTGGGGTTAGGTTCATGAAAGTTGAACAAATTGTGTGCACGCGTCTATGGCAATGTCTCCCAAATGACCCATCGTCGGTAATGTATATTATTATTATTATAATTATTATTAACCCTAATAGTCCTGATTCATCCAATTTCAATATGATTCTTCACACCACCTAGAGAGTTCGGGTTAACATTGGCAGTACCACTATTGATAGAACAGGGAATGTTTTATATTTAAACCAATAAAGCAGTGACAGTACTTACACTTTCAAACTCTGTCTTCTTTGGGCTAAAATTAGGATCCTGCATCAAACAAAACACAAATTCATTGTTGATACGCATGATTTTGGTACAGGTGATTTTGTACGCTTCAGACTATAAGAAGAGTACAAATTCCTGATTTACATGAGCTAACTTCCAAAACGTTCTACAGCAGACAAACATTACAAATCTAGCAACAATTGCAAGTACTTAACCCTAACAGCCCAAGGCTTTTTACTAGAATCCTTCCCTAACCACACAAACTCCAACACTGTGTAGTAAAGTGATGGTGCCAAGGCTCTACAGTACCCAATCACACAAAATTCAACACAAATGGGGTGTTTGATTTTGGCAGGTTAGGGATGGTTAGGGTTAATACAATCATTTGTGTACATACCGTACATGATTTGATTAAAGGGACACATTGCCTTCAAATGTCATGAAATTTTGCTGTTTGGAAATGTTCCTTATCTTTTATAAGAGTTGTTCATGCAAAAAAACACGTATAATGTGTTGTAATTTAGTGAGTAGTGATTACAAAACAAAAAATTGGCCGCTTACCACTGACATCTGACCCGCGAAACATAGACTTTTTTCCAGTACTAAATACCACCATCTAAATAATGCGCAAAATACGCTGTAAGAGTCTTTAGGCTGGCGCCGCAGCCAGTGGCCTTGTGAACCTATCAGATGATCACCAGGTACAATTCTCTACCTCGCGACACATATCGCCAGTGCTGCGCGCCGCGTGCCACAGTACATCAAAATGGATCATCAGAACGTACTTCAAGATGCGACTGGAAATACGACTGGTGAACACGGTCCGCCATTTTGTGGAGTCAAAAATTTGGTTCTACAAAATGGCGGACCGTTATTTGTCACGAAATTAAACAAAAACCACGCAATTTGAAGGGATAGTTATGTGAATCTGTATATTCTACTTTTAAAAAAGCTTCCCAACCATATCCATTTCAGTTTTATAGCCCAAATCGCAAAATCCAAAGCAATGTGTCCTTTTAACTTCCGAAAGTAAAGAGGCCAAAGTTTCTGGTCAGTGTATAAACGTACATTCCTTGCACATGCTTGAAAAATACTACAAAATAGTTTTACTATCTGATTTGCTATGGACATTTTGTTCAGTTGGATGTCCGACTGCAATTCATGCAAATCTAATTAGGCATAATTGACTATTTACCAGAGCTGTAGTCGAGTCCCTGCAAGTCCTATGACAAGTCCTTTCGCAAGTCCAGTCAGAAGTCCTTTCATGAAGCCGGTCACAATTGGATGAACAATGAAAAAGGAATGCCTTTGTCAAAGCTCATTTGAATAGCTTGTGATTGGAATTAAGACTGGAGTGCTTGTGATGGACTTGCAGGGACTTGCAGGGACTTACGATGGACTCGACTACAGCTCTGCTATTTACATGTACATATCTTTCCAGTTACAAAACCAACGATTCCTCGAAAGTGAATACATGTACATTGTATGGCACTGCAGCTCGGACGTCTTAAGAAACCTGAGAGAAGACGCTGAAGAATTTTAAGGGGGAGAAAGCTATGGAGCCAGGAACTGACTAAAAAGTCAATCCACAGGTGGGATTTGAACGTGGATCCCAGAGGATCCACTGATTGCATCCAACATACTGATGAACCCACTCCTCGATCACTTGGGCGTTACCTGGAAACTGTTTTTGTTGGTCACATTGTTCAGCATCAGACCTTTTGGCCTCTGGCTCTTCCCAAACACTCCGACAACACAGATGTGATCATTACACTCAGATGGGCTGGGCAAGGGGAGAAAAACAATGCATGTATTGAGCACAAATTTATTGTCCTCATGGGTCGATTCCATAAATTTGGGGTCCAAAAGTATGATATATTTTTGGTGTCCCTGTTACACATGACCTGTGCAATTTCCCATCAAGTATCATTAACCCTAACCTTCCCAAATCCTCCAAAATCCTCTTTGCAAAATGGAGGAATTTGGAGGATTGAGGGCACTTGGAAGTTGATGCATTGGAGGATTTTGCAGGATTGAGGTTACTAGGGGTTTTTGCCCCTGCAGGAATATGGAGGATCCAGGTTATCAGGCTCAATGTGATACATGAGGATTTTGGAGGATTCATGCTATGATCCCCATAAGAGGATTTTGGAGGATTCAGGTTATATGGAGTTTTAACACTTTGAAATCAGAGGATGTTGGAGGATTCAGGTTACATGCAGGGAAAATGATGTAGGGAGTTAGGGTTAAAATTGACTTCACACTATTTTTTTATTTCATCAAACAATCCACAAGGGAAACTGACTGGGTAATTTGAATACATTTTCAACGTGAACAGAGAAACTGGCAGGAGCGGGATTCGAACCTGCAACCTCCGGGTTACCGTACCAGCGCTCTACCAACTGAGCTATCTTGCCCTATGTTGGCGTCTCCCAAATTGTCAGTATCTTTGTTCGGGTGGGCACTAGTCAGAAGTCATAAACCCAGAATGCCGTATATATAGCCAGGGATAAACCCAATTTTACGATACAACCAGGGAAGCGACATTGTGGGGATCACTCAATGAGGATACGACTTTTTAACGTATAATTCATCAAACAATCCACAAGGGAAACTGACTAGGAAATTGTCAGTATCTTTGTTCGGGTGGGCGTTAGTCAGAAGTCATCAACCCAGAATGAAAATGTATTCAAATTTACCTAGTAAATGCATTCTTTTTCCAAATTACAGATTGATTTCGTTGATTACAGTTAAGACTTTAAAACGGATTTATTTTCCCACTATTTCGAGCACCCCTATTTTCGAATGGAAGAGGCACACAGACGACCATTCGCACTCGGCTTAGCTCCTGTCCGATCCGTCATGCGCCTTTTGCCTGATACCAGCCTAGATTTATTGATTTTTCTGGCTTCTGCCACAGGGCCACTAACTTTACTATCATTACATATACAGTAGAGTTCACACGGCCCCGGGCTTTTGGGTCAGGTTGTCGGTGTTTATAAAAACCTCTCCAACGTGAGTTTACCTGGCATTGTTTACAACAGCGTATTTTATAGCGTATATAAACAAATATAAAAATTCTGCTTGGAATTTTTGGGCGTCCGGTACATTTATATTTTAAACTTTTATAATTATAAAATATAAAAAAATATCCACCCGGCACGAAAAATCCACCCGGCCGCTGATGAGAAACAAGTTATTTATTTTAGGTTGCCTAATATGACTTAAAAACTACCAAAAAGTATAGATCTGATGAAGAAACTTGAATTTAGGAGGGACAAAATTTCAACTTGATTTAGGATTTATATTGCATCATTCCTGCTTAAAACAATAAAGTATTATCTTGACAATGATATTTTGTGTCCAGAGACAATTATTTCCCAGATTAAATATGAGAAAACAATTTTTTAAAATGTTTGTCCAAGCTACTCCGCCCCCCGAGTGGGACCCTTATTAACATAAGTGTGTGACGTAGATCGAGGCACATTACCCATTCATCACGGGTATGCATTGTGTGTACATTGTAAGGCGAAAATTCTTCGTCCAAAATCTAAGCAAAATATTTATGAAATAAAATGTGATCCGGTCAATTTGAAAGCATGTTTCCTTTAAATTTTTAATCTTTGAAAATAGGTCCTACTTTGACTTTTTCTGTCATGGCCCATAGACTTTGTGCACGAGGTCTAAGTGATGGCCGGATATGGAACTCTTTCCGAAATAAGTGATGTCCGGATATGGAACTCTTTCCCAAGCATTTGAAAGTCGCGTTACGGCTGCCGTAAAAATAGCCAAATGGAGATCAATGCCAATGGCAATGCAATGGTTTTTCAAATTACCTTCTTTTTCTTATTCGACATTCATGACCTTCATGCTTTTCACAGAAATAAATACTCTGGATACAAACAATCTAAAAGTAACGTTAACCTCCAAAAATGCGTCACTACCAATGTATTCTAGCTATACTCACATGGCATTGGAGAGAAAAGACAGCTGAAACCAACACTTCTTGAAATCTGCTGCCATCTCGAATCTTTTTCAGCTACAAAAAAGGTCAGTGAATTATTATAACCTTTGAACTCTGTACAGCTGGCGAGTCCATTTTCTTACAGGTGGGTTGTAATTCATCACTATCAATATCCCATAACATACCACTTCGTCTGTTATTGTCCTTTATGATAAATTTGATGAATGTTATGAACTGTTTTTTTTACAAGATTTGTTTTTTCATGTTTATGTTTTTACGGTTTTAAAATATCGAATAAATATTTAATCCATCGTTTCCACCCCTATTTTTATGGGTGTTCGTTTGAAGTTGTCAACAACAAGTGGTACTGTTTGTGAGGCCTATTTTCATTTCATCACATCGTGTAATCATAGAGCAAAGAATTTCTCAAACTACACTGAAATATCTCATAATTTATCATTGAATGCAGGTAGCGATTCAGAGAATTTTGTTGGTGTAAAAACTGTAAGTAAATGTTAATGTTATTGTTGTTAATGAATAAACATGGTAAACGTGTTGACGGCACCGGCATGATTCATTCCTCCAATTTCCAAAAGCCGGCAGAAATGGTACTGACCAAGGCACTGCCATGCCACTGGCGCCTATCATTATCAATTCCTGTCGATTTGAAAGTGGAAAGTTTTTTGTCAAGGTCTGGTATGTAGGCTTCTGTTAAACACCGCCCATTGACTAATCCAAGCCGCACCTATATGGTCCGACCATCCCCAAAAAAGAAATTACTGAGCAAAAATATTTCACCATAAATGTGACCGGCTCTGCAAATATTTTATGTCGCAAAATTTGAAAAATGAGTTAGCCCTATATAGTATATAGTTGAATTTGTCACACCCTAAGGCTTAAGCTTTAATTTGGTGTAGGTTTGACCCCTGTGGCATTTTGTGTTCTTGAGATATCTTGACATTTGTATACTCCTATTTTCCAATTTAATAGAAATTAGAAGTTTGTTTAGAGATATAGTAATTTCAGACCTTAGCACAGAGACGTCGGGGTGTCGCGGCCAGAATAAGTTTGTGCAGTCAAGCGTAACATACACAATAATCCAACAATGGATTGAAATTGCACAAACAGCGGCCAATGGCGTCATCCAGCCAGGTGGCACTGCTTTTTTTTTCACAATGTGGCGTCTTCTATACGCAAAGGTTTATACACAAAAAGTGCACAGAAATAAGATAGAAGTAATTTTTATCAACATTTATTTTTTCATCTTTATTCATCAATATTAATGTTTCTGAAAATAAATTCTGAAAATATAGATATAACAGAAGCCAACAAACCAAAAACAGCAAAATCTCTTATGTGAAGATTTTTTGGCTCGCTTCACATAGAACAGCCCTGTGTGTGTTTTCACATAGTGCGACATAATACCCTTTTTTGTAGAGCGGGTCACAAATAGTGTAAACAACCTTGTCCAACTGTATCTGCCTCAAATTCTATACAACAACCTGGTAATCCACGCCTTGTCAAATATCACTAATCAATACTGAGAAATTATATAGAAAGAGTTCCCATTTGCCCAACTGGAATCGACACGGTGCTTATCGTCATTGTCTTCCGGGTGGCATAGGCGTGTGGCATGCCCGGGTGTGATTGGTCAGTCATGTGGGGCTTGGATTGTGGGAGTTTGATAAATTCGTGAATGTTCCCCTTTCATACAAAGTACAACAACCCAACAGTGTTTTGTTTTGATGTGGCTTAGAAAACACTGACACAGGGAAGGGAAGAGGGCGGGACAGGTTTTAATTAAGAGCACAAGGCAAGTTTTCCACTTCCAGTTTTCATTCTCTATAATTATGAAAACCAATCGTCACCAACAGATAAGATACACGTACACAGGTATCATCAGAAGCAAGGCATGAGTAAAACAAACCGCAAACAACCCAAGATCCCATCGACCGGTCAACGGCGTGATGTGCAGGAACGCAAACGGGATGAGAGAGCAATACGCAATGGCTACCGGTAGGAATAGCTCAAAAATCCATACTTTGCCTGCATTTCACAACATTACAGATGCATTATTTTCATTTCAGCAGATACAAAGTGCACAATTTGGTTCATTGTGTATCATCAATGGCTAGGCCTATACAGCATACAGTATTTAAATTTTTAAAAATGAAACGTCTTCGGACTATTCAACCACATGGTCTCAACATCAGTGTTGGAGGTCTCGAGACCGGCCTCGGCCTCGAGGCCGGCCTCGAGGCCGATTTTTGTGGCCTCGGCCTTGGCCTTGGCCTCGGAGTGCAAGGCCTCGGCCTCGGCCTCGGCCTCGGAGCCTTCCGGACTCGATAATCTGGTCGAGGCCGGCTCGAGGCCGCCCACTTTTACCAATTTTCCCACCAATTCACATGCGTTTTCTGTTTCAATTAATTTTAATTTGTTTACCTCATCAAACTTTCGAGAAGCTGCCACAGTGGGTTCCGTGAAACGAAATAAAGTTTCAAGTAGATACGCACGAATGAATGAACTGGTATTTGCATTATTGCACCATTAATGGAGCTATAGATAGCTCTCCGATTGCACGTACTCACGTACGTACATGTACATGTGTCATCTTCTTGTAGAACCAGTCTACTCCCGCTAATAGACTAGTTCCTGGTCGAGCACTTCACTCGACCCATGAACTGCCACTATTGCGTTACACGTACCCAGGTAGCATCTAATCTTGTTAGATAATCAGTCTACGCCAGCTATAGACTGGTTCCTGGTCCACCACTCGGACCTGAACGAGTGAACGTTAAAGCGATAATCATAATGGCCGGCAGTGAAGTTAAGGGAACCAACCTGTTTGTTATTCACGCGTGCTGGCGCAACGCGAAGCCTGTCGCATGTCTACTAGTCTATGTACCCATCACTGCATGCCCTTGCAAAGACTGTCCTCTCTATTCCAGCTAGTCTTGGTTCCAAGACGTTACTATTGTACTTTTCTACTTTCGCAGTTGCAATGCACAGGCAGCGCGATTAGGTAGTTGCAATAATAGGCCGACAGCGCGATAAGATTTTGTATCTGTATGTAGTAACGTCTTGGATAAGTTGGCATTTCGGGGGCACGACCAGACTGTGGTAACTACAACTGTTTTTATGCAGTATTAATATCACGTGATAATGATGGAGGTTATGCAATCAGCGACCGAGTTTGAGCAAAATAGACCGTGTAAGTCTCGCGCATAAAGGTCACGATTGACCTTCCGGGCACCTTCGAGCACCTCCGAGCCGCCGGTTATAGAGTACCGAAGTGATGACGTCAATCAATGCAATGTTTGGAACCAGAATACATTCTAAACTGCATGTGTGTGGAACTATTGCCCCGGCAACTGACGACAGACTTCGGTACTCTATAGGACTTTTACGTGTGGTTGATTTTGTTTTCTATAATACTTTGTTTTTACGAAGATCTGAACCATGAAACGGCCATAAATATGGATAAATTCAAAATTAATTTTACAATATATGAAAACATGCATGACTGTCTAAAAGTTTAAGAAAAGTAGGAACAAATGTTTGACCTAAGCGTCATGTTACAACGTGATTGGCTCATTGTCGGGAAGAGAAAGCCCGGCCCCCAAAACCCCTGCACTGCATGCGCGCGCTGCGCGCGCTGCGGACGTAAGTGAACGTGCGTACATATGCGACGACCGCCTTATACTGCATGTCTACGCTATTAAGACTGGCGTGTGAACCACCAGAACAATGGCGAATGACGTATGTATGACGTACTAGACTTTTTCGTTCTCCTTTTCCCTAAATTGATATATCGTTCAGATTTTTTAAATTAAAATGAAAACAATATTTTGCTAAAAGTTTTTATCTACCTTTCAGTAAAAAGAACAGCGTCAAAACGAATTATTTCAAGAAAACTACTCGCTTTACACGTTGAAGCTGCTATTCGAGGTGGCCCGAAGTTCGGTTTCTCGTAAACTCTCGCATGTTCTCGAGGTCAACTTACACGCTCTATAGACCGATCCAGTGAGCGTCACCCGATGGTGATCTGACCAATCACATTCGTGGTTTATGTCTAACATGCGTGCACGCGCTTGTGACGCCCGCGGCCGGCTGGAGATCAATGGTCATGATGCCTTGTCATGTCCTATGTATTTGCGTGTTACGAATAATTTATGATAAGGCTCAAACTCGGTCGCTGATTGGATCCCTCGGAAAAGCGGGGGAGAATCGTCGAAAAGTAAAGAAAAAGTTAATAATTGCCTGCCAACTTATCCAAGACCCTTGTGGCGCGCGATCCAAAATCATGCACGTTTGACAAACACTGGCTGCGGATCCGGCTGCATTTTGTGATGCATTACATCATCCTTTTGCAATTTTCGAGCGGATATTGTGGGGTGCTCGAAAAGAGGTAGAAAAATAGCGTAAATGAGCCAAACAAATCAGAATTAAGAGAAAAAACAGCAACAGTGTTGTTTTTTAGTAACAAACACATTTATTAAGACCAACATTGTTTTCTATTTCTGAAATAGAAAACAAAACTCTGAGAAATGGAAGAATACATCGTTTAGAGTTGTAATCAATAAATATTTAATTGAACTTTTGCATTTTTATTGTAATACAAACTATTTTAAGTGCAACATTTTGAGCCGGTCGCCCCGCCCCTAAAAAATCCCGCTTACACTAGAAGCCCGGATGTCAGAACCGTGACGTCAGCACTAGAACGAGTGGCAAGGCCGGCCAGCCATATGCATGCACGATGTGTATAGCGCGTGTACGACCAAACCGAGAAACATGGCAAAATCATCAGAAGTTTTCAGAAGAAAATTTGTCCCTATCTGACTCAGAAAAGAATTAACATATAGGGATGAAGTCGGCATAATTGTTCCTCTACATGTACATGTCTGAACCAGGAGTCTAGAAAGACGGCAGCAATAACAGAGATTCGGGACAGCACAATTCCTGGCATGCATATCGCGTATCCGGCGATCAATGGAGAAGTTCCCAATCAAATTTTCCAATCAATTTTCCCAATCAACGTTCCCAATCAAAGTTCCCAATCAAAGTTCCCAGGCAGCAGCAAAGAAAAATATTTTTGCTGGAATGACATTTTCTTTTAGCTTTAGGATTATCGAAATCCCAAACTGGGAGTAGAAATTGCCAGCAGTGAAAATGATCGGAAATATCCACATGGCAGAAATGTATGCATTGTAGAGGCCAGTTTGGACTACGTACATGTACAAGCATGCATGGCGACGCGGCCCGACAGTTTGCTCATGGAGTTTCCTTTGCTCAGCCGGACTTTTGAGGCCTACATTTTTCACAATCCCTCGTCTTTGGGGAATGTACATCTTCTGTGGGTATATTACTGAAGCCTGGAACGAAACACCTGGCCGAAATCTTGCATTTTACGTGTCAAAATATGCCTGGAATTATTTCCACTTTCGACGGTCAAAGCTTCAGTCGGAAATATCCATTTGCCAGAAATGTCTGCAGTTCTAGGCCAGTTTGCATGACACAAATAGGGCTGTAAATGGTTCCTTTTTTTTACGGTCACTATGATGACAATAAACTGGACAAAAGTAAAAAAGAACTATTTACAGCACAATTTGTAGGGCGAGCACTACGTGTTTTGTACACAAATCTACGTACGTGCGCGATGCGCGGCCGGCCGGCCGTTCTAGACGTGACGTCACAGGGTCACGTGATGCATTACATCATCCTTTTGCAATTTTCGAGCGGATATTGTGGGGTGCTCGAAAAGAGGTAGAAAAATAGCGTAAATGAGCCAAACAAATCAGAATTAAGAGAAAAAACAGCAACAGTGTTGTTTTTTAGTAACAAACACATTTATTAAGACCAACATTGTTTTCTATTTCAGTGACCCTTTAACCTTGATTGAGTGGATTATTAGTTTATTACGTGTTTAGCAACTGGCCTCGGCCTCGGCCTTGGCCTCGGACGTTGTGGTCTCGGCCTCGGTCTCGGCCTTGGACGTTGTGGCCTCGGCCTCGGTCTCGGCCTCGGAGGTTGTGGCCTCGGTCTCGGCCTCGGCCTCGGAGGTTGTGGCCTTGACTACAACACTGCTCAACATCCAGGAAGGGAATGATTATTAACTCTTAATTTTCCCCCATTGTCATTTGTTTACAGATTATCCTCCTGGCAAACCCTCTTGGGGGTCTCTTGGCCACATGGGGTTGTCTTTTCATTTCCTGTTTATTCTTGCCACTTCCCTTTGTTCCTTCTCTTGCCCCATTACCACCTTCTATTTAACCCCTCCTCCCCCCTTCACCACACTCCTTTGTCCCCTTTCCCCAGCTTCATCCTTCATCTTAATCTCTCCCTTCCTTCATCCTTACCCTACACCACACTTCTTTGTTCCTTTCTTCCTGGCTGTCCTTTCCCCTCCCTTTGATGTTTACCCACTGCCATGCTCCTTTGCATCCCTCTTTTGTGTTTCTCCACCCACCCCCTCATGCATGTGTGTGTTCCCTACATGTTTGTTTCTTGTACTCTGTCATTTGTCTTTGAGAAAGAACTTGCTTAAGTTCGAAACGTCAGGCCAGCTAATAAAAAAAATTTAAAAATCTAAGCAAATAACAGCTGACTGCACATGCACGATCATTAATATTGCCTTTTTAATTTTAATTGTCACATTGCAGCAAACAGCAGAGGGATGCATCATACCTTGCAGAAGACGAGAATTTTGCAGGTTTCGCTACTCAGCTGCAGACGGTGGGACTGGAGCTGCGAGATATACCCGGGGACGGGTAGGTCACTCACTGCACTTGTATTTGAGTCCTCAAATTGAGTACTGAGTCACGGTCGAGTCTAATTCTGTTTCAAAGTCTCGGTCTACTTCACGAGTCATAAAAGATTGAGTAGGAGTCTACCAATAAAATTAAAAAATTAACAAAACCAATCAACAAAACAATATATTTTGTCAGCTTTTACTTTTTAATAATTGAATAAGATAAATTCATAAATGCCTCAGCGAGTTTCACTATCCCTATTGGTCGAGAGCCTGTCACGTGGGTGTGTTTAAACGGTTGTTTAAACACGGCTGGAAGTTGTTTAAACACGGCGCGGTTTTAAACATTTTTTCCGGTGTCACACAAAATGTAGAGTTCTACAAAATCTGGTCCATTTTATTGGTTGAACACTCGAGCGACCAGTCACTCTCCTAATAACGCAAGCGCAATACTACCGATGCGTCCGTATTTAGAGTCCATAATTTCACGCTACACCGGCACTGCTGCGTTCTGCACCACCTGGCGAGCGCGTCGCGCGCGCGTAAATTTCCATAAGGACATGTTTACCGCTACTCGCGCGTGGCACGAACCATTAAATAGCTGAAGGGGTGTTTTACAAACCAAGGTAAAACAAATTAAACAAAATCATTGGAAATTTATAATTTTCGGTGGTTTTTGCTTAATTATACAAAAAGGCATTTAATGAATGGGAATAAATATGTGCTGGGCCGGATTTAAACGTACGTTTAAAACCGGCCCAGCACATATTTATTCCCTTATTAATACATGTACCATCAAAAAGCCGCAAGGGAAACCGAGTAAGTAATTTAAATAAATTAAAAACAAAAATGGCAGGAGTAGGATTTGAACCCATGACTGCCACATTATTCTACCAACTCAGCTTTCTTGCTCTGTGGGAGGTCTCCCAATTTGATATGTTGAAAAGCCTTATCCTCAGCGAGCCATCTCCACATTGCCACTTCCCATATTGTATTGTAAAGTTGGGACGTGATCCGATCCCAGCATTTTGAGTTTATGACTTCTGACTAGCACCCCCCCCCCCCCCAACAAAGATACTGACAAGATTAATAATGTTTGGATTGTTTGAAGATTAATAATGTTAAAGATACATATTTTTTTTCTAAATTATGTCGTCCCGAGTTCCTGCCCAACTATAGGTTTCTGCCTTGAATTGCAAACTTTAAATAAAAATTTGTTTTTGCAGGAATTGTCTCTTCCGTGCTTTGGGTGATCAAGTTGACGGCCACGGAAGGAACCACTGGAGACACCGAGCAGACACAGTGCAGTACATCCTCCGCCACAGGGATGACTTTGAACCATTCGTTGAAGATGATGTTCCGTTTGACAAACACAGTGAGACATTTCATAACCTATTACCTTACTCTGTTTTAAAAAATAATTTTGATTTGATGGTCTTCATCTTTTTAGGGCTGCTCATTTTCGAATAATTTACTATTCAAATATTCGAAACTGGGTTTGACCGAATATTCAAATATTTGATACTCGCCGATCAAGTTTTTCAGTGCATGCCACACCGGTAAAAAAAAACATTGCACGTAAAAGCACGCCGGTGTTTTACGTATGGCGATTGATATTATGGAGCGTTCAAACAGCATTTTTTTGCATGCCCCTTCCGTCCACAAAAAATTGCGATTGACAAAAATGCGGCATTTGACACTGCTAAGCGCCGCAACTTTTCTATTAAAATAGCATCAGAGTCGAATCTGTACGTGCATATATATCTTTTCAAATATTCGAACTGGCAAAATGGTATTCAAATATTCGCTTGACGATCTAATATCGAATATTCGGTATATTCGGGACAGCCCTACATCTTTTATACATTTTTCATGTTTATTTTCACAGTTGACAATCTTGCCAAGTCTGGTACCTATGCTGGTAATGATAGCATTGTGGCTTTTGCACGTATGCAAGGGCTGAATGTAGTCATACACCAACTGAATGCACCAGACTGGAGGGTGAGTTAGTATGCAACACTTATGTTAAGAAATGGATGTTCATTGTATAAGTGAGTGCACCAAGACACGGTGATTAGTCTCAGAATAATTTAATCGATCAAAATAAGTCTTTTATACACAGATATGTGGTTTGGACAGACCAGATGCACGGGAGCTTCATATAGCATACCATAATGGAGACCATTATTCCAGCGTACGGAAACTTGGGGACAAGTCTCAAGAACCAACCAAATTCAAGGTATTGCGGAAATACCTATTAGCTCGTCTCGTGAATTATAAAGATACACAAGAACAGCAGAAGACAAAACTGGGTTGACGAGATGAAAATAAGCAAGTTCGATAATTGACTTTTGCAATGCAATGTGGGTAAAAGGTCACAGGTCAGCTGTACCAAAACAGCGTGCAGGGCGAATACGACGAGGCAGAATTTGGTACAGCTGACCTTTGACCTGAGAATTATCGTACTCGTCTATTCTATTATGCAACTGGCAAACAAAATCTTCATCACGCACAAGCGCCATCCTTAAAACATTTTAAGGTCTTATGCAAAGTTCCACTTTTCCTACCTTTGCCAGATGTGATGATTTGTCAGTCGGCAAGAAACAAGCTTCCCTGCTAAAAATATGGTCACATATTATCCTATACACATTTTGTGCAGTCCTCAGATTCTAAGAAGCTCGCAGTTGGTGCAAGTAAAGCCAAGCACAAGGACAGGAGTAACCACTCTTCCCATGGTGCATCAGATACCGATGACCTCATAGTGGGCGGGGCTTGGAGTAACGGCAGTATAGATGACATGGTTGTACAGATTATGGATGCGACTGGTTGTCAGGTATACACTTCGTACTTCCATCAAAACATTAACAATCAATTTAACCGGGCCTAAAAGTCCATTACATTTTAGGGAGTGTCTGAAAAAGCTCCTTTAAGAAGTGTTCCCAGCTGTAAGAAAGCCTCTTATAGACATCCATGGTTCATCTTACAGGATGCTGGACTTATCAGTGATACACTTGAGGATAACCAGTTTGATGTAGAGGCAACCATTGACTTCATGCTGCAGATTATGCAAGAGGAACCACACTCCGATGGTGAGTAGTGCGTCTTGCATGAGTGAAATATGCAGTGGCTCTGCCCAGTTTTGGTGACTTCTTTTATGCAAGATCGCCCCAAACAAGGCTAAAATCCACTCGAGGTATGGAGCTACAAGGAAAAGGAAATCAAAGATGGAAGAGATAGGAATTAACATTCCTCTTGATGAAACAGGAGAGATCATAAGATGAAGGGAAACATGCACCGGGCAAAGAGTTCCACAGAGATACAGAACGAGGGAAAAAGCTATTGGCATAGCTTTTCGTTCTACATCTAGGTACAGTCGAAGTATATTGGTGGGAACAGGCGAGTTTCACGCTCGAATACCCTAACTGGAGGAACCAAGGTGGACAAGCTAGTGGAGTATTTACCATGAAAATACCTGTAGCAACAGATCTCCGGTGAGCGAGTGTTTGTAAGGATGAGCCCAACTCTTCTCCAACCAAATTGACCCCTTGAGTACGTTTTTCTTAAGGGAGACGTCGGGGTGTCGCGGCAGCTCTGGCAGCCAAACGAAACGGCCACAATGTGTTTGTGCAGTCAAGCGTAACACACAATAATCCAACAATGGATTGAAATTGCACAAACAGTGGCAAATGGCGTCTTCCGGCCCGGTGGCACGGTTTTATTTTGCGGCATAGGATGTCTTCCGTACGCAAAGGGTTAACAAAGCGCCTCTGTATTCTATCTTGCTTGAATTACACTTGAATCACAATGTGGCGGGTGTTTTTAATCCCTGATTGCATTACCCTATGAGTCGTTTTCAAATTAAAACATTGTGAAATTTTCCTCCTGCTTATGTTACTACTAAAATTTGATTTCCTTGCCTTCTTTTCTCAGAGGCTTGGATGTTCAGTCTTTACCCGATTGGGTGGGTTTCCCCCAGACTGGGGTGTTCCTCCCACTTCTCAAGTTGAAATTTCATTCCTCGTCTTCTCTTAATTCAAAGCTGGACCCTGATGCAGAACACTATCATTGCTCATAGCGTGACAAGTCCCGGAATAGTCGTAACGATAAAGTAATTTTACCTTCAGATCAAACCAGCGCCCAAGACGAGGCCCGAGTGGTAGAAAATGGCATCTGGTCATCAGGAGGCACAGGTTCCCGCATCTTTTGTGCACCTGTCGAAGGAGACACCAAGAAGACTCTACCAAACAGAACCCAAGGCAGAGGGAGAGGACGGGTAAGTATCACATTTGAGATGACTTGAGTCAGTGACTTGATCCCACTTGGACACAAGTTAACTTGGACTTACGATGTACACTTGCTGCAGTTCTAAAATGGAGGGGGGGGGGGGGGGGGGGGTGGGGCTTTATCCCAAAGAAAACAAATCTGTTCACTTACAAGTATGTCTTTGTAGTACGTGTCATATGGCGCGGATTAAATGTAGTGTACATGATTGGTCATTGTTGCAATTTTCAGAAATTGGTGGATTTGGGGGTCAGTCTGTTATAGGAAATATCGTTCCACTGACCTGTTCAAAGTTTTGCGTATGATAGCCTTTAGTCAAGGCGAGCGTGGCTGTCCGGGGCGCGCGCCTTGACTGAAGGCTACAGGGCAGTTTCCTAACGATTGCCGGCCGGACATCGTTTGAAAACGATATAAATTTCAGCACGAAAACGACAGCACACCTGGGACCATGATTTTAATAACAGGATGATTGAGACTAATATTAACTTAAAGTCTAGTAAGGTATTTCGTAATAATTCAGTAAACAAAAATTGGCGGATTACCAATCGTGTACACTACCTTTAAACCATGTTCATGCATTCAGCACACTTGACTTGAATAAGCACTACACAATGCGCAGATCCAGATGTGGGAAAAAAAGAGATGGCATAGTTGCTTTACCCAAAAAAGTTCCTGTTGATTTAGGTCTAAAATGATTAAAGAAGCTTGGACATTTCTTTCTGCTCCTATCAGGGCCAGCGGCCAGCAGCTAACGGCCGCATCTTGAAGCAACAGAAGAAGACAGAGAAGAAAGAACGACAGATGGAGAGGCACAAACAAAAAGTCTCGGGAATCCAAACGGAGAACAGAGAGCAAGACAACGACGATGCCCAAAGCACCGTGTCAATTCCAGTTGGGCAAATGGGAACACTTTCTATATAAGTTCTCAGTATTGATATTTGACAAGGCATCTTTGACGTTGACTGCCAGGTTGTTGTATAGAATTTGAGGCAGGGACAAGGTTGTTTACACTATTTATGCTAAATGCCAGCAATAAAATACACAATGAAATGCAATGCAACTATTTAAAGTGTTTTTGGTTTATTGATCAAGATTAAGCCTGGTACAGAGTAAAATTTGAGAACTTGTTGTTTACCATATATTATTACAAAGCAGCTATTTTGATCTTCTCAATGCACACCAGAGGCTGAATATGATTTGAAGCTTTGCATGGTGGGTGCGATACGAGAAAGACTGGGATTGCGGGTAACACCATGCGGAATAAATCTCTCGTGGGAGTTACACACTCATCCCGGTTCTTTTCAAAACCACACATCTTCCTAGAAGAGATTTATTCCACATGGTGTTACCCGCAATCCCAGTCTTTCTCGTACCAGAGGCCAACATGAAAAGTAGACTGGTACCAGGGGCCAATTTCACGGAGTTGATAATCACGTGAAGTTTTGGCTGGTAACCTGTTTTAACTAAGCACGACATTTGTGTGCTAAGCAACTTTGTGAAATTGGCCCCAGTGTGCGAGTATATGTGCACAGCCACAATCATGGGTACACTTTTTGTTACAAAGACACCATTATGAACGACAGAGCAATGCTAAATATCTCTTTGAAAAAAATTAGTATTTGCCACACTTAGCATTTCAAGTTGGCATAAAGCTGGATGACCGATTCGTGTGTAATCTCAAATAATGATTACATCAATTTTTTTGGTTTAATGTTGTTCATAACATGGACACCAAAAAAGGTGTACCCATGACTATGGCTGTGCACATATTTACATGTAATTCAATAACTGCCTTCTCTTGGAAACAAAAAAATGGCTGCTGAGAAATTGTCAAAACAGATTTGATCTTGTGCATTTACAAGGTTTTCATATCCATGACCTTTGTAAAATGCTGCTCAGCAATAAATTAGGCTCAGAATGTATTTTCTCAGAAGAAAATCACCAGCCCAAATTCCATGTGCACTATAATGTTCTTGAGGCTCGAGTTGGCTAATTTTTGTTTATTAGCAAATAACCGTTAAGCAATGATTTGTGCTGCAGTCTTGGAAAATAACCATCCATTTGAGTTCAGAATTGTATAAACACTTGGCACAGCCTGTTATTTTGTGACTTTAGTCAGAAAATATTCATGCAATATAGGGGAAGAAAGTTTGCATTTTCTGGCACGGTGTATGGTCACTCAAAATGTTCACGTACATGTTAATTTCTGCTTCGTTTTGTGGAGTTTGCCGACAATCTTGAAATAACAGGCTGCACTACAATGTATACGTTTGTTTATGTCAAGGACAGCTGGATATTTTTTCCCAAGATTTTGCTATTCCTGACCGATTTTGGTGGGGGGTGTTAAAGCAAAACCTTTCCTCAGTGGTGAGATAGGCCAACCATCAAACACTTTACAGTTTTAGTATGAAATTACTTTTTTAAACATTTTTTTAAAAACCTGCATGGCAAGAAACAAGTGTGGCAAAAATTGTGCAGTACATAATTATATTCATGCAAAAACGTGTACATTATGTTTAAGATGATTCTCAGCATACAGTGAAGATTGAAATTACAAAAAAAAATGGTCATCATCAGATGCATGTCTAATTTGGTTTCACATTTTAACTCTGGACTAGATAAGTGACTATAGAGCACCGAAGTGATGACGTCAATCAATGCAATGTTTGGAACCAGTTGCTGCGGCAACTGACGTCAGACTTCGGTACTCTATAGTGGAGAACTGTTGTTTCACCATGAAGTTTTCTAGATTCAGTGGTTGGGCTATTGTTTGCCCATCCCAAAGCTCTGCATGCTCAGTGCTTTCAGAGAACCCCTGGGGGGGAATCACAGGCTTACTTCGGCGACATCCTGCTCACGCCAGGGCCAACTTGGCTGACTTAAATTCAATACAGCAACGGGTCCTGCACAATCAATGTGAAGATGCATTTGAATGCCGCCCGATCAAATGTTTTCCCACAGGCTTTGGAAAAACGCTGGCGGCAAGGACAAAAATCTCTTCTGATTTACATCATCCATGATGCAAAATTCCACCTTCACATCAATCCTGGAATTTGTATTTTTGTTTCAATGTTGATTTCAGTTGGTGTTTTGGGAATCCATGGCCTAACAGCAAAGCAGACGGGAATTGCTGAAACTTTGACTTTCCCCTGTTCAAATCCCTGTGGACTATTAGCTCGCATCGCAAGATTACAAAAATACGGATTATGATTTTCTAAACAGTAAAGAAAAGGAATATACACGTGATAAATAATCTAGTATAAAACAAGTAAATGTCAACAAGAGTGGGGACATGCTTTAACAAACAAATTGGGGTGATGAAATGTGATGAAACCTTTTCAAGACCAAACCCCTATCTTCCATTCCGTCATCACCCAACAATGCTCTATTTGAATTGAATGTCATTATTTAAAAGGTGTCAAAGACATTGTTTTCCTGGGATAAAAATACAATATTGAACGGCAAAGATAATTCACACAGGTGCATGACCGATGATAAATTACCACGTCATAATGTACCAAGTTTTCACCGGAACTGCCTCCAACCAAAGAGCATAATGTAATTATTTTCAAAGCTCCGTGACAACAGAAATGTCCTACTTTTACAGATGTTCTGATTTTACCACCCACCCCCTTCCCGGCTATTGGCTTTCACTGCCTCTCCTGATTTCCTACAAGACTTCATGTATTCTGTGTTTTAGTCCAGCAGCCGATTTCACGAAATTGTGCGTAACTTACGCCATGGCGTAGGACTTGCGCTACAAACATGTTGCGCAGCTGCGCTACAAACATGTTGCGCAGCTGCGCTACATCCTTGCGATCCATTTCACGAAACAGTGCGTAGCTGCGCAATGTTTTATTTATTTTATACATCGCGGACGAGGCTGAATGCCGCTTTTACGACGACTGTTTGAGTACAACAATAAAAATACATGGAACAGTCGTCAAATTGAACTGTGGGGCGCCATTTTGAATCTTTTCATTTTTGAAACTTCGCTCCGAAAAAGAAATTGATGGCAACTTTCGGAAATATCTTACAGGTAAACCTGCAGCGGATGATCATTTCATTACTCGCTGAAATAATCTAGTGAATTTAATAAATGATTTGAGCAACTAACGGCTCTGCTATGCTCACGCTCAGCTAGCTAAGTCATCATTTCGGTGTTTGTGCGGACAACTTAAGCCACCTAAAATGAGTGCGTAAGTTACGCCACAATTTGTGGCGCAAGCCAGCGACTTAAGCACTGCGTAACTTTCGTGAAATCGATTTTTAAAATGTCACAGATGTTGCGCAACTTACGCAATTATTTGTGGCGTAAGTAGAGTTACGCAATTGCG
This sequence comes from Hippasteria phrygiana, assembly GCA_037893225.1. Lineage (NCBI taxonomy): Eukaryota > Metazoa > Echinodermata > Asteroidea > Valvatida > Goniasteridae > Hippasteria > Hippasteria phrygiana. The sequence continues at coordinate 56,407 of JAZGUH010000446.1, read as the reverse complement.
CAAGGTTTTGTGAAATCGGCTGCAGAATAATGTAATTGATGCTAACATAACAGAACCGTGACATTTGCTACTGCCAGGGGCCAATTTCATAAAGCTGTTAAGCACAAAAAATTGCTTAGCATGCAAATGCTTCCTTGATAAAAACTGGATTACCAACCAGATTTCCATGAGTGGAATATTGCTTTTGACTGGCATTCAGCTGTTGTTTGCTTAGCATGAAAATTACATGGACTTTCGGCTGGTAACCTGTTTTTACTCAGCAAGACATTTTCGTGCTAAGCAAATTTTTGTGCTTAACAGCTTTATGAAATTGCCCCCAGGACAAAAATCCCTTTTTGACAAACCAGTTTGCAAATCCCGCACCGCATAAGACTCTTGGTTAGCCGGTTATCCAGTTAAATGACTGATCACTAACAAACGTTGTCGTGAAAAAAAGTGATTACCCAAGTTTAACATCCTCATAATACTTCGTGATCATCTTGGTAATCTCTTCCATCAATACTTTCCTTTTGGCCTTGTCATCCTCCGTTTCGCCCTCCTTTTCGGAAAACTTGTCAGGATGAAAATCCTGACAGGCCTTTAGCAGCAACTTTTTCTTCTCCTTGCGCTCCTCGTAGCCCTGAGGTCCCTTCTCCACCTTCTGGAGAGCTTGCAGGTTTTTGGCCGAGAAGTGTGGCGCCTTCGGAGGGGCGTGGTGCTTATACAGATGCTCCATCAAGCTGCTGGCTTGTGTGTTAGCTTTGGATATGGCTGCCAATTCATCCTTTATAGTATCAAGGATCTGATGAAACGGGAAACAAAATACTGTACTAAGGATATAAAGGATAAGGCCAAAGAAAAAATAGTTTTGCTTCCGGTTACCCTATTGACCCTATTTTAACAGTCCCGTCCCTAATTTGTTTCGGGACAAAAAAATAAACCATAAATGCTGTAAATACTACATTTAAAGGTAGTGTACACAATTGGTAATCCTCCAATTTTTTTGTACTGAATTGTTACGAAATACCTTACTAGACTGTAAGTTAATAGTAGTCTCAATCATCCTGTGAAATGATGGCACCAAGTATATATCGTTTTCCAACGATTTCCAGCTGAAAATCGTTGGAAAACTGCCCTGTAGCCGTTAGTCAAGGCACGCGTGGCTACCCGGACAAGTGGCGCGCCCCGGACATGATGGCGCCATGGCATATCCGGGGCGTGTCACGTGCCCAGATAGCCAAGCGCGCCTTGACTAAAGGCTATCATCCGCTCGACAGTTGAAAACGAGCGACATTTTTCTCTCGTTTTTCCGCCATCCAACAATGCAAAACTTTGAACAGGTCAGTGGAATGATATTTCCTATAACATACTAACCCCCAAATCCGCCCCATTTCTGAAAATTGCAACAATGACCAATCATGTACATCTTGACTGCACGTGGACACCCACATTTGATTAGCACAAAATGAACAATTCCCCTACCTGCCTACCCACCCTATTTTCAAATAACATGTAATCGGTAGCAGAACTTTTGTTTGGCCTTATGCGGGCTGTACATGTACATGTATTGTACTACAGGCCTGGGAATAAAGTGCTTATAGCACCCACAAATAGAATAGGTGTGAAGATGACTTCTTTGCACTTTCCCAACGTAGTGTATCAACCCTAACCCCTTGGGTAACTTTACTAGAAAGTATCCTGAATCCGCCAAAATCCACCTATTTTGTCATGCACAAAAAGTTGGTTTTGGTGACTGCTCAATATGGAGTTATCCTGAATCCATCAAAATCCTGCAGTTTTCAATATGGAGGTATCCTGAATCCTAACCATTTGTTAGCTTTTAAAAATAAGTTTTAATTAATAATGGCCTCCTCGCATCAAAAGCCGCCCATCAAAAATAACGCTTGCATGGTCTTGATTTCCATGACTTTTCAATGACTTTTTTTTATTTTTCCAAATTTTTGATGACTTCTCCATGACTTTCCAGGACAGCTTTTTTTCCCCAGGATTTTCCCTGCCCTATTACCTTTTGCCTGATCTTCTGCTGGGCGGCTTCGTCCCGACGGCGCTCCACATCTTGAATCTGTTGGAAGCCAGCCACACACTGTTGATACCACTTCTCCGTTAGAAAGGTCTTGGGCTTTGCAGCGTCCACCAGCTCCAGACACCTTTTGTAGTAGCTCTTGGATTTGGTTGTGGAGAACAGAATCTTTTGATTCATGAGCCCCAAGAAGCTAAGGGCAGCAGCTTCCTGCTCTAAATCTAGCTCTGCTGCCTGTATGCAATGAGGATAACCGATATATGCCTTTACATTAGTGGTCGGATATATAAATCTGGATTTTTCAACATTCGGTTTGAATTCCACTATTCAGTTTCCTTTTTGGAAACCAGATATTCGAAAGCAACCTTTCCATTTCATTTTTGTGACACGGGAAATTTGCTCCATGGTTTATGCATTCACTCGCTAGTGGTCTTTGTAAAATAGCTTGCCCATCTATTTTTTCTACCACGGCGGCATGTAACGTGCCATGGTCTACTGCTGCTTATGTTGGTTGGTGGGTGGGTGGGTGGGTGGGTGGGTGGGTGGGTGGGTTGGTTAACGTTGGTTGGTGGGTGGACAGTTTACTCGGGTGCATGTTTCCATGCCACGCGTGTATCACGGCTTTGCAAGTGCGTTGGGAATACCCGTTTTGGTAACACTGATGCGTCTAATCTGCATATTAGATCACGCCCCATTGCATTGCAAAATTCGCGGTTATACGGTTCGTGGACCGAGTGAAGTTTTAACACATAAACCCACCGTGGGCTGTACCACTTGGTACTTGTTTTCAATATTACAGCTCTGGGGTGTTTTCGTGAAGGCCCAGTGGTCATGAATCCTGCAAACTATTATCCAGTCATTGGGAGGGCTTTTCATGTGGCACCTCACTCGTCACGTTTTGTTGACATGACTGTGAGCTGTATGGGAACTTCCGGTGAAGTGTTATTCGGTTAGAATAACAGTTTCTCAGTTTTCTCCCAACACTACTTTACAGAACCAAATTTCAGGTTGAATACCTATACATTAGAACTTTGCTCTAATGAACACCGCTATACCGAACATTTGACTATATACCAAACATCCTCTTTGGCTCCCAAAGTGATATGTTCAATACATCAGTGGCGCACTCAAGAGGTAAAGTGCTTCCTGCTAAATTGGTGCTTCTCAGAAAATAACTCTTATTTTAATGCCACGTGCAATGTTCTTTTATGATAACATTAATGTTTTTAATCCATCGACAGCTAAATCTCTATCCACTCCGGTGCCAAACAAAACATCAGCAATTAATTATTTTTGTTCAAGGAATTGACCGCGGTGATATGTAAGTGGCCTATTTTCGAATAGAATAAGGGGGATGTAGAAGTATAATGGGGGGTAGATGGCGCCACCAACGTCAAAAGAGTCCATCACCCCCCCCCCCCCCCCCCCCCCAGTGCACAAAAATCTGGGGCAACATTCTTAAAAAAAAATTGGTGAGCCCCACCCAAAGTCAAATCCTGGGTGCGCCACTGCAATACATACCACTGTTCACTATAACGAACGACTACTACAGTGAAAAAAAAATTTGTGGATACCGTGGCGTTCTACTGTAGCAAAATAGATTATCATGCAAAATGTCAAGTAGTTTGTATTCTCACTATATGAGATATTGTTCTCAGTTCATTTTTTTTGGGGCATGAAAATTTTCAATTTGTTTTTATCTGCTTATAAACAGCTCCGTTAGCTTCATGCGATCTCAGGGACACAAAGAGGGTGCCATTTGTATTTGTAAACACATTTGTATTCACCCAAACCAAACAGTGCCTCAATCCTATTGCGTCCACTATATCTTAAAAAAGCTAATGGAATTCCCTCAGTTGGGAAAATATAACATTCTGCAATACTTTCCACAAATACCAAGCATACCTCCTCTTAAAAGAATTAGTAGTACTTACTTTCAGGCTTGCCTCCTTGAACCAGTCCACTGTTATCCAGACCAAATCCATGTCCAAATATTCTTCAGACTCGAACACCCTCTTGAGGAGCTCTTCCCCACATTTGCGAGCTTGGATGGACTCTGCTGTTGATATGTGGTAGCGGGTGTCCCGCTTCAAGACCTTCAGGTCCAACTGGAGCTCCTCGGTTTGGAGGTCTAGGCTCCGCCCTCTCAGAAGGCCAAGGGCCTCTTCGACAGGTTGGTGGATGTCGTGTAGGCAGTTCAAGCATTCTTTGTAGTTGCCTTTCTCAAGTAGTCGCACGGACTCCTTGAAGAGTAAGTCACCAACGTGGTGCTTGGCCCCGGCAAGGACGACACCACTTAAGAGAAAACTCGAGACCTGGTACAGCTCTCCTACCTTCTCCTTGATGTTAGTGAGACAGTGGACTATCTCGATAGCCTCGAAGTACAATGCTTCCATCTCATCCTCAAGCTTGCTTTTCCAGGCCTGACCATGACTGTCACCGCCCCGCATCAAAGCCTGACTCATGAACTTCAAAGATTCCTTAAAACGCTTCAGTGCCATCTCATCGTCACCTCCGTGAAGGCTTTCCTGGGCCATATGTTTGGCCGCCATTCCGCAATTTTTGGTAGCCGAGGACCAGTCGGCCAGTTTGGTTGGCCCATCATCAGCTGTGTTTGCGGCTCGTGTGTAGAGACGCAAGGCATCCTCAAGCCTGGAATTCTTTATAACAGCTGGGATACCTTCCTGCATTGCTTTCTTAAACTGGATGTTGCCTTCTAACCTAAGCACAGCAGACACCGACTGCTCATCATCACCAACTGGTACAGCAGCAGGAGCTGTGTATTCAACAATGGAATGAAAAAGGGAAATGAAAGATGGAAACAATCTCTGCATGGAACAACACCTTTTGTCAATTAAGTTGTAACAGAGAAAAGCTGATTGCTGCATGTCCCCTCCTAAATTCACTTTTAAATTACAGTCATTTTAAATTTCCGTCCACAGTGTGCCCAAAATCCCTATTGAGGCTGCAAGCCACCCCCACCCAATTACTTTTTTTGTAAATGGTAATATCTTGACCTGGATTGTTTGTAGGGATCTTAAACTAGGCTTTGTTTTACAAGAATTAAGAGAGGTTATCGTCCAGCAGGGTTGATAAAAATCATGATTTTTCTTTTTAAAATAAAATAAAATCAGATTTAAAAAAAGTTAAATCAGATTTTTCTATTCAAATTGTTTTATTTTGTTTTTTACCATCGTACCATTGGCATAAATCATTTGTTTTTTAAATAAGTCAATTTAAATGACCATCATTGAAAGTCAAGTATAACCACACACAATTGTTTATGAAATTAGTACTGAAATCCCTTTCATTGATCATATTCTTTTCTAGAATACAAAGTTTGTCTTAAAATCTCTGTTACAGCATCACCATCATACTGCACATTTCTCATCCAAGTTAATAACAGGAACCCCCCTCCTCTCTACACACATCCATGGTGAAATAAAACTATTTAACCCTAACTCCCTACATCATTTTCCCCCCATGTAACCTGAATCCTCCAACATCCTCTGATTTCAAAGTGTTAAAACTCCATATAACCTGAATCCTCCAAAATCCTCTTATGGGGACCATAGCATGAATCCTCTAAAATCCTCCAGGTTTTTTTTGCATACCCCTAGTAACCTCAATCCTTCAAAATCCTCATGTATCACATTGAGCCTGATAACCTGGATCCTCCATATTCCTGCAGGGGCAAAAACCCCTAGTAACCTCAATCCTGCAAAATCCTCCGATGCATCAACTTCCAAGTGCCCTCAATCCTCCAAATTCCTTCATTTTGCAAAGAGGATTTTGGAGGATTTGGGAAGGTTAGGGTTAATGCAGCCACCATATTTCTTTTAACGCACTGTCCTTATTTTGATCCCGTAAAAGTTTTTACGATTTTTGCGGTGGAAATATTGTCCCTTTGCGTCATTTTGCATTTGCAGCTGTAGAATGTAAACCAGACAATGGTACTTTCAATGGACAGAGCACCATTAAAGGTTTAGGCCTATGTTAAAATATAGATGGTTTAGCAGAGACATTTACAATTTTGGAAAACGTAAATATTTATTAGAAACCATTAAAAGTCCCAACACAACATTTTTTAATTGTCATTTTTATACAGCTCAGCAAAAAGTCCTTAATGCCCGATGAACTGGATAAAAATCGCCACTTGGGGAGGGGGAGAGGTGTGGGGAGAGGGGGAGGGTCGGGGGTGGTCGGGTGTTGGAGCTGGGGGGTCAGGTCAGGTCATTAGGCACATTGAGTTATTTAAACCTATGTACATGTACATGTAAGAGAGGAATACTGTATCATACGTGCAGGTAGTACATTACACACACAATGTACTTCAGAATCATGCATTGTACACAAGATAAATGTAGTACACTGTTTCAGGAAACTGGCCTCATACATCCATTTAGAGTGAGTATAAGCGATTTAAAGTTAATGCAGTTAGGTTTGAATAACAGAAATATAAAATAAAATCAAAATGTGATTTTTATTAGTGATCTTTTTAATTGTGTGCCAGTGATTTAAATCATGATTTAAATTAATGATTTAAATCGAGTGATTTAAATCAAACAACCCAGGCTTTGCTTATTATAGTCCCCCACGTTTCTCCCATTTTGGTCTACCTCCTAAGCTCCTACAGGTCCATACAAATGATTTTCCATTGTAGGCCAAATTGTGAAATTGTGAGAAGTAACGGTAGTTTTAAATGCCACTTCTCCCGGGGTACAGGCCTGTCCCATTCACCCTAGCCCACTCCTGGGAAGTAGAACTTAACCAACAGACTACAGGTATACAGGGGCCAATTTCACGGTGCTGCTGTTAGCAAAAAAGTTCTGCTAATCTCAGTGTTATTTCACAGCCAAGTCGTGCTAAAGCCTGTGTATTTACAAATGTATGGAGATTTCTATTGGGCCAAGCAAATTTGGTTCCTGAAGTTAGAAAGCATTTTGTTGTGCTTACTGCTTATACAGTCCATGAACTGAACAGGCCGGGGGTCCGCAGTGCCATGAAATTGGCCACTGGACTACAAAATGCACATCAGGTAGCTTACCAGCAGGTTTGCTGGTCGGTGCTTGGTTGCTGAAACTGCTACTGCTTGCTGGCCCAACATCTGGGGCCACAGTTGGACTCCTATCATCAGAGCCAGATTTCTGTTTGCCAGCTTTCTTGGCTGGTGGAGTACCCTCTGAGCAACCTTGGCAGTCATGGCATGGTGACCGCCTCAGCCTTGTACTCCTTCTGAGGGGCGAAGCGGATGCTGGCTTCTTTGGGGATGTCTTCTTGCGAGGCATCTTTGAACTAGGCTGTGGGGAAAATGTTGAGAAGTTAAGTGAGAGTACATGTACGGCCAGAGGTAGTCAGGCTAAAAATTGCAATGCCGGCATCAATAAATGTAATTGGTTGATTGGAATGAAATTTTCACAGGTAATTATTATAGGTATCTGAGAGTATTTGCATGTTTAATTAATCTAATTAATAACCTTCCCTTCCCGACCAACCCTAAAAGTCACAAAAGTTGAGTCACTTTTTTAAAAATTTTAATTTTTTTTATTTTTTAAAGATATTTTTAAAATCTCACCTTTTCCCGCACAAAATTAACAGGTTTTATTAAAATCATTGTCTTTAAATACAGCTACGATGGCACAACCGTTCATTTCGCCATCTCAATTTTAAATTTACTTACACAACATGTAGTATTGTTTTTATGTTTTTATGTATGAAAAAAATGAAGAAAAAAAATGAGAAAAACAAAAACGACCGACCCTCCCTCCCGATATAAGTTTTCCCATTTAAGAGCAACACAAACAATTTTGGAGGCCTTCTTTTGCTGTACAAGGCCAGATAATAGCACTGTTTGCGAATGACGTCAGAATATGAATATGTTCGTATAGCGCACACGCATGGAACTTGCCTCTCACGGCCATACACATATGTATGATTACATGGCCTGACCGGAGAATGTTCATAGATTCCAATTAAGGTCAGCTGTCATCGGGTCATGTCCCGATTCATGCAACTGTGTGATAGTATGTACAGCCTATTCCATGGGCGTAAAAACTTTCAAATGATGATCATGACACGACCTGACCTGGGTATGCCATGGAATTTGTTCCTTTTTGGAAATGTTATGCATGTCTATACAGTCTAGGACTAGGCCCGAAGTCCATTCTCGCCCGGTATGTATACCGGGCCCCGGCAGCCAAACCGGTTCATTTCAATCCTCCCAAACCAGGTTGGATACTGGTCCAGCCTCTGCTGGAAGCCTGGCCTGGTTTGGGAGTCCATTGTGTGCAGTTTCTGGGCTGGCAAACTCCTTCTAATGCGGTGACCTTAATCCGTCAATAATCCTCCATGGGCGAACAAAGGCCTTAAATGTTCGCTCAGTTTTAAAGAGTTTGCAGCTGGACAGATTTGACCACACAGCATTGACCACTCCAGTGATCGCCTAAACTTTGGCACACATGTACAGTATAATCAATCAGTCAATAAACTCTCCATTGTAAACACTCTGGAGGGCCAGGCAGCAGACTTGCCAAGCTCGACCACAAGTCCATTCATTAGAGTGGCTTTGAAATGCCGACGAGCAAGGGGACTTGTACCAGTCCGGGGAGGGGCATAATAATAACGGTTTCATACCGGGTCCGATATACATGCCGGGCGAGAATGGATTTCGGGCCTTAACTAGCCTATAGTTATAGGTCAAGTCAGGTCAGGTCGTTAAGATAGAATGGTGAACTGCGCATGCCGTGTGCGCTCTCTATTTTCATGTCATTTGCCTAAACTAACAGTGCAGTGCCATGGGAATGCATGATATTAGCCACACGCGGGCCGTTTTCCAACAATGTACCATGCGTTGAACATGACACATGACGCACCCCCGGACCCCCGGGAGTGGTGTGTCACTGTTAATGTCCAATGTGTGGCGATCTTTTAAGGGGTCCCATGCATGACGCACCTTTGCGTCATGATCGTGACAAGCATTTTCAACCGCATTTTTTGACGGACCATGTCCAGACAACAACTCACATATATGATGGTCATAAGGCCGAGTAAAAAAACAACATGTTTCACGTCGGGGTTTTCAAAAAAAAGGAGGAAGAGGGGCTTTTTATTTTCAAGATGGCCGTCATTTAAAAAAATTCTGGCAAAGACGCATTAAAAATGAAAGAGACATGTTGGACAAGAGAACTTAACATATTTAAAGTGTTTTTTAGTATGTTTGTAGCACGATCAGCAAAAAAATAAATTTTTTGTTTTTTTATACATAATTTTTCTGTGGTAAAAATAAAAAACAAATCCAGGCGGCCTTCAAAAAGGAAGCGAGCGGGGACGCGAAACATTGTCCGTCCAAAAGTGTTGTTTATTCATTGCATGAAATCACACTGCGGAAAGACATCACTTATACCTCGTGCACAAAGTCTATGGGTCATGACAGTAAAAGTCAAAGTATTTTCAAAGAATAAGTTGAAAATTTTTCCCTCCTAAATTAGTGTTTCTTCATCAGATTTACACTTTTTGGTAGTTTTTAAGTCATATTAAGGGAAAATAAGTGATGTCCGGATATGGAACTCTTTCCCATGATTGAATGTGCGAACAATATGTGCACTCAAAATATCGCCTGCAGTACAAACCACTTCTTCCTAAGAGAATTTAAATTGTCCCCAGCTGAATGGGATTATCTTCAATGAAGACATAAGGTGAGGTGAAATTTGTGGCGATTGTGTAGTGTAGGGCCCATCTTTAGTTTCGATCAAATTAGAGTCAAGGGTATTTTTTTTCATTCCAAAATGACTTTTTCAACCTAAAGCAGACTTCTCTTAATTCTATTGACATCGTTTTTTGTAATTTTGAACAGTTTATTGTGGTAGAAAATGCATTCTTACGCGCTTTACAGCAGTTGCCATTCAAATCAATGCGGTTTTGCGTGTTTACTGTACGTCGCGGTGATCTAGTCCGAGTAACTTGGACCCTTCATATCGCCATTTTTAACATTTGGACATGATCTGGCGATACTATCTAATGTTAAAAAAGGCGATATGAAGGGTCCAAGTTACTCGGACTAAGAGAACAGGGCCCTACACTACACAATCGCCAAATTTGCTATGTTTGGTAGCGATTCCGTGATGTCCGTATATGGAACTCTTGCCGGATTTTGACCCCTTTGACCCCTTTGACCCCTTTCTGTATTGCCATGTTATGATTTTTTAGAATCAGTTCAACTCTGATTTCACCAGTTTTCATCATTCTTTATGAGTTATGAGTACAACAGATTAGAACACGTACATGTTTTTAGTGAGTTTGTGAAAGAGTATGCAAATGAGTACTAACGGAAAACGCAAATGCATGCAGAACTGAAATGAAAAAAAAAATGACAATTTAATTATTTTCCTACCTACCTGGATTTTTTTCAGACCGTTACCGGAAACACAAACATTTTTTTGCTCGGCCTAAGAAAGTCACCATGTTTGCATAGACTTATTTCTCCATGCATAGACCACGTTTCTACTGTGCGCACAAAAACTGCTACACAGTTTTCCCCCAAAATCCGTAATATCCTCATTTACATCCTCACCTTGTAATTGTGTGCACCAAGCAAAAGATCACCGGAAGCGGTTTTAATTTGCGCAAAAAAACACACAAAAATCTCCGATCGTAACAGACACACACACTATGCGACTGTTGCCGGGTGGGTCATGTGCGGGGGGGGGGGGGGGGGGGGGGGACCGGGGTACCAGACAAGCTCACGGCGCGCACACATGGCATGCAATCCGTCGTATCCGTTACCGTCCGCGTCGCGCGCATCGATCACTACGTACACGTACGTACACGTACATACATGTACCCAGTACATGCAGTGATCGATGCGCGCGATGCGGACGGTAATACCACGAACGCAACATAGCTTTTACTCAAGTCTGAAAACAAAAGTTTTCAAACAAAGCCCGCACCTATGTATATCCTTCCTCCATGATGCAGCGAAGTTTACTATAATCTGCAAGCTTGAATTACGTCCACGATCACCACAACAAAACCATGCCCATGGCCTGCGAGGGCGTGGTAGTAGGTTGTTTATTGGGGCGTGTGAAAGTGGGGGAGGAGGCGGTCAAGACCTGGAGCTGAAATATTCGTGCTCCGCAAATATCAGTGTGAACCAGTCACAAACAACACACACGAAATACATTTTGACAGGGTAACTTGTTTCGGTGTCCGTGGTTTTTATAAACTTGCCTGTGCGCACCGGCGGAGTCCGGGTGCACGTACGTGCATGCATAAGGATATCCTTCCTCCATGGCGCATGGTACGTGCAATCATGGTGCAATCATGGAGGTAGTAACCTCCATGGTGCAATTAAGCACGTCCATGAAATTGACAACGGGCCGCGCGTCGTGTTGCAACCAGTGCCACGGGTCTTCAACAGAATAAAGCATCCTTTAAATTGTCTCAAGTAAAGAAACCCGGATTTGTTTGGCAAAAAAAGGCCAACCGTTAAGAAATCCACAACCCCCCCCCCCCCCCCCCCCCCTCCAAAAAATATATATAAGGTTACCCCAAAAACTGGAAAACACTGGATGAAGGTGGGGGGGGGGGGGGTCGGTGTGACGTGTCACGTTGGTGGTGGCAATTCACTCTTGCTTATCCGAGTGCTTGAAACTAAACTATTAGACCCAACGGCTGGCTACGCAAAATGTTCTGCCATTGTTTTGTATTTGTTGTTGTTGTTGTTGTTGTTTTGGGGGGATTTTTGGGGGGGTGGAAGAATGGCTTGGCGATATGGGCTATAAACATGATATGGATGGTTGGGAAGCTTTTTTTAAGTAGAATATAAAGATTCATATAACTATCCCTTCAAATTGCGTGGTGTTTTTTTTATTTCGTGAGAAATAACTGTCCGCCATTTTGTAGAACCAAATTTTTGACTCCACAAAATGGCGGACCGTGTTCACCAGTCGTATTTCCAGTCGCAGCTGGTTGAAGTACGTCTGGGCAATTATTATTATTACAATAACCGTCTGTTTGTGATATTCAATTACTTTTTTGATCCATTTTGATGTACTGTGGCACGGCGCGCAGCACTGGCGGTGTGTCGCGAGGTAGAGAATGGTACCTGGCGATCATCTGATAGGTTTACAAGGCCACTGACTGCGGCGCCAGCCTAAAGACTCTTACAGCGTATTTTGCGCATTATTTAGACGGTGGTATTTACTACTGGAAATAAGTCTATGTTTCGCGGGTCAGATGTCAGATGTCAGATGCCAATTTTTTGTTTTGTAATCACTACTCACTAATTACAACACATTATACGTGTTTTTGTTTGCATGAACAACTCTTATAAAAGATAAGGAACATTTCCAAACAGCAAAATTTCGTGACATTTAAAGGCAATGTGTCCCTTTAAAGCTTCCGCTGATGGTTATCGAAAGTCGCCTATGGCACCTGAAGGTCAGATCGCGGAAGAAGTAATCCAAGCCTTAGATTATATCAAAACCATGTCCAAGTGTATTAGCAATTTTTTTTAAACTGCTGGCAGGCCAGGGTTCGATCGACTCGTTGTTCCACTGAGTCCAAAACTCATGATCAGAATAATCCCGATTTAAGCGTCCCTGTGTCTGAAAAAAGACGCCTTTATAGCGTGCCTTGTTGCTATTTTGTTTTGTTTTATGTTTCAAAGACTGGTCAATCGCCAAAAACTGATTTACCTTGTATACAGTATACTACCTTCATCCCCCACCCTTGGTACAGAGTGCGGTGTTTTGAAAGCGAGATAGCTTGCATGGCCGAACGGTACAAACAGTCGTTGAGTCTTGTCTCATGCACGAAAAAAATTTAAGAATAAGATAAATAAAGGTTCCTGACATTTCTAATTCGAACCTGGCAAATTCCATTCTGCCTTGAGTTGTCAATCGCCGGACGGGGCAACACATTCTGGGCTCATCAGGCGGATTAATATTGCAAAAGGTCGGTTCCTCAGGGAACAGCGAATAAGCGAACAATTTCAACATTCATCCATGCAGCGGATATTGAAAATAGGTGTAGGCGCCACAACCGTACTGTTCCTCCTTATCAACGATATCCTTGAGCAAGGAAATAAGTGTGCCGTTCATCTCAAGTTAAAGATGCATTAGCTTTCCCATCAGTTGTTTTCCCAAGGGGATGTCTAGTTAAATGTTTTGTTCAGCTTCCAAGCATGGATTCAGCCTTGCGTGAAAATCGTATCCCAGCAAACCATTTAACGTTTTCTGAACGTTGTTGGAACCTCTTATGTTTTGTGGATGTTTATAAAGAAAACACGTTTTTAGGACTTTGTGACGTTCTATATATAAGAACTTTCCCACAACGTAAAAACTTAAACTGAATTTCTATGAACTTAAAAAAAGCCAGAACGTTGCCAGAAAATGTTGCCAGAACGTAAGTGCAAACTTAAATAAATAAATAAATAAATGAAGTGGGATCCAGAATAAATAGAAGTAATTTATTACACATATGGGTAGAGTGTATACAAAATGCTACGACAACCTACTAAAACAGGATACAAAGTTAACTGGATATTGTCGTGATCCAGCTTTATATTCAGCTTTTCCCGCCATGATGAAGTCATGGTTTCCCATGAACAATTTCAATATTTGAATACGAAAGGAGATGTAATTTGATTTTTCACCTATGTTTGCAAAAAATCAAAATTGTATTATTGTTTGAATGATTACGGTACACATTATGGTCAAGAAAGTGTGCTTTTGGACTAAACACCGAAATTTAACATGACTTTTGTAAACACACTTTTCCTCGGTTCTGATTGTTCAGTTGCTTCGTCCAGAAAAGGAAGTTTTCTAAACGTAAAAAAAGACCGTTTATAATGTCGGTACATTTTGTGACGTCCCAAAAAACATTGGGCGAGCGTTCTGGGAAAACGTACTTAAGACCTCCGAGTTCTACGTAAACTGAAACGTTTAAGACAGGTTTTGAAAAGTTTTGTGGTTTTTGCTGGGAGACTGCTCAAATTAGCCTAAAGGGAAGGAATTCACAAATATTTTGGTGGGGGAGGGGGCGACTATGGCAGTGCCCCCCAATAATTTCCCCCTTGAATTGTCATATACATTCTATGGGCCCCGTCTACTATCGTGGCCCCTCCTCCCCCCCAACCTTGACGAGAAATCGCCGGCGCTGGTTGAGGCCCCGGCTACTAGTACTAGTCCCCATTGCATACCGGTAGCACATGCAGTTATGCGGGAGATTACTGGCTCAAAAATCAATTTGAAAAACTTACTCGCTAAACTCGGCCATAATTCCGCCGAACTTATGGGTCTCAAGAGCTGGCGATTGGACTGGCAAGTTGCTGAAGAGTTGCTCTTTAAAGCATCAAGTTTTTTATGCCGTTAAATTCATGATCTGGCCAAAAAATGCCGTCTCTTGGGGCCCAAGTTGTACGGCTGTTGCCATGGGCGATGATCCCGGGAGACGGGGGGACACGTCCCCCCCCCCCCCCCCAATATTTTGGGGGAGGCTATGGTAGTGTCCCACCCCCAATAATTCCCCCTTGTCATATACATTCTACGGGCCCCGTTCCCTCCGCCCCCGCCCAACCTTGACGAGAAATCGCCGCCGCTGAATTCACATCTGAAGAAACAGAGAATGGATGTACGAAGTGTACGTTGTAGCTACAGTTTTTACCTTGTTGAATTCGTCAGGCAGGTGGGCACGCGCTGTGGTATCACGGCATGCACGGCTGTACAGCTGTGGTATCAGTACAAGTTCTGATTGTGTCAATTTTTACCAGTTTTTGCGGAATAAGGAATTAACAGTAGTTTCATTGAGGTCCTTTTACGAAGTTAAAATAATACCCAAATAAGTTAATGTATTTCGTCGTAGAAAATAGGCCTAAATACAATATGACGCGGTTATCTTTCTGCATGTTCCCGCTTGGTAAACGATTACGGTGTGGCGTTTCTTCGTATTTCCATTCTCCTTTTCATCAGAAGAAATAAAAAATGTGTAATATTTGTTGATATTTAAAATCAAACAATTAATTGCTTTAATTCCCAAATCTGACATGACTGATATAAACATTATAAATTGTAGGCCCTAACCCCTCAAAAAGAGGAAAAATACTCACACTTCGTAATATAGTATAAGTGCATGAATTTACACGATTTAAAAACAGGACTTCCTTAGGCCTATATTTTATATAAAGGTTGCAACTTTTCTAAGTGAGAACGAATGGAAATTGCATTAAGCATAATTACCGTATATATTTTCTTGAAAATGCATGTATTGTAAGATGCAGTGTGAAAAATGACACAAAAATGATTATACTTCAGATCCGACGAAATTACTTAAAGTTCGCCATCGCTCTTTCGAATGCCGCATGTTGAACTTCAAACTAGTCTGGGTGGAGGGTTGTCATTTTATGTCGATAGATAGAGATGTCTGTAGCTACACTCTAAAAACCGAGGTGCTAAATTCAGCACTTAAAGATCTAAAACTGTGCACTTTTTATGCTTGTATAGTGACTGTATGCCGTGCTGATTTAGCACAAACATGCGTGCTATAATAATAGAACTAAAAAGGAGCTGAAATAAATGCACTTCAAGTGCTACTGTCAGTATAGGTGCTACAATATGGAACACCCATCACAAAGAGCTAAACTGAATTCAGGTGATGTTTTCAACAACCCATAGGACACAAAATAAAGCACTATGCTGGAAGCTTGGTTGACATTAATTAACTACAAATTAACGGAGACAAATGAAGTAGAAACCAGACTAAACAGAAATATCTTATTATACATTCCTATGGTAAAGTGTACACTTGCTACAATAACCTATAAGCCTATGCAAACACAACATACTGAAGAATGTCGTGCTTTAGCTTTATATCAGCTTATCCCACCATAATAACGTCATGGCTTCCAATGAACAATTTCAATATTTGAATACGAAGGGAGGTGTCATGAGATTATTCACCTAATTCGTAAAAAAAAAAAATCGAAATTCTATTGTGGAATTGTTTGAATAAAACACACTATGGCCAAGAAAGGGTATTTCCCAATTTCTGATTGGTCGTGCAATTGCTGCACACATACAGCTGACGCTACGGACCGTCTTGGGAATACGTCTTCAGAAAGGAACCGCAGAAAGTCTAAGCGCAAAATGCAAAAGGATTTGTTTTCAAAATTCAATTTTCAATTCTTAATTTTGAAAGCTAAAAAGAGAAAAATTGAGATTTGATAATTCAGTTTTTAATTTTTAATTTTCAATTTATGAATAAGGGTTGATTTTCCAACTTCTCTCTCTATGTAGTATTGAAAACGAATTACATGTATAATGAATTATTTTACTCAAGTACGGTTACGTTACAATAAATCCATTTTATATGAAAAAACGTCCCTTTAGTCGTCCATTCAAGTACTAATTAGTGGCCCGAATCAGCCCGGAGTGCGGGACGTGAATTTTTTGACGCAAATATTGACGTGAATATTTGTGGCCGGAGAGCGGGACGTGAAATTGTTGACGTGAATATTGATGTGAATATTCACGATTTGGCGCAAGTCCTGAAATTTTGTTGTGAATATTGACGTCAATATTCACGATTTCCGATGTCCCTTCAGGGCCACCATAGTACCTTGCTTAACACTCAGTTTTAGTACTTTAGTTTTTAGTTTTTAAAGTGTATAATGCCAGAATTCCACATAGTGAGCCGGCATTTTAATGACCCTCGTGGATATGATTCGATAAAATAATCAGTTTCACGATTCGGGCCATTTGAAGTCGCCAGAGGCCAGGGTCAGCAATTAGTAGGAATGGGAAGCTAAAACCAGACAATTCACCACCTTTTAAAGCTCATGGACGTCCTTTGTTTCGTTATAAAGACGTTTTCGAACGTGGGCGAGGAAAGCTTCGGAGCATGCGCTCCTACAAGAACTACAGACAACCGTTGTGAGGGGTTGCATTGTATAAGTTCTATGTTGCTACTCAAGAAAATATAATATATTGTGTAATATTTACGGATAAATGTGAAAAAACGTAGCACTGATATCTGGCGCCGTACCGGTACATTACAGCTTGTACGCAACCAAAGCGCTTCGAGGAAGGGCACCCCTGTGAATTTTCCAACGGTTCGACTTTTCCGAACCCAGCTAGCGTCCGGATACCCCAAATGACTCGTCAATGATTTCAGGCAAACGGGGTGTATATATTTTTCCAAGGGGTGGTCGTGTACATTATTACATTATTCTTTTCACTGATTTTCCAACCACAGACATTTTAGGATGAACGATTTTGTATAGCGCAATTGGGCGCCAGCAAGGCAATGTTCCCTTTGACAAATTTGTCCGATTTCGTGCGCGCGAGATATCTAACATTATAGTATTTGAGGCCCATTTGATACAAATGAGGAAATTCATGTTCATCGGAATCATCTCAAATTACCAACGGTGGCCTTATGCTGTAAAGTTAAAAACTTTACCGTATATATATATATAGATAAATATTATTGTATTTGTATTTATGTTCATAATCCGTCTCACATGTGTACTTTTTGCTTGTGAATTTCACTTTACCCAGCTTGAATTAGAAATGTATCCAGGGCCCTAATGGAAACCAGTTTTAAACTGTTTGGGCACACCCCTGGTAAAGAAATGTTAAAAAAGAACTTCAGGTACCAGATTTGTAGTTCTCTCTGCGCATTAAATCATAATTCATCCTCGCACAGTCCCGCTGCGCGCAATCCTCACTTCCCTTTATGCCAATATCCTCCCCTGCCGCGGCTCGATGTGGGTCCTTGCCCAGTGATATGATGTGAAGTATGAAATTGCTTTCAAATAAATTTCTCGACGTATAAGCCAACCTTCCTGCCCATCAGCGAGCTTTAGCTTTATACATGTATAGCCACGGGCTACCTTCAGTCTGCAAAATTCACTCAGTTTGCTTGATTGTTCACAGTGATCGCGTGATTGAATATCACTAATCAGCCCCAGGCCCCGCGTACAACAATTAATTGGCTGTTATGTTACCCCCTCCCGTGTCAACAATCTTTGATACGCACCGCCTCCCACCCCAAATGAGTTGAAAGTTTTAAATTTCATATTTTGTTCTCCTTTGTTTTATAATAGGCTCCATACCTCGAGTGGCTTTTAGCCTTGTTTGGGGCGATCTTGCATAAAAAAAAATAGACAGCGGCTTAGCTAATGGGGGCCAGGGCAGGGGGCGTGGGGGGGGGGGGGGGGGCGCACGCCCCCATAAAAAAATCTCCTCCAGTCGCCCCCCCCCCCCCCCCCACTATAAATTTCGCAGACACAGAAAATAATTACATTACACGAGTTACAGTTGCAATGTCCGTGCTCTGGCAGAACAACATTTTAATGGTTTTCCTCCCACAAACACACTAATGGGAAAATGTTGAACGGAAAAAAATCCGTTTGCTACTCTCTGCAATCAGTTTGATATTAGGACACAGTACGGCCATGAAGCTCAACCAAAACAATTTAATTCGGTCTCGTCTGATTCCCATCTTCTTAGCTCTGTACATTCACGTACTTACGCACGGAATGTCACGAGACTTGGATAAAATGTCAAATCTTTCTTTGGCGACATATAAACGAACCGTAGGTGACGCGAAGGTTTGCCATGGGGTAACGCCCCTTCCTTCCCATGCATCGTTTTGACCACATTTGAGTAGTATAAATATTAGAGCGCATACCGCACGCAGCGAGATAGAATTTGTGACTTACGCACATATCGTTCAGTCGGGTTTTTCTGAGCCGTACAATTTCGTTGCGTTACATTGCTCAAGTATCCGGAGAGGAACATGGTTTTTGAAAGGCGGTGCGATCTTTTCGCGCTTGTTTTTACCATCAGTCTTGCGCTGGGCGCAATACCGCCCGATGTACGAGTCAGCTATGCCCGGCCCGGGGACTTCTTCATCGGCGGCTTGTTTCCTTTCCATTTCAACAATCCCAACAGCGTTCCGTGCGATTCGGCACTGTCTGTTTGGGCAGTGGAGCTATCCCAGACCATGGTATTCGCCGTGGAACGCATCAACAGGCGACAGGACCTGCTGCCGAATGTCACCCTGGGCTTCGAGATCCGAGATGACTGCTACTCCGAATCAATGACGCTGTTTACGGTCCTGTCTCTGATGGGGAGTAACGGGCGGCTTGCAGACCTGGACGTCCCGGGTGGTTTCCTGCCAAACACCGGGTACGGTGGCGGCACTCTTCTTGGTGCTATCGGACCAGTATCAAGCTCCAACAGTATCTTGGCCGGAATGGCTGGTAGTCTCTTCCGGGTGCCTATCATTTCGTACCTGGCCACGAGCGACGAGCTCTCGGACAAGAAGAGGTTCCCCTATTTCCTGCGGTCTACGCCCCCGGACAAGCTGAACGCCCAAGCCGTCATCGACATTCTGCTATGGTTTGGCTGGGACTACGTCGCCCTGATCTACTCCCTGGACAGTTATGGGATTCGTGGGGCACATGAGGTGCAGAAACTGGCAGAAAAAGCCGGCATCTGTCTGGCATTTTCCTCACCGATCAGCAACGCTCCATCGGACGCAGAAATCGAGGAAATCGTGCAGAAGTTGGGGGTGCACCGCTCTGCGACCGTGGTGGTTGTATTTGCGGCGTCCGGTGCGCCGTACGCAGTCCTTGATGAGTTCCATCGTCAGGTCCCCGTCTCCAATCTCACGTTCATAGGAAGCGCTGCCTTCGAGTCGGTGTACCGACTGAGAAAAATCAGTTTGTCCAAGAGCACGGTGGGCGGAATTTTCGTACCGCTTCTTTATCGAAACATTGACGGCTTTGAGCAGTATTTCCGATCTATCGGCGATTCGGGACAGCCCCCGAGTAAATGGTACGGAGAGTTCCAAACTGAATGGTTGGCAAGTCACAACTGCTCTCGGCTAATCGAATGCCCACCGCCAAGCAACAACGACGAGATATTCGTGATGAACGCGGTGAACATTTTTGCTCACGCCCTACACGAGGTACTGACGAACACATGTCATGGAAACTTGACATGCACCTCGGAAATTGTTTCCACCGGGGAGCAATTTCTACCCTATTTGCTCCAGGTGGACTTTCATGGGGCAGATGGTCCGTTTCGGTTCGAGAATAACGGAGATCCAACCGCAAAGTACGTGCTGAAGAACGTACAGATGACGGATGCAGGAGAGATACATACGGTCCAGGTTGGTGTTTGGGATTCCCTGAAGCCCGATGACCGTCTGTCGGTCGAGAACGATGCCATGATCTGGGCTGGTGAGACAAACATCCCACCGCGTTCCACCTGCAGAGAGACGTGCCTCCCAGGGTACATCGAGGTTCCGTTGGAGCAAAAGTGTTGCTGGGGTTGCCGAAAATGCCCAATCAATGCAATCACTGAGAACGGCGCCTGTGTGACGTGCGAGCAGACGCACTGGCCGAACCAGGAACGCACGCGCTGCGATCCCATCACTCCAGTGGCCATCTCATGGGGAAGTCCTCCAGCAATCACGGTCTTGGTCCTGTCAGGTACCGGTCTTTCCCTCAGCACCTTGGTGGCTGTCGGTATATACTATTACCGGAACCACCCGCTCGTCAAGGCCACTAGCCGTGAGCTCAGCACCATCCAGATCGGGGGTCTGTATCTGGCTTTCACCACCACCATCGTGACCTTAGCCAGGCCGTCGCCGGTATCATGCCACAGCATGGTCACCATGATATCACTGTGCTATACGGTGATGTTCTCGGCAACTTTGCTCAAAGTCAATCGCATTTTCCGCATCTTCAAGGCCAGTAAGAAGTCTACCAAACGGCCATCTTGGACCAGTCCTCGGATCCAGGTCACCATTGCATCAGTGCTCATATTCATACAGGTAGGTCATTCGGTTGAAAGAGTCTTTTAGTAAACACCCAAGCCTTTGGCATCACTTGACCGTGAGATGGATGACGAGCAAGATAGTGCAGGGGGTGGAAATAGCAATACGATACTTCCATGAACAAAATATGTTGCTTTTAATGTTTCAGTCATTGTACAGTGAGTGGTTCAATAAACTAGGGTACTTTCCACTATCACTAGCCAAAGCCGGCCATAAAGCGCTTTAGACGGTCATTGCGCTGCCTGCAGAAGCTTGGAATACATACACTGACCTTGACAAACCTGACCAAAATGGCTGCTGCTTGACCAAAAAGGTTATGTAAACTTCTTTTGTTTTGATTTTAGATTACGATTTCAATCGTTTCCATTGCTGTCAACTCCACCCGTCCCGAGCTGCTCATCCAGGTACCAGCTCAAAACCACATTGAGCTCTCCTGCCTGTTCGGTTACGAGGCCATAGCCAGCTGCATCTACAACCTCCTGCTAGTCTTAGCCTGCTGCTACTACGCTTTCCGTGCTCGCAAAGTACCTAGCAACTACAACGAGTCCAAGTTCATCGCGGCCAACGTCTACTCCACATTGGTCTTCAGCCTGGCCGCCATGCCCGTTTACGCTACGGCCACTACTGCCAGCCAGCGGGTGGTCACTCTCTGCGTGGTAGTCCTGCTCAACGCCTACGTGACCATATTCATGGCCTTCTGGCCCAAGCTGTACGCGGTCCGCTTCGTGGATGACCTTGACGTGGGCCGAGAGGGTACTGGGCCTTCCACCGGTGGATCTATGCTCTCCCGTGTCCATCCCTCTCAGTTGTCCATTGATGTGGGAGGGGCGACCTCTGCACTGCCATCTCGGGCTGTTGCGGGGACTTCGAACACAAAATAACTGCCGACTCTCCTTATAATATTATTAACCGCACTTATAGCACTTTTGATTACGTATACAGTCAATTTACATACACTGTTACATTGATTATCATACCAGTGTACCCCAAAATCGTTTTGACTCTATGGGCGTAGCACATACGCGCAACCATCATTCCAGAGCTCTTTGCTCATTAAACCTCACACACCAACTCTAGTCATAGGCTCACAGGCATTCCTTTGCTGCTGGATGGGGAGAGATAATCACAGAAAATTGTCTTGCTCAAGAACAATCACATTCATGTTCGAACGCACATTTGAATACTCCGTCGCACGTCTTAGTCGTTATTCAAGCACGGGACCACGACTTCCACAAGAACTACAGTAAACGTATAGGTTTCGTTGGCGCACGGTTATTGCGTACGTCCACGATTAGTTGTAAACGGTACGCGACAAAAATTGGTAAAAAAATTTCGTTGGTTTTATCCGTTTCTTACTTACCTGTAGTGCGACCGCTATCCGTGTAAACAACGTGATTACGTTTAGAATGAGTGAGGAAAACGTCCAACAAGCGCAAAAACTGATGACGTCACGGGAACTACTAACGTAGCCGTCTCTCTAACCGCGCTAAACCTCTCTAATAATGGACTTTGTCACTTAACTTCGACGAATTGCATCAGGCTATGGTACACGCGTGGAAGAAATGGCGCATGGGCCATATCTAGGCATTTGGCAAAGCATGTCATGGGAATAAATCCTGGGGATGGGTATATATATCCCCCACTTTTTGACCAGGAGGATGGGCAAATGGATCAACCCTCCCGGCCTTCCCAGATTTGTGTAGTGAGAAACAAAAAACATTACTGATTTCGAGGTTATCTTGTAACTTTCCAATAGTCAAACATATATAAAAAACGGAAAACAATAGGCCTACTACAAAAGCTTTAAATGCATAGTTGTGTTGTCAGGCATAGGAACATAAGTGTGCATATTGCATTAGATGTACACAGCCAACATAGGTGACCAGACCTGAACAGCACCCCTAGTGTCGATGTGATAGCCCCAGCCCAGCCCCTTCCCCCCTACCCCTAGAAATATGGGGCTCCCCTCCCCCCCCCCCCCCAACCAAGCTTTTCAAATTTCCTTGGCTGGCCGGGATTTGTAACCCGCAATTAGCCTTTTAGAGGTATGGCGGACACAATAGGAGGGCGCTGTTTGATTTGGGTAAACATTTTGTGAAACCACAAATTCCAGTGAAAGTCAGAATCAGATATTGTTTTGAGTTAAAGATGTATCAAAAGTACAATCCATAGATCATGCCTAATCTTCACCATTGAAATTTCCTGTGGTTTCACAAAAGGTATACCCAAATCAAATAGCGCCCTCTCATATTATTGTGTCCGCCATACCTCTAAAAGGCTAATGACAAGTAGGCCTACAGTTATTCGATATTCATAAGAATTTCAGCCAATTGATTGGAGCGCAATATGCAAATATTTACAAAAATTATTGGCCTTTGGATTTGGTGTGGCCGGCCTCCATCATCAGCCGTCGCTAAGAAAATGCGAGTGCATTTTAACCACACGAGGGCGCCCCACAACTTTGGGTTTGATATTACTGCATTAATGCATGTACATTATTAATGTGTAAGAAAGATGCAGAATTAGAAGTTACTGGACAAAAAATGTGACAGTCAGATGTCAGAGGGTAAACATCCAATCCAGTTGTAAGTATGACGTGACTGACATTAATAAAGTATATTACGATATTGCATACACTGAGAGTCTGAGTGTTGCTTGACAGATGGAACATCAGTCCTTTTTATAGCTCCATGATCAGTCTAACTCTTAATTCCTACCTCTGGTTCTAAATAAGGCCGTGTTACGAATGGAGCCACATCACAAGAAAAAACAAAATTTTGGTAATCGTTACCTTTAGGACACCTCTATTTTTTTGGTTTGGTTACGTCACTAATGGTGGGGGGGGGGGGGGGGCACAATACTAATACTAGGCACTTTTACGGTAATATGCGCCCATGATCTTGTTCACGGGGCCAAAATAACACTCGTTGCTAGACGCAAGCGCATTTTGGAATGAACGCATGATGACTTGGAAGCGCCAAATTTTTTGATTGATGATGCGTACACAGCAACGTGTGTAAATTTGCCCCGTAAGCAAGATGGCACATATTACCGTGAAACTGAAAGTGCTTATTAATGATGGATTGCAGCCACGACAGCCCTGAATTAGTGCCAGTAGAGGACACTGAACTTGAATCATTGGCGGCCAGACTTTTAAAATAATTGGGGGGGGGGGGGCAAGTGAGGGGCAAAGTTATAATTTGGGGGTGCGGGGGGGGGGGGGGGGGCAAAACTGAAAAATCACCAGCTGTCGAATTCGAAAATCGAAAGGGTGGGGGGGGGGTACCTGGACATCATTTGACGCTTGAGGGCGCTGTTCAAAACATTAAGATACGGATGTACATTTAGCCATGCTATAGGGCTTTTCCGAGGATTTCCGGTCTGAAATAAGTGGTCACAGTGCAATAATACTTTTACTAAGAGCCTTTTCTTTTATTTGGTACTTTTCTTTTCATAAATTTAGTACTTTTTTCTCTCGCTAGATTTTCTTGGGTGGGGGGGGGGGGGGGTGGGGGGAAACGGGGAAACGGGGGTGGCAAGGCCGACGATTGGGGGGGGGGGGGAGGGAATGCCCCCCATGCCCCCCGTAGTGCCACCACTGACTTGAATACAGCTACTACTAGTACTAGGTCTTACCAGTCTATATAATATTCCAATGAGAGAATAAAATCGTATTAGTTTGGTGTATCATTTTTCGTGAACAGGAAAAAGCATAGGTCTACAGCAACATATAAGTCTAACCTGGTGTCGATGGCATCATTTAGGGCAGTACTGTGCAAGATGACCCTTGCATTGTACATTACAATCCTCGTGTTCGTCTCCGCAACTGACGCAAGTCATCTGCGAGGTCATGGACAGGAACTTGGCAAACACCGTGTCCCGATTGGCCACATCGAGATCCTTGAAGAACTGCCCTCACCGACAGAATTCTGGAATCGCTTCGCGAGTCAGCGCCGCCCGGTCCTCTTCAGGGGTGCTGCCAGGCAGTCCCTTGGGATGCCCCTCTGGACGGACGAGTATCTCCTAAAGAATTACGGCGACCTCAAAGTAAAAATTGAATCGAAAGCTGAAAAGGAGGGTGCTCCAACTGGACTTAAGGGTCTCGGACAGGACACAATCGGGAATTTCCTTGCGAGTTATCGCAAGAAAAATACATACATTGTCTCGCAGCTGCCGGACCCGATGGCACGTGAGGTGTCCGTCCTGCCATTTCTGACATGCGGGACGTTTGGAGAGAGGATCTTGGAAGCGAATCTGTGGATGAGCAATGGGGGCACAAAGAGCTTGCTCCACAGGGACGCCGACAACGCCATCAATTGTCTGTTTGCAGGAAGGAAGGACTGGATATTCATCCATCCATCCTTCGAAGATCGCATCCCTATCGCCAAGGTAACAGTAAAATGCACGAGAAGAGTAAAATGCTAGAAGTGTGCCTATAGATTGAGGATGGAACAACCAACTTGTCCCCTACAACTCAGCTCCTTTACCCAGCACTGATGTAGTCGAGACCATCATAAGACCATTTACAAGACCAGCTTGTTACAGGCACAAGTACAAAACCATGACAAAAGAATGCTCTTATTACAGTCCATTAAAATAGCTTGAGACTCGAATTAATTAAGACTGATGGTCTTGTGTGTTGGTCTCGCAGGGTCTTGTGATGGTCTTGACTGTTACCTAGATGCCTTTATAAAGCATCTTTAAATGTTGATGACTTTAGTTTAAAATAGAATAGCTATCCTTACCCCAAAACACCATGTCCCATGTATTTTAAGTCAAGAGAATCGCAAAAAAGTGGAAATCAGCCATTATTGCAGATTAGAATGGCTTGCAGTTCCTTGTATGCAGTTGCAGTGACTCATTTTCATGCTTGCTGCAACCTTTCATGAAAGAAAAGAAAAGATCAGAAAGAAATTCTGCACCATTTCTTTCTCCACAAACGGAGGAGGCGGGCCTTTTTTCAGTGTCTGCCAATTTTATTTTTAAAGATAACCCCCACCTTGTACTTTACCAAATTGATTCAAAACACACAACAGATTGACTGGCAGGAATTTCCTCTCTTCTTCTTTCACATTTAAACATTTTTTTTTTAAGACGCCTCCCTCCCGACCCCCCCAACAAAATGCGGCCTAAAAAAACTCAGTGGGTGGGGATGCTAAACAAAATTTTTTTTTTTTTGTTACACTTTACCTAACCTGCCATGCACTGTAAATACCATCTGAAGTCGTCAGTGTCTTGTATTTCGCAGGAGGATGTGGAAGCCTATGGTGGGTTTGCCCTTCTTGATCCGGACAGCGTTAACCTGAAGAAGTACCCAGCCTTCGCTGATGTAGAGTGGTCCTATGCTAACATCACTGCAGGAGATTGTCTCTTCTTGCCATATGGTGAGACAGGCGGTGGTTTTGTTTCGAGATTACAAGCCACTTTTATCAGCCCAACGAACAACATTCTTCATATGGCTGTTAATTTTTTTTATTGTTTAGTATTTGAATAATCGCTATGTTCGGGACAGCCCTAGTTCACCAACGTTTCTAACTGTTCGCGTGAGAGGAATGCATCCCGGGGCAAAAAATTGCTTAGCAAATTTTTCCGACTGAGCAAAATAAGCTGAGAAATCACAGGCAGCAGACATTTTGTACATTGCAGAGGGTTGAATAAGCCAGGTCAGAGGTTATTCGGGATAAAATTGCTGAGGTAATGTCACGCGATGTTACGAGAATGCCCATTCGGATTGAATTTAACGTGTGCGACCACCTTGTGCGTTCATTATCCCGAATGACCCGTGACCCATGTCATTGTGCGCATGCGCAGTTGAAATACCAAACCTTATTGTCCGGATTGTGAAAAAGTTACACCCACAATGCCTCATCTGGGAACCTGTCCCACGTATTTACCTCAAAATCGTGTATATACATTTGAGATCAGTGTGATAAGTGCACTAGAAATTATTATGTAAGTCATCAAAATATTCATCAAAATGGTTACAGGTTACTGGCACCAAGTGCGCTCCTACGACAGGAATCAAGCAGTTTCTGTTCTGTTTTCTCGGCTGACGGAGGTCGATCTGAGCAGTTGCCATGGTGATAACCTACGCTATACACCCCTGAGTGAGGTCAACATGGTGTACACCTATGATGGATATGGTGATCAGTCTATGGGGGACACAGATCCCTTTGAACTCAAGTAAGTGGCTTGGGGCAACCAAAAAAAACAAAAATACAAAAACTTTGACGGGCACCAAAGATCCCCAACAAAAACTGTAAGTCAGAAATTCTAGATTGATAAAATGCAACCAATCCCACCCTTTCTTCACCCACTGGCTTCTCAGCAAAACATAAGCACCATGAACCCCCCTGCTGGGTATCTGTTTGCTTCTGGGTGGAAAGAAGCAGGTGCAGCAAAGTGTCCTGCTCGAGGACACAAGCACCACAATCAGCGGCGTAGCCAGGGCCGTCTCTCTCGGGGCGAGTTGGGGGCTGGATGTTACAGTGGAGGTCTCTCACAATGGTTTTTCTTTGTAATATTATTTTCTGCGTTTGCGGAATTTTCAGTAAGGGGGGGGGGGAGGGGGAACAATTTGTTATGGGTGGGCATGCCCCCCCCCCCCCCAACCAAAATCCCCTGATTGGGTAACATTTGCAGCGAAGCATCCTGCTCAAGGACACAAGCACCATGATCCCCTGGCTTGGTTCAAACTACAAAGACCATGCCCTCTCCAACTCACTTTCGACTGATCTGTGAGTAGTTATTTTTTTATTTGTATCTTAGCGAGACCCTGAAGGAGTTGTGTAGGTTCCACAGAGCGCTGGACGCGCCTAGTATTCTTTCAGGCCTCCTTGAGGTACGTCATCGTATAAAGATGCCTCCGATATCTTTTTTCAAGTTATTTTTGAAGTGTCATTCACAGATCACGTTAAATACATGTACAGTGGAACGCCGCTATACTGAACCCCGCTATACCGAACATTCGGCTAAACCGAACACCATCCTTTGGTCCAAAATTTTGTGTACAAAACTTACCGAACATTGTTGTTGAAAAAAGGCAACGGATTAAAACAAATTACCGGGCATTTGGGCTGTTTGTAATTCCCAAATGGCCACAGCTTTATGTTGAGTGACAGGTGGCTACTATTTACCAAGGAATAGAAGGAAAAAGCCAACTGTTGCTTTAGAATTCGGTAAGCTTAGAAAGCATGAACATGTAATTACATAATTCAATGGCCGGCCCATGTTTGAAGTCGTCATTAAGTAACCGGCGGCTGAAAATCGCTATACCAAACGATCGCTATACCTAACAAATTTTGTGGATCCCGCGATGTTCGTTATAGCGGCGTTCCACTGTTTATTTGGTCATAGTCATAACCAACATCACCACAAGACACTAGACTGCAAGTGGTGGAAAAACAAATATTTGTTGTGAGCCAGCTGATGAGGGCTTTGTCTGGCCCAGCTGTCCTCGTAAGTGTGACTTCAGTTCATTCCAACCATATAAAGCACGATATGGGGCAAAGGGAATCCCCCTCTTTTGTGTTAATCATTATGTTCCTGGAATCCTTTTCAGAAATCTAGGGGGGATGTGTTAGGTAACAATAGTCTGGATGTATAGGGACAAAAGGGGGAAGGGGTACATTCCAACATAAACCATTCCTACATAACATGTACTGGCTCCTACCTTAATTGATCTTCCGTCCTATTCAGTTACTTTACCCAATTATTAATTATGTCAAGATTTATGCCAGCAGTTGGCCCGGAAGCACACAGCCTTGTTCTGAAAAGTTGAAAACGTAACAGTCTATAGATTTATTTAGGTAAATATTTGTTTGTGTGTAAAACATTCATTTTTAATTAAAAATGTATACAATGGCAGAGTTGTAATCAAGTCAATCACAAGTCGGCTCACAAGCTACATGGGATGAACAATGACAAAGCAATGCTTTTGTTAGTGTATTTGAATAGCTTGTTACATGGCTTGAGACCAGAATTGTGAGGCGACTTGTGATTGACTTGATTACAACTGTGCAATGGAAACCAGTTTTAAACAGTGTTGTAGTCCAGACCATTTCAAGACCAGGCACAAGACCATCTTGTAACAGGCACAAGTAACAGGCATAAACCATGACAAAGGAATGCTTTTGTTACAGTTCATTTGAATAGCTTAAGACTTGGATTAAGACTGCTGGTCTTGTGCTGGTCTTGTGCTAGTCTTGCAGGGTCTTGTGTGGTCTTGTGATGGTCTTGTGATGGTCTTGACTACAACACTGGTTTTAAACTGTTTGGGCACACCCTGTGTAAAGAAATGTAATAATAAACCCATAGATCATGGGACATACAAATAGCGAGACAAACAAACTGATGGACGATTAGAAGTATGTAGATGACATCACTTTCATAAATTTTCTTTCAGGAGTATGGTTTGGATGATGCAGATAACAAAATGCCCAACATCATTGCGAACGACCAGCATGGACAGGTACGGGGGCAAAGGGAAAGGAGTCGGGTTATGCCTCAGTCACATATCCACCGATTCGGGATAAGGCGTCCGTACGAGCCCAAATTTCGTGGAAAATTGGCAAAATCTCACGGCGTCCGCAAGGGTGCCGTGGCTATCCTGCAGGCGCCTTGGCATTCTTTTCTTGCCGTAGGGCGCATCGGGAGCTTTTGGCGCAGAGTTAAAAGTTCCTGATGTGTCATAGAAATTGTTACTGGCCGTAAGCCCGTAGAAGCGTCGTAGACAGCATCGTGCACGGGCACCGCACGGGCCCAGTACGGCCCCCGCAGCATTCGTACGGATGCCGTATGATTTTGGGACGGAATTCCGGGCCCCTCAAATCGTACGGGTATCTCACGGCTCCCGTCCGACTGCCGCGCGGCTTCCAAGATTCCCTTGCGGACCTGGCGCGGCGCCCTCACGGCTTACACACTTCAAAGGGCACCTATGTTTGGAATTTGAATGAGGCTTCCTTTAAGAGCACAATGATTTTGTTGAATATAATATTTTTATTTTTGTTCTTATTAGATGGAAGAAGACACTAAGGCAGGAGACATTAAACAAATGTTAGCCGAGGCAACTGATAAGGTGTGTACCAAATCCTTAAGTTTTTTGTGTAAAAAAGTGAAAACAAAGGTTGGGAGAATGTCAGCAGTCATTTTGATAAATTTGCCTGGCATCAGTTAAAAAAAAATTGGGGGGGGGGGGAGTCGTCCTGCTTTCAAACAAATGAAATTATTCTATCTTCGAGTAATAAATATTATAGAGAACAAGGTGATCCGTGGATCACACATGTCGCCTGTTTGTTTTTTAGTCACTGCATCGCATTTGCAACTTTTCAAATGAGAGCAATTTTACATGTTCAGCCCATTTTACAACTTGACCTCAGATGACCTTTGACCTGGTATGTGACCTTTGACCTCACAACCATATGAAGGTTCCCATGTTACATGTATAACCCACATTTGGTTCCAATTGGACTTCAACTTTTCAAATGGGGCCAATTTTACATGTTCAGCCCATTTTACAACTTGACCTCGGATGACCTCACAACCATATGAAGGTTCATGTTATAACCCACATTTGGTTCCAATTGGACTTCAACTTTTCAAATGGGGCCAATTTTACATGTTCAGCCCATTTTACAACTTGACCTCAGATGACCTCACAACCATATGAAGGTTCATATGTTATAACCCACATTTGGTTCCAATTGGACTTCAACTTTTCAAATGACACCAAATGAGAGCAAAAACTTAAAACCTAAAACTAAACATACGGCCACACGGACGGAATTCATGACTGGTAAGTGCCCCCATAACATTCGTTTAGGTGACACAAAAATGGAAGTGTCCCGAGTCTGACGAAGAGTAAACAAATATTCCGTAGTTGTCATAGAAACAAACATGATTTACACGAGTTCTTCATTATTACGGCTCTTTTATTAATGCATTCCTGCCAAGTATTTAACAACGTCGTCATTAAGTTGAGAATCTTGGACTGAATTGCATCAATCTTCTTTTCAGATGGTGAGGATTTTAGACACCGACCACGACGACCAAATATCCTGTGATAAAGAGATGAAAGGTCTGTCACTGAGAACCCTGAAAGCCTTGGCTAACATCCTGGATGGTGACAGCGCCAACACGGAGGACCACGAGTACGCAAGCTTTTCACCACATGATATCAGGTACAGATCTAGGACATTTTACAGGGGGAGGGGGGTGGCTCAGCCCCCACATTTTTTTTTAAAGGAAAGGGCGCCAACAGAGCCTTGTATGCGACTGTTAGCATAAACGCACAAAGACACAAAAATGGCACATCAAAGTGTGCAATTTTAGATTATTGAAAGGTTGATTTCAAGAAAAAACATTTGCTAACCAAGTTTAGAGATTTCACAAGTTTGAAAATTTCATTCACTATAAAAAAGCCAATTTGTTTACTGTTTATCTGAGGGTGAATCAATGTACTCAGTTAGCTAATTTAGTTTGAAACTGTTGATGTAATAAGGGGCGGATCCAGGTTTTTTTTTTTTTTTTGGGGGGGGGAGTTCTGAAAAAACACCTCTGGATCGCCCCTAGTAATCTAGACAAGATCGTGTTGGAAAAATTCCCGACAACTGAACATTTCAGTTAGTATGCTCTGAACCATCTTGAGCCCAAGCCACGTATAAATTTGCGTTACATCTCATTATTTAGGAATTTCCTGATTAAGTGCTCGGAAAAGGCCGACACCCACTCCGACGGGGAACTTCGCAGCGAAGACTTCTTGGAGTTCTATCTGGAGTTCGGGGGCTCAGTGAAAGGAGGGAAAGAGGTTTGTCAGTCTTACATAATATTTTGCTAAAACAAACCACAAGGGAAACTGACTAGGTAAATTTGAATATATGTTCAAAGTGAACAAATAAAACTGGCAAGAGCGGGATTCGAATCTGCAACCTCTGGAATGCTGTACCGGCGCTCTACCAACTGAGCTATGTTGGCGGTCTCCCAAAGAAGCGACATTGTGGGGATCACTCAATGAAGCTCCGACTTTTTAACTTAACCCTAACCCCCTAGGCCCTTATTGCTAGGAACCATCCTCAATCCTCCAAATCCTCCAAAATCCTCCTGTGCTTCAATCACCATTCCTCCTCAATCCTCCAAAACCACCATGAGGATTTTGGAGGATTGAGGAGGGTTAATACCTAAAACAAACCGACAATTTGGTAGAGCGCCGGTTCGAATCCAACTCCTGCCAGTTTTCTTTGTTCACTTTGAAAGTATATTTAATTTTTAATAGCCGATATGGAAAGACTGCAGAGTATTGTTCGTATCTTTAGAATACTAGAGAGGGTATTGATGTGCTTCACAAACAAGGAGGTTATATTAGACACACCGTCTTCTATTAATGCACTGACCAGGGGCC
Source organism: Hippasteria phrygiana (assembly GCA_037893225.1). NCBI lineage: Eukaryota > Metazoa > Echinodermata > Asteroidea > Valvatida > Goniasteridae > Hippasteria > Hippasteria phrygiana. Next base: position 24,146 of record JAZGUH010000446.1, on the reverse strand, counting down.
AATTTCATAGAGCTGTTAAGCACTAAAATTTTGCTTAGCATGAAAATGTCTTGCTTAGTAAAAACTGGTTACCAGCCGAAAGTCCATGTAATTTTCATGCTAAGCAAACAACAGCTGAATACCAGTCAAAAGCAATATTCCACACATGGAAATCTGGTTGGTAATCCAGTTTTTTTATCAAGGAAGCATTTGCATGCTAAGCACATTTTTGTGCTTAACAGCTTTATGAAATTGGCCCCAGGCAACGAAGGTATAAATATTCAAATAAAATGCTACTTCTATCAGGTGCTTTCTGTTTTGGACGAGGAAGCCAATGGGTTCATCTCCAGAGAAGAGTTGCACAACAACATGGAAAGAGTGCTGATGATGTACAGCAAGAAGGCCAAACTGGACTCGTCAAGTAAGACACTTACATTTGTACATGGCTATTCAAACTTGTTGCAACTGTTGAATTTCAGATTTCCTTGTCATCCTCCAGGGTTGAGGCCTGACATGTTTTAACCCCCCCCCCAAAAAAAATGTTTTAAAAAAATCTGCTTTTAGGCCTGGCCAAAGGCCATTATGTTAAGGGAAATGACGAAAAAGTCGACATTCTTCGATTGGAACTATTCGAATCAAAGAATGTTCACCTTTTGAGTCGTTTCTCCAACTTAAACTACGTCCCTTTCACCCATTGTCACGATTTCAAGGGAACTAAAAGTCCATTCTTACTAATGCTTTGAGGTATGAGATGAATTAAATGAATCAAGTTAACTGTACATTCTTGAAAAAGAATCGACACTTTTCTAAATAGAGTGACGTCACAAGAGTAGTTTAAGCATACAAAACCCAAAATTGTCACAGGATGAGGTAGATCCAAATCCCACTCTGTATTGATCCTCCCCCAGTTTTTGTAAGACGGGATATTAACCCCTCGAGTACGGTTATTTATAGTGAGGCGCCGGGGCGGCCTGTGCAGCCAAGCGTAACAAACACAATATTCCAACAATGATTGAAAATGCAGAAAATGGCACGTATAGACGTCATCCGGCTTGAAAGGGTTAATATTGAATTTCTGTTGAAAATATGTAAACATATTAGCTAGCTTACTTTATATTTTGAAGCCGACAAAGGTGACCCTTCTATTGTGTAAACCCCAGAAAAAGCTTCTTGTAAAGAACAAAGTGTACGAAAATGCATCAAGTTTAAAAAAAAGAATCTAATAGACTTTGTATTCGTAACAGATTTGCTGTGGGAAAAAGAACGGAAAGAATATCTAGACAACAGGTTGATGCAGTACCAGCAAGATTGGAAGAAACACCTTCACGATGACCTTTGACCCCTAGATCTGTTATATTCAAAAAGGTGTGAATGTGGAGTCAACTTTTGCAAATGTTCAAGGCCTCACATTTGAAGATGTCCACCGTAGGTAGGCAGGCAGAGGTTAATTCCGAACCTTGTTTTCTGTACACTGGTATCTTGATTACTGAATGCAGTAAATTGTTGCTAATTCTTTATCATTCAAAGCTATCCTTTACAGAATCGAAAGAGTTTTGGTACGTTTGGGATCTTTTTTTTTATGTCTTTGGCATGTTTTACTACTGTTAAGACAGTTCTTTATGTTTCTTTTATGTCTAGTGACTCTGACAAAAAATGTATTTGAAAGAATGACCCGAGTATAACTAGTTGAATTGAACTGAAAATATAAATCTCACACATGAAGTACTTTTTATAAAGTTAGTGCCGAAATATATACCCTTGTTATAAATTTGAATGACACTAATGTTTTATTACGGTGTAAATATTTACTTCTTTATTTTTAATATTATGCAGGCAAGACATAAAGAAAATATATCCGTACAAATTTAAGATAATTTAACAAGTTTGGCTGTGTAATGTGATTGTCCAAGTTAAACTTCTCATCAACTCTATTTATAGAATAAAGATTGTTGGGGTTATAATATTGAACGGAACAAAGTGATGCATTTTTTATTTTGAGAGGCCCATGGAACCCCAAGTTATTATTTATGCCATCTTTAGACATCACTAGGAGTAAAAGAAAAGTGGCAAGTTGGAGCTTAAATACTTTTCACAGTTAAACTCTTCGATACGGCTTCTATAATGGGGCGCTGCCAGACGGGTTTGTGCAGCCAAGCGTAATGCACTGAATAATGCGGGTACAGACGTCAACCGGCCAGGTGGTTTTTTTCTTCAAACCGCCGCTATAGCCGTCATCCGTACTCAAGGGGTTAAATGGCAACTTGCAATGAAACTACATTTACAGCGAGTTCTTGGTGATCCATCAACACTATAAAAAGGATTTCACTTCCTTTCTGAACACTTGGTGTATTTCATTCTGGCCACGACGCTTACATGTACTTCATGACCAGAATGTTGACCAAATCACTCATTTCTCTTCGATGCTAGCATTTTGAGAAACTTTCATAATTATTTCTCCACTGTGCACATCAAGCCCCACGAGAACCATTGCGTCCTCTGCAAACACAGAATCCCTAAGGCATTGGGCTCAATTCTCCTTGGAGGCACATGTTCTCTATATGTTCAGCTCGGATACTGCTGTCAAAGGGCCCACAGTTTCCCTCTGAACCCTCACTTGGTCCGAGTATGAATTGCTGGCCGCTCTATATCTGCCATCGTCAGTAGGCTTGCATAGGCCGATGGTTCGTGGTTATTGTCCGTGGTCCAGCTTGTCGATTTCAATGGAGACAATATGCTGTCCGGGAACCATGGCAAGACCAAGAACACGTGGCTCTTCCTTCTGACCCGAGTCTGCAAAAAAAATAAGACCAGATGTAGAACAAAAAAAGCTTTTTTCCCCTCGTTCTGTATCTCTGTGGAACTCTTTGCCCGGTGCATGTTTCCCTTCATCTTATGATCTCTCCTGTTTCAAGAGGAATGTTAATTCCTATCTCGTCCATCTTGGATTTCCTTTTCCTTGTAGCTCCATACCTCGAGTGGCTTTTAGCCTTGTTTGGGGCGAACTTGCATTAAAAATAAAAAACACTGGAAAATCCTGGTCCAGTGAACACCGTCATGCTTGAGTGTAGGGGCGGGTCTTCTGAATGTGGGTTCGAACCCAGCCGGGGATCTTACTGGTTGTGTCCCTGAGCAAGATACTTTGCATTAACTGCTCTCTCCAGGCAGAACCAAAACGTACCTGAATTGTTAAGGCCAACACTGCCCAAATGGTTGGCTATAAGAATGCATTAAAATTCACATCAATTGAGGTGTCAGGTGTGTGGTTGTTTGTGGTTTTAGTCAAATGGGTGTCCAGGAGTCTTTTGGACACCCAGATTTATTTTTCCTTTGCATTAGGAAACAACTGAGAAACCTGGACACTATTTTTCAATTTACAGCAAATCTGGACAACCTATTTTCAAATCCTTGCTACAACCCTGCTCGGGGGAAGTATTTTGTCAGCAATTTAACATTGCTTTGATGCTGTGTTTGGGAATTTCAATGCAAATCCTGGGTTTTCATCATCACTCTATGCAAAATCGATAAAACCAGAGACAAGATTGACTTTTCACGCTTTACCAGGTGCGGTGAGGTACTCCTCACAGGATCCGAGAATGACATTCATGTCTTTGTCAGTGCAAAGGAACAGGCCGACCAGAGTCCGCCCATCTGTCATCCTGATCCGTAACGTTTGGTTGAGCCATCCGCGGAGTGTCTCACGGACATCTTGAGACTTCTCTGGGGCCATGCTACTGTCAATGCCTGTGGCAAAGAGAAAAGAAACGGGTTTTAAGTTAGCCTGCCTCACGTTTAGGTTGCTCTCTCGCCAGCAGGTGCCAATGAATGACTCATACACGTACGTTTATGACTAGTCTGTTGAATACCCTGGCTGCCAGACAAACACTTCCAACCAAAGCAATGTAAAGGCCGGTTCTAGCCCTACAAATAAGGCTGTAAATGGTTCCTTACCATTACAGCCCAACTGCAACGGCACCCCTACACGCCGAGATTTACAACCGGTCAACTTTGATTTCAAATATCTCCCCAAATTCTTATCGCTGATAGGCCCATTTGAAATCAAAGTCGACTGGTTGTAAATCTCAGCGTGTAGGGGTGCCGTTGAAGTAGGGCTGTAATTTCATGTCTGTTTTAACTTGCATGACTATTAAAATATGAATTGAATTGATGACAGTAAAAAGGCAAAAGCTAAAAAAGGAACCATTTACAGCCCTTTATTTGTCGGTTTGTCATGTTTGTCGGGCTAAGGTTGGTTTATACTCGGCACGAAAGCAAACGCGAATTTGTGACGTCAGGGTAGGTATCACTCTTTTAACATTGGGACACGATATGGCGATCATAGGGTCCTACCCGAGAACTATGGGCCTCCTACCGGTATGAGCATCATAGTTCTATGGGGGTCTAACTCCAAGGCAAATGACTGCCCTCGTTCTTTATTTTGTCCTAGGCCCATCATGATAATTAGGCCATGAGAATAAACGTATGAGTTTACCGTCCACCGCCCGCATGCCGTCAGAGCCCCGCCCAAAAAATTCATTATTTCAAAATATTTCATTATTTCCAATTAAAATCATACAATTTATCCCAACTGTCTATCCAGAATTCCAAAACGTTTTATTTGCATCCTTCAATTTTGTTGTGGTGATTTTTCTGACGGGCAACTTCAAGAAATCCTGCGCAACCAACCAGTAAACCATATGCCATCCTCCAACGGCAGCGAAATGTATGGCGATAGTACTAGTACTACTAGTACTAAAGTCCTAAACACGTTAGGCTGCAGTGGTTTAGAGTGGTTCTCTTTGCGCCAGGCTCCGCTCCGCAATTACAATTGCGTAGCGTAGCATAGTAAGGGACGAGGAACCAGTCCAGCTGTTCTGCGAGACCTATGCGTATTAATTAGTACGCACGCTCTGATTGGTCGATGGATACTATTACTACACGTCAAAATATCGGCCAACAGAATTCGTTAACAAAGGGTTAAATGACAAATAATGAATAATGAAAAAAAGCCTCATCACTTTTCAAAATGTCTTGGACAGTAAACTCATACTTTCATTCTCCATGATGGCCCGACACTGCGACAGTGTGGTGGTGGTCCAACCAAGCCTTGGCAGGCGCCTGCATCCATGATTAAACCACACACAGATCAAACTGGTTATTTACTTTTTAAAAATGTCTTAAGACGCAACAAAAATACTAGATACGCCACCTAAGATACAAGTAAAGTTCCAGGATTAACATGGAGATACTACATTGTAATTAGCTTCACTTACGATCCGATGAAAAGTGAAATTTCACCTTCATGTATGGGCCGCGGGAACGATCGCCTGCACAGCGCCACCACGCGTCCTAGCAGCAAGTTAATCGCATGCGCTGCTCTTTATATATATAGAGGGCGCTGTAACAATTTCACGGTGGAGAAGAGTATGTTCATATGTACAGAATTAGAACGAAGAGTTTGAGGGGCATTTTTTTCGCCATGGGGAACCCATTTATAATTTAACTTGTTTTATGATTTAAGGAATTTATGAGAACTCCATGCATATAAAGAGCCAGCAAAGGTTGAAATGTTCTTGGAGATTGGAAGAATTTATTTTTAAACGGCTAAGCCCTCAAAACGTTTTGTTATTTTTTATTTTTGGATTTTGTTTTTGAACGCTTCCAGTTTCCGAAACATTAATTAACTACATGTAACTTTATGAGCCACTCTAGTAGTTTGTGGGTTGGGCGGGGGGGGGGGGGGGGGGGGGTGCGAAGTAAGAAGCGCATAATTAAATTGGATGCCAAGCCTGGCCCATTATTCCACAATTCCTCCAACAGCCAATTTATCACCAGAGATTTGGCTCTCAAGGAAAAGACGCCCAGCACCAATGCCGATCACCCCAAGATTCCCTTGGTCACCACCATGGTCACCACCTTTCATCCCAGTCTCCATCCCCTTCGTAAAATACCTAATGCCAACCGTCATATCCTTCATACTTCAGATCGAAGTTGCCCGTGCCGTCCCTGACAACCCATTGGCTTAGTTATAGGCGCCCCCGGTCATGGCTGCATCTCGCAGTACAGCAGCATGGTACTTTTAAGTGCGATTCCAGGTGTGTTGTTTGCCAGACTAACATGCAGGAGTCTAACTCCTTAATTTTGTGGCCATTCATCTGGCACTATGCCCACCAATGGCAACATTATTTGCAACACCTCTACTGTCATATATCTCATTTCTTGCAGGGTTCTTGTGGAATCCAGTATGTCGGGGAGACCAAGAACACGCTCAAAAAGCGTTTCTATGGCCATCGATCGACTGTGAACACCAAGAAAATGAACACCCCTAGCTGTTGGTCATCACTTCAACTTGCCTAACCATTCCATTTCTGATATGACAGGGTATAGTCATTCGGCCACCGCAAGGACTCAGTTCGCCTTAGCAGAGGGAAAGTGTGGATGCATATGGCGTCTTCGCAACATCCAGGAAGGGAATGATTAGCTCTTAATTTTCCCCCATTGTCATTTGTTTACAGATAATCCTCCTGGCAAACCCTCTTGGGGTCTCTAATTGCCCACTTGGGGTTGTCTTTCCATTTCCTGTTTATCCTTGCCACATCTCTCTGTTCCTTCTCTTGCCCAATTACCACCTCCTATATATTCCCCCCCCCCTCCCCTCACCACACTCCTTTGTCCCCTTCCCCCAGCTTCATCCCACAATCTTAATCCCTCCTCTCCTTAGTTCATCCTTACCGTACCCCAAACCACACTTATTTGTTCCTTTCTTCCTGGCTGTCCCTTCCCCTCTCCTAGTTTGATGTTAACCCACTGCCACGCCCCTTTGTATACCTCTTGTGTTTCTCCACCCACCCCCTCTTGCATGTGTGTTCCCTACATGTTTGTTTCTTGTACTCTGTCATTTGCCTTTGAGAAAGAACTTGCTTAACTAAGTTCGAAACGTCAGGCCAGCTAATTTTTTATTTGTATATTTTAGGTCCGTCCGACGTCCATTCATCAGTCGGTCAGCAGCAGTTTGCAACAGTTTCAATTTCTTTATTTACATAATTTTTGTATGACAAACCAAATGAACAAACGTTGTGTGCTAGAAATTAAACAATATAATTACCTTGCAGTGGCAATCGTCACTAAAACTTTAACGACAAGCATTTAATTAAACATGTTAAGATTTTGTAAAAAATATAAAACCAACCTGTGTAATTTAAAACAAGAAAATTTAGTGAAAATGTACGACTAATTTCCATACTTTATTGTTTTTGTTTAGGCTTACCATACAATCTTCACTTGGAAATAGTCAGACACCTTACGGTCGCCCGCAAGTTGAATTAATCTCAGTACGTTTACGCCTAGGTTTCAGACAGCTTCATATTCGTAGCAACTGCTTGGCAACAGAAGCGGTGCGCTCAAAATTGTCCTCAGAACTCGTTACTTTTTGTCCAAAATGCGTCCCAAATACTACACACCTAATGAAGTTTCGGTGCACAATACGCTGAAGGATCTGTGGGTGTCATTTCTTGGAAAAGTCTACGATTTGACGCCACTGTGTGAAGAATACACGGGTGAGTAAAATTCAGCCTCTCTTTTCGCTTTCATCATTCGATCGAAGACGAAGTGTTTATTTTGCCGTGAACCGGTGGTGTAGCGTGAAATTTTGTCACCATGAAATATTGTAGCATTGCACATGCCTTAAGTGATCGATGAATCGATTATTGGGAGAGTGGCCGGTCACGTGAGAGGGTTTAAGTTTAACCAACAATGAATGCGGAAGAGGAGTCTGTTATTTATGGGAGTCGGATATATGACACCTGTCTCGCTTTTTTTTCCGCTGGGCATGCGCAGTCAGTCGTTTCTTGGCGCGCTCACTATAACGTTAGGCCTGCCCTAGCCTTATAAACTGTCCCATCTGTGGTAAACACTCCTCGCTAGAGTGGTGGCACTTCTCCGTATGGGTTCAACACCGTGCCACGCCACACTACTCCTAGAACTATGAGGTTCCGACATGAACCTCATAGGAAGACGCCGATTTTTCCCATAGGCTAGTACAGCAAGAATAAGAACGTCATTCCCATGCAACACGTTTCTACATTTTTCGCCGTGAATTACTTCATGGCTGCCCCCCAAAATAATAATATGCCGCATTTACATCCTCACCTTGCTTGCGCCAAGTCAATTTTCGCCTGAAACGGGTCCAATTTGCGGGAAAAAAATGACAAAAATCTGCAGTCGTTCCGAAGCGATCACACACGCACACCATCGAGGAAGCCGCACACACGAAGCTCCTGTTTTGCGGGGGGGCCGTGGGTCGGTCAAGTCATGATTATTCATCAAAAATTTGAAGTGCGGTACGGCAGGCAACTGCCGCGTGTCCGTTATATACCATCTGCGACGACAGGCAATGCATGCAGACGGTATATAACGGACACGCGGCAGTTGCCTGCCGTACCGCGCTTCGAATTTTCGATGAATAATCATGACTTGACCGACCCACGGCCCCCCCGCAAAACAGGAGCTTCGTGTGTGCGGCTTCCTCGATGGTGTGCGTGTGTGATCGCTTCGGAACGACTGCAGATTTTTGTCATTTTTTTCCCGCAAATTGGACCCGTTTCAGGCGAAAATTGACTTGGCGCAAGCAAGGTGAGGATGTAAATGCGGCATATTATTATTTTTGGGGGCAGCCATGAAGTAATTCACGGCGAAAAATGTAGAAACGTGTTGCATGGGAATGACGTTCTTATTCTTGCTGTACTAGCCTATGGGAAAAATCGGCGTCTCATAGTTCTAGGAGTAACGCCACACCACGCCATGCCACGCCACGCCACATGTTCTGCACTGTAGTGTACTGTGTAGGTCCTACATGTTTTTTTCCTTTCTTTTTTTTCCAAAGTAAGAATTGCTTATGTTTAAGGCCATGAGCATAAATGTATGAGTTTACCGTCCACTGCCCGCATTATTTCAAAATGTTTCATTATTTCCCAATTAAAATCATACAGTTTATCCCAACTGTCCATCCAGAATTCCAAACATGCTTTTGCAATCGAAAAACGCTTTATTATCATCCTTCAATTTGGTTGTGGTGATTTTTCTGACCGGCAACTTCACGAAATCCCACGCAACCAACCAGTAACCATATGCCATCTTCCGATGGCGAAATGTATGGCGATAGTATAGGCTGCAGTTTAGAGTGGTTCTCTTTGCGCCAGGCTCCGCTCCGCAATACAATTGCGTAGCATAGCATAGTGATAGAGACGAGGAACCAGTCCAGCTGTTCTGCGAGACCTATGCGTACTAGTACGCATGCTCTGATTGGTCGATGGACACTACGCGGCAAAATATCGGCCAATAGAAATCGTTAACAAAGGGTTAAATGAAAAATAATGAATAATGAAAAAGAGCCTCATCACTTTTCAAAATGTCTCGTACTTTCATTCTCATGGCCTTACTAAAAATCAAACCCTGATTTAATTGCAGATAATGAGTTGCAGCATTTTCTTTCTGGAGAATTCTTTTTAAGGGAATTTGATCAGAAATTGCATTTTGTCTGATTCCCATCTCATGAATACGAAGTCAGAACGACAACAAAGGCATGGAACCAGACAAAATTCGTTAGGGTAAAAATGTCAAACTCCAAGTCCCCCAAAACACTCACTGCGCATGTTCAGTGCCGTGCAAGTCAAATAGCTAAAATGAAGTTGATGCCTGTTAACGGCAAAATAACCACTGCCTCATCATAAGCATAACACTGTCAGTGTCAAAAACCATCAATAACTGTAAAGTACACGTTTTAGCATCCAAACAGTATGTTATAGTAAATCTACCACAAACAATTATCATTAGCGCCTTTGCAGACCTAACTTTGTGTAAAAGAAATTTACGCAAAATATATATTTTTTTTAAAATTACTTTTTAATATATTTTTTAAAAATATATTTTTGGTTTTGTCTTTGGCAGGGGATGTTCTTCTCAAGCCAGTCATAGCCTCTGCTGGTAAAGATATATCACATTGGTTTGATAAGAAAACTAAAGAGGTAAGAATAAGTTTAAAAATATTACAAAAATATAGTTCAGCCTCATTTGGCTTTCGATGTCATTTTCAAATAATGCCCATTTCACTTATTCATTTAAGTTTGTTTTTTCCAGGATGGTGTTAAAACCTGCCATAAAAAAGTAAAAATCTTATCCAAACATTTGTTTAACTTATTATTTTACTTAACTAAAAGTAGCCTGGGAATTTTTAGCTGCAAAATTGTAAAACAAAAACCTTATGAAGTAGAGAAAAACGTTGACAGTGATTACAGTTTTTTGTTTTCGCTTTTTCTCAAACGCAGATTCGTACCCATGTGGACTCAACCACAGGATGTGTGTTTCCGTTCACTCCGCACGGACGGTTTGTCCACATCGCCCCGCCCTGCCCTCGCACAGACTGGGCCAATGACTTCGGCCGACCGTGGTGGAAGAACGACTCATTCTGCATCGGGATCCTGTCGGCGAAGACCCGCTTCATCAAGATCATCAACACTCTGACATCACAAGAACACATCATTGAAGTGAGTCTTGGCTGAGAAATGCTCTAAATCTAATTGCCTATCAGATTACCTTAAACCAAATAACAACCTACAAAATGGAGGAAAAAACGAATTAATACGGGAGACGTCGGGGTGTTGCAGCGGTTCTGGCAGCCAAATCGAACCGCTACAATGTGTTTGTGCAGTCAAGCATGTGTAACCGGGGAGAGTGTAAGGGAGAAGGATGACAAATTAATGATCGCACACTCTCTGCACAACCGAGCGGTTACCACTACTAAAAAATTGAATCGGGTGTGGAAGCACGAATTTGTGTTTGTCTGTACACAAATAGTTTTATTTACAATAAGCTACATTTATATACAAAATATGGTCGACTCCTAAATGAAGTCTATGTGTATATCGGTGGCTTAATAAAGTCGATTGTTATGGTGAATAGCCACAGATAGTATGGTTATTAAAGAACGTATAGTATAAAAGAACGTATACAAGAACGACAGTCAAAAATGGGACTGGTGTATATCTATCCAAAGATCTGAAATATAAGATAGTAAATAATATATTACCAATTGTTTGCAAAATAATATTTGTGATCGAAGTATATAGGCCAAATTTATGTTAGCCACTACCACTATATTATCCCAGTATCTCATTTAAACGAATTTTGAATGAACATATATTTAGTATAAAACAATATCTCCAAATAGAACACCTCAATCAATAAGGGAAATTGTTTTACTGTGTTGCCGATTTATAAAATCGGTAGTCACTGCAATAGTTAATGCAAGAATAAGAATGTTATTTCTGCTTTCGCAATGGCATAGCGTCTGTAACGCAGTATTTGAATACAGAAAGTGTAATATTTACATAATGTAATTTTTACATAATAATGTAATATACCGGCAGCAATCCAAGAATTTTCTGAAAGTGTGCTGTATGTTTAAACAAAACCAATATTCTTGGAAAGTGGGAAAGTCCATTTCAAATACTAAGTTTGAACAAGAAATTAGCAACACCAGTAATTGAGCGTTCCCGTTTTAGCAAGAGATTGTAATAGTTTTGCTTTAAGGGCAAAGGCACATGAAAATATACATATTAAAAATAGTTGTTTTCCCAGAGCCCCCAAAAGGGTGGAAAACTGTTCGAACGTTTATAATAAGATTACACAATCCTTCTAGCCACTATGATCAGGAAATCTGAATTAATTTGCAAATGTCACGAGAAAATATGGCAACTTAACAGCTATAATTTAGTACTCACGTCGTGAGTGCTATTACAAGGATAGCAGGTAAATCGCCGCGTTTGATTTTATAACGGCCTAAAATCTGAAGGTACAAACTACGCAACCGCGATAGTTTTCAGACTTCCCGGTCATTGCACACTCTAGAGGCAAAAGTGCTAAATACTGAGTGTTGAAAAAAACGAGGTTTCCTTGACTGCACCTTAAGTGTAAAATTACGTAGCAATTGCATGACCAATCAGAAATGAGGAATCTTGTGTTTACAAAGGTCAGGTCAAATTGCAGTTTTTAGTCCAAAAATACACTTTCTTGACCATAATACATTTATTCCAACAATTCCACGATAAAATTATGATTGATTACGAACAAATGTGAATCATTCTCATTACATCTCCTATCGTATTCAAACATTGGAATTGTCCATGAGAAGCCATGACTTTAATGGTGGGATAAACTGAATATGAAGCATTCGCGTAGGATATCGCAGCAAACGTACGCTACTACAAAATTGTGTAGTTATGCCCCACTCGCCTGCCAATGTCAACCAAACTTCCAGTTTGACCTTCCGGTTTTTCCATATTTGTGTCTTATCAACTCTTGAAAATAGCCCTTGAAGTAGATTTATTTTAATTATTTTTGAGTGTTACCGCACACTTGTGCCAAATCAGCACGGTAGGTGCAATCGCTACCTATATACAGGCACCTAGAAGTGCACAATAAGTGTCAAATTTAGCACCTCGGAGTGATGCATGGCATAAAATACAAATAGAACAGTAATATTAAAATTAATATAATCAAGGGTCATTACTTACCACTTGGGCTGGACTACGCTCATGCCATCCAATGTCCACGTTGAAACAACGGAGCAGGTATAGATACAGCAATTGCCTGTGATCGGCAAGGCCGATAAATTGTTGGCGTTGCTGCCGTTCGGGAACCGCACCCAAAAATGATGGTATGTGTGAGTGCACTGCTGCCAAATTGCTGGTGTCCACGCAAGGCAAGAGTGGATCGAAATCAAAGGAAAAACGCAGCTCTGCCAGACAGGTAAACTACAAAACTATGTCAGGAATGCATACTAAATATTTAACAAAGCGCGGTATGTAAATGAACTCCAGCACGTGATTACTATAATTTTCAAACGCAGCGGGCGACCAAATGTGCGGGCGCTGTCCATGCATGAGAAAGTTAAGTTGGCCACGAGAGGGCGCTAGCCGGACAATTATTTTATGTAACAAACGGACATGACGGACACGATACGGAAGACGTGATGTAATATATTACAAACGTTAAGATATAATGGGACCTGTCGGGTTAAAGGTGAGCGAGACAACCCGACTGGTCACACATGACATAAACAATAATCCAACAATGGATTGAAACTGCACAAACGGCGGCCAATGGCGTCATCCGGCCTGGTGGCACTTTTTTTTTTACGCCATATGGCGTCATCCGTACGCAAGGGGTTAAATTAGTGACGCAACAATATAAATCTCCATGCACGCGCAAACGTTAGCACGACTTGGCCATGAAATACGCTAATGCTTAAGCACATTTTCCTGCTATAGTTAGCACAACTTTTCTGCTTACCGTAAAGCAGTGCTATGAAATTGGGCCCTGGTTAGCACCTGCATTCTTAGATAGGTCACATCTTTTGAATAATAGTTTGGTGATGTAATAATGTCATGATGACGCCATCAAGGTCAAATTACTAGCAAAAACCTCAAAACTTGACATTTAGTTTTTGGAAACATCCTGTTTCATTTTTGAGTCCTGATTGTGTTAGTATTTTTGCCCCCTTCAGGTTTGCTCGGAGGAAATCATGTCCGAGATTCTTGACCGCTACCTGAAGTGGAACGAGCACGCAGCCAGCTACACCTGGAAGTACAACGGCGTCAATCTGGACATGGCCCAGATGCTGGAGCAAAACAAAGTCCTGGACGAGGACGATGAGTTCTACAAACTCAGCATGAATGACGACGAATTCCTGCCTGCTATCCACTTATACTTCAACGATGACCTCACAGAGGCCTAAACACCTGCCATTTAGGAAGGGACGGGGCACTTAAAAAGGGGGCAGGGTGGGAGGCACATGGACATTTATGAACTGGAGTTCCTGCCAGTGATCTACTCTATCACAATGACTTCACCGCAGGGTTGTAGTCGAGTCCCTGCAAGTCCAGTCAGAAGTCCTTTCATAAAGCCGGTCACAAGTAACTGGATGAACAATGACAATAAAAGGAATGCCTTTGTCAAAGCTCATTTGGAAAGATTTTACTTTAAATACCCCCTACCAAAATCGGTCAAGAACAGCAAAATCTTGGAAAATAACCATCCCTCCTTGATAACAACTGTCTAAACATGTGGCACAACCCGTTATTTCAAGATTTATGTCAGCAAAATCTGTAGAAAAATGAGGAAGAAATCAACATGTATGGTGAACACTTTGAGTGACTATACATGTACATGTATATCACAGAAAACACAAACTTTCTTCCCCTATATTGCACTAAATATTCCCAACTAAATTCTCAAAATTAAAGGTTGTGTCAAGCGTTTATGCAATTCTGAACACAAATGGATGGATATTTTCCCAAGATTTGCTGTGGGTTATTAAAGTATAATCTTTCTGCTCATTTGAATAGCTTGTGATTGGGATTAGGACTGGAGGGCTTGTGATGGACTAGACTACATCTCTGCCTCACGGGAGCTGGAAGGTCCTTTCACTGGGGAGAGGATATGAGGATTTCTATTAATTTGTGAATGATTACAAGTTCATCCAAGTCATCAAATATACGTATACTTTACCAATGCCCTCACCGAGGCTCTGATGTCATTCCAATAGTGGCAGCTGTATAAAGTAGAGTAGGTCATTTTTTAGTGGTCATGTGTGGAAGGGGGCAGGGTGTGGGGGAAAGGAGGAGAGTCCTTTCACAAATTTGAATGATGTGCATTTCGTCTGGTAATCCACCTGCACTTCGGCGATGACCCTATACATGCATGAACGTCCCCATTTCGGTCTACAGGATTTCCGAATCTACACCAGCGTATTTGGGAAAGGGGGTGGGCCACTGAATCCTGTGACCCCGGCATAAAAATGATATCTGCTGACCGTCCATTTATACTGCATGAACCTCATTAAGTTTATACAATTTTCCTCTGACCTTATTCAAATACAGAATCTGTGGCTTTATATGTATACTATACTTATTTGATGTACACGGCCGTTTGTATTTGCTAACCGCTACAGTTATAAAATGTACCTATGTAAATAAATTTTGGAAATATCTCTGCTGTATTAAAATGCTGGAGTTGATGAAAAAAAAATGGATTTTGATTATGTTCACATAATGAAATATGTGTTTTGTATTTGTGTGCCCGTCTCGTTTAATCAGTACATGTAGGCTAATAATCCCTAGTTTTCCCTAAATCTTCCAGATGACTTCAACTTTTGAAAAACCTTCAGGAGAAATATTGCACATAAAGTGTTTACGCGAAAAGGAAAGATATGAACGCATTTCCAAAACACAAACGGTAACTTCACAAGCATAATAAAAGGAACAATGATTTTGTTTTCCTTTCTATGTTCATT
The DNA here is from genome assembly GCA_037893225.1 of Hippasteria phrygiana. Classification (NCBI taxonomy): domain Eukaryota; kingdom Metazoa; phylum Echinodermata; class Asteroidea; order Valvatida; family Goniasteridae; genus Hippasteria; species Hippasteria phrygiana. The sequence continues at coordinate 8,821 of JAZGUH010000446.1, read as the reverse complement.
TATTGACCAATAAAGCGAAGGTTACGAGACAAGTTACCATATACATCTACTCGAAAAAAATAATCGTTATTAGAAAGTTGTACACTTTACAAATCATCACATCTTGTTTTGTACAAGTAGTATTTCTCCGAACTACAACTTTACAAATAACGCACGCTGAATCGGATCAAATCAAGATTTGCAAATGAAATTAAGTCTTGCCTTTTGGCAAGCAGTAATTTCAATGGCCAATTATTCGGAGAGATTATTTCACAAGAACAAAAGAAATCTATTACAGTCAAGTAAAAAAACGTTGACAAACACAGAAGTTGTTGAGACAACTTTCAGGCATAGCCCATGTGATCCAAAATAAGCCCTTCCCACCCCCCCCCCCCCCCCATTCCCCCTCCTCTCATGAGAAACACATATGCATCTGGGTGTTATGCAGCTGGGGATATCCAATCTAAATGATATTCCCCTCCCCTTTTCCCCCTCCAAAGCGATTCCAAGGGAGAGCAGCACCTTGCTCTGAAAAACACCTTTTTAATACTTCTGCCTCTAGAATCTGTGGCGGTTGATACTTTTGTCTTCCTTCCCTTTGGGTCAATATCAAAGCTTAGGAATGTAGAACAGGTGCACAGGGAACAAGGCATCTCTAAGGAGACAAAAGCACTGACCTGTCACTCACTGGCAGGTAGTCACGCCCCTTGGACAACCCTGTGCAGGTGCGGATCCATGATTTTTTCGGGGGGGGGGGGGGGGGGGGGGGGGGCTAAAATGAATGTTGCGAGGGGTGACGTCCCCTCGACAGGGGGGGTTAAAGGAGCTGTTGGGTTTGGATCAAATAAAGACTGATTCAATACAGTTTGTTTGTATCTTATTACTACATGGAGTATCTTCTTTTACTGTAGGGGGTTGTGGTCGGTTACCGCTACCCTCAGTCTTTTTTGTCAGAATTTGACGGGGAAAATGTTCCCCCACAGCCCCCTTCCTGGATCTGCGCCTGCTGTGGAATTTTGTTTGGTAATGTTTGTTTTTCACGTTCCGTGTCAAATTATACATGCTGTGATTGGACAATGCAAGTTGGGTACATTCATTTCTAATGTAATAGATCAGTTGGCGAGTCAATCTAACAAAATGTGGGCCATTTGGTTTCATGTGATAGGGACTTGAATCCCTAAAATATTTTCCCCTGAATCGCAGAGTTGGCCCCCTGAGAATACCTTCAGCGTTTCAGAAATTTGGGGCCGTTACTGCATCTGCATCACCAGTGGATCTAGAGAGGGGCACACACCCCCCTGGTAAATTCACATTATAAATGAATAATTTAACTCCGTACGGTGTGTACTAAGATGCTGACCAGCCCCCTGACAAACTGCACTCTGGATCTGCCCCTGTGTACTGCAAACTGCATGGGTCCGGGTGGCGAAACAACAAATTCCCTGCCAACATTTTTTAGTCAAGAGATATACTATTTCTTTGCGAGAACAAGATGAATAGGGCTTGGGTACTGGTAAACTGAGTGGCGAGGACTTGTACCTTGGATCAGCCGATCTCGTGATTACCTTAACACAGAGCATACATGTAAATAATGTGAAAGGTATCTTCTATACCCATTCACACCTACAAATATCTGATTTGATGCCGTACATTTCAGTTGGCCTTTGTGAATGGAAGGACAGACTCTTCTAAAATGTTTTGAAAGCCTAAATAAGACAAAACCCCTTAAGTGACCTTTGCCTACCAGCCTGGGCCTCCTCTACCCATGCCACCCCTCCCTGTTCCACCCCTTCCCATCCCACCTCGAAAAGAGCCTCTGAAACCCAATGGACTCCCCCTCATACCTGGTTCTCCTCTACCCCTCATACCTGGTTCTCCTCTACCCCTCATTCCTGGTTCTCCTCTACCCCTCATTCCTGGTCCCCCACCCCTAATGTCTCCTCGCCCTCCCCTCCACATGTTGCCCTGTCCACGGCCTGCTCCACCAGGACCGAAAGTGTCGGGCCGGCCAAAGTTTCCAAACTGTTCATGCTGGTCCATGTCTCTGTCTTCTCCTGGCCCCTCGTTCCAAGTTCTTTTCATTTGGGGGAGATCGCTGCTACTGTGTGGGGAACCCCGGTCCCCAAAACCTCCCCTTTCATCAAGATCACCTAAAAGGGGCGATGGGCGGGGTTTTCGTGCGCCATCATCTCCAGGATGTGGCAGCAAGCCCTTTGGACGGAAGTCTTGATCAAACGGTTCATCCCGACCGAATCCTCCCATAGCCCCGCCCCGCATATCTTCATCTTGTGATCCAAACCCACTCATGTCTCTTGATTGTCCAGGTTCCGGGCCCCTGTCGAACCCTCTAAAGGGATCTTCCTCGGAGGAATCCTCTCGCCTCCATGGGTGCCCACCAGGTGGAGCCCCTCCTGGGTACCGCCCGGGAAGCTGTCGCAGATCCTCATCCCTGAAATCATCCCGTCTCAAATTCCCTGCCTCCTCTCTCCTTCGAGGGTCATCGACATCTTGTCCATCTTCTGATCTAGACAGTCTAGGGTCATCAAATGGAGAATCTCTCGACTCCTCCCCTCTGGGCCCGGATCTAGGACCTATGCCTGGTGCCCTCTGTTGCCTCATGTCAAAGTCCTGATGTGGGCCGTCTCGTGGTCCTGTTCTGTTTCCCCATTCACCAGGAGGGCCTTCAGCATGCTCAAATCCTCCCTCAAATCTTTTTGGAGGAGGTGGGTCGTGAAACTGTTGCCTCATATCCACGTCAGTAAAGCCCTGTCGAAGGTCAACGTCCCCACGTGGTTCCTCATCCCTCAGTTCACGGAAATCTTGTTGATCCCGCTCTGGGCCGGCAGAACCAGGAAAGTCTGTGTTCTCATCTCGGGATGGTGGAGGCGGGCTACAAGGCCTAAACCCGGTCATGCCGTCTGGCGCATCCATCATTTCCGGGGGTTGGTCGGGAAGAGGCATGCCCCTGTCTGGAGCTCCCATCGGTGGTCTGGAACTTGGGCCATTCAAGCGTATTCCCATGAGTGATGGGATGCCTAGTTTAGCCTTTGACCCTTCCCCTGGTGGAGTTTGAGAGAGTGGACTGTGGGGGTCTTTTTCAAGCAGACCTTTGCCGGAGGGTTTCATTCCAGGAGGTCCATCTTCAGGCCCCTCCATCCTGGGGGGCCCCTGCATCTCTGGAGGTCCCCTCATACCCGGGGGTCCACCCATACCGGGGGGTCCACCCATCCCCGGTGGTCCATCCATCCTAGGGGGTCCACCCATACCAGGGGTTCTACCCATACCAGGGGGTCCACCCATCCCACGGGGTCCACCCATCCCACGGGGCCCACCCATCCCACGGGGCCCACCCATCCCAGGGGGCCCACCCATCCCAGGAGGGCCACCCATCCCAGGAGGGCCACCCATACCAGGGGGTCCACCCAAACCAGGGGGTCCACCCATCCCCGGTGGTCCATCCATCCCCGGTGGTCCATCCATCCCAGGGGGTCCATCCATCCCCGGGGGTCCTTCCATCATCATGCCCTGCATTGGACCAATTGAGTGTGGCTGGCCCAAGTTCAGGCCAGGGAGGGGCCCCTGTCCACCATTCTCCTTGGCATTCTTCATGGCGTTCAAGACGGCTTGGTGGGCTTGGGCGATGGCCACGCCCGAGTTCTTAACCATCATTTCCATCTTCTTAGCTGCAAGGTTAAAAAAAAAGAAAGAAAAAAAGAAAACAGGAAACATTTTTAACCTTAAAACGTTTCATATTTGATAATTTTGGTAGCATCAGACTAACTACATCAGACCATAGCTGGGATCAAGTGAGGGCAGAGCTTGCACTTGCATGCATAGGTGGATTACAGTCCCGAGTGCATAAAAACCACCCAATGTGGCTCTCCAGATCCAGGAATGAATAAACTTGTCAAGCTGGGGTATGAAACTATGAGAAGCACTTTAAGATACACACAGTCCCACCATTTGGGAGTAGTAACAGTAGGAACACCTTCCCAGTGACTGGCAAGAGAAACAGTAAGAAACAGGTGCTACAAAGACATTCACATTAGGTCTTGGACTGGCCTCACTTCTCTCTTCAGATGGGTAGGGGGGGGGGGGAGGCGGGGTTAAGGTACTTTCCTACAATTACAATGAAAACATCTTAATCCCCCCCCCCCAGTTTTTCAATTTTTATTCTAAATACATATTTGGACCTAATATTTTCACTATTATCACCTTCATTTTCTGAGGCTGATATTTGTAAGGACAACAAAAATACAATTCTCGCCTAGTAATATCCAATAAACATGGAATTTTTGAACAAATATATTTTCACTATTTTTCAATGGATTTTCTTCATTTTTGTGTTATTGTAAGCAGAAACATTGTTGCAATCCAATGACATTCCCAGAAAATACAATTTTTAGAAGCAATACCCTTAATATCCACTTAATCAGTCAAATGTCACAAGACACACTTTTTCATGTTTTAAAAAAAGGGATTTTTAACAGTTGGTAATATTGACAATCACAGAATGTCATTGAATTGCTGCTTTAATAAGCTTCAATTTGACATATCATTGGTCATTGTAGTAGTTGCTATGGTTGCCGAACTACACTTTAAAAACAATATACTTTTGTTACGAGCTCGTTATTTAATTTGTCTCATTAGCCGTAAAACCCCAAATAAGGTTAAAGTTGTAAAAAAGTGTTTCATAAGTGATAACAGTAAAAAAATGATAAATTTAAGAAATGGTGATTTTTTCCAAAACAAAAATGACCCTAAATTGTAGGAAAGTAGCTCAACTTCATAGCAGAGAGCTCTTGTATTTGAAAATCAATTTCTTCATGGGAATATTTGAAAGGGAAGGCTGGAGCCGTGGGAAGAACTGTCTCCGATGCCTCTGTGGAGTTTCAGGCCTGCTTACCATCGTCATCGTTCGTATCTCCGTCCTTGTCAGCATCTTCCCCAGGAGTTGACTCTGCCTGCTGAGGAGCAATGCCGGGAGCCTTAGTTTTGTCCCACTGTCTCTGGAAGTCAGCTGGGATGGGCTTGGCGTAAGGGACTTTGCGCGTTGGTTGGGGCTTTAGCTTGGCAAGTTCTTCCACGGAGGACTCCAGGCCAGGAATGGAGGTGTCCAATGCGATATCGTCCTCCGCTACATTAAATACAAACAATCCAAAAAATGGGTGTACAGTCGAACCCTGATAATAAGAGCACTGTTAATACAACATCCTGCTTATAACAAGGGAAAAAATAGTCTTTGTTTTTCTTTGTTTTCCATTACTGATAATACAAGGTACCTGTTATAATAAGGTAAATTGTAAAGTCCCAAGGACCTTGTTATAAAGGTGTTTGACTGTACTGCACGTTCTAAAAGCAATTTCAGTTGGGGTATGTATCCTCTAAGCTTGAAAGTAAAACTTACATGCTTCAAACTTTGCATATGGAAACCTAAAATAGATTGATGCTCTGAGTGAACAAGGTATTTCTTAAAACATGCAGTTTTATGAAGAATCTGTTTGAATAAAATTCTTTTATGAAGAAAATTCCAGGCGTGCCTACATTTCTCCCAGGCATACAACTTGGAATTAACAAAAAACGAGTCTTTGCAAGACTTTGTACAGTGTTTTTCATTTTTCAATGGCATAGGTGTGAAGTGAAAAACGAGGAAATCAGCTGATCCGAGGAAAAGTTGCATGCCTGTTCTCCAAAGAAAATTCAGAAAAATGCACTGGAAAAATCCTAGATAGATTCATCAAAATAATTTGCACAAGTCAAAATCATGATGAGATGCATCAGAAAAGCTGTAATGCGGTGGTCATTTCAATTTCCACGCAATAAATTGGAAGCCGTGATGTCTGTTATAAAAAATGTATAAATAAAAACATTTTCTGAAAGATATTTTGACAGATGTTTGGGGATGTTCAGGGAACCTCGGAAGACGATTCCTAATATGTGACCTGCTCTGCAAAAAGGGCACTTATGTTGCAAAATTTGAAAATAGTGTTTTATACATGTATATAGCTGGAAAGGCCATTTTATAAGCTTTCATATGGTATATGTCTGAGGTCTCTAGCATTTTGCAATCACGAGATATTTGGAAATTTGCATGTTTGTTTTCAGGAATTTCTTGAAATGACTTAAGGAGAAACAAGCCATTTACAAAAACAAAAAGCAAAGCAATAGATGGAAGCACTCGACAAAAACATTCTTTTTCCAACTTTATTCACTGAAATCAAAGATTTGGGTTATGAAATAGAATAATATAGGTATCAAAGATGCCAAAAAATTCCCTCCCTTCAAAATCACTTGTTTGAATAATTGTTCACCCTCTTCACATTGAACGGCCTATAACTCGTAAAAGCATACAGCGACTTATGTGCCCTTTTTGCAGAGCGGGTCGCATATCTGCTTACCCATTTGCCCATCGTCTGGTTTCTTGAGGTGATCCGGGAGACCGTACTCCAGACCCATTCCTGGGATGGCTGGCAGTGCTGACGTATCATCATCTACAGAAGAGAATAGTTGAAATTGATTCAAATGAAGCTATGGCAGATTTGAAAAAAAAGGTTGAATACTGAAACCGGCGCTCTACCAACTGAGCTATCTTGCCCTACACATGAAGAGTAATTAGAATTGTTCCCTTGTAGTTTGACAAAAATGGAAATTATTGTAGATATTTTTGCAAAATATTATGACAGTATATCAGACACTTTTGAGGCTAGAAAACTCCAGAAGCAATTTTTTTTTTTTAGGGTGTGGGGAAGTCAGTTGATTTTTTGTTGCATTTCTGCTTTAACCCTAACTCTGCCTGACGCAGCACAGTGCATCTGTGCTGACAGCTCCGCTTTGTTGGACGCTGCACACAAGTCAATTTGACAAACGATGCAATCTGATGCGTCTGGCAGCGGTTCCAGTCAAAATGCCCTGGAGGGTTAGGGTTAATCAAGATCTGATCTTACCAAATTCCAGCATTTCCTCAGCTGTACCGATGGGTAACATGTTCAAGTTGTAGCGATCTCTCATCCTGTCACCGGGCCGATTTCTTGTCCAGAATTTTCTGGAAGGGTCAACAAATACACACATTAAATCAGACCAGTGATGTAGTCGAGGCCATACGCAAGGCCATACGCAAGGCCATACGCAAGGCCATACGCAAGGCCATACGCAAGGCCATAATGCAAGGCCATACGCAAGGCCATACGCAAGGCCATACGCAAGGCCATACGCAAGGCCATAACGCAAGACCAGCTTGTAACAGGCACAAGTAACCGGCCTAAACCATGACAAAGGAATGCTTTTATTACAGTTAATTTGAATAGCTTGAGACTTTAATTAAGTAAATTAGAACAGAGATTTTTTCTCTTTTGCCCTGTCCCGACGTAATATATGAAGCACTGTATACTTTTTCACACAGGCTCTCGGAAAGCACCGAGTATACAGTGCTTCATATATTACGTCGGGACAGGGCAAAAGAGAAAACATCTCTGTTTTAATTTATATCATCCCCCCGACGCAAACATTCCATCTTCTGACTTGAATTAAGACTGAAGGTTTTGTGCTGGTCTTGTGCTGGTCTTGTGCTGGTCTTGCAGGGTCTTGCAGGGTCTTGTGATGGCCTCGACTACATCACTAAATCAAGGCCAACTCATTGCCATGGTGACATGAGCTCCTTGCAGCAGTTATAAGAATTCTCAAAAACATCCAGAAGCCAGATAGTGAGACTTACAAGTTTTGAAAGACAAAATACTTGTAAACTATTGTTCGTTGTATTGTTTTCTTCTAAGCGGCTTTTTAAAATTCGTCCTTTTACTTACGCCTTGTGGTTTCGTTATCATGCAGTGACCAGTTAGGCCGATACCTCAAGGAATGAAACGAAATTGAAAGTTCAACGTTGAAAGCTTTATGCTGGTGATTCAGAGGTGACCTGTTTTAACATCCGATGACTTACGTGGTGTGGTCATTGGAGGCCGAGGCAAGGATGTGGCCCAGTGGATGCCAGGCTAGGTTCCACACAATGCTGTCATGTGCCGTCTCAACACTAGCAACTTCCTTGACATTCCTGTTAGGAGATTAAAATAGCATTCACAGGGACTGAATGGTACTCAGATGCAGTAGCATAAAACTCATGTTGATATAGCTATAACCTTTTGAATACGGACGATGGCCATGGTCACGGTTTGAGGAAAAAAAAGACCACCTTGCCAGCTGTCGTCTATTTGGCCATTCTTGTGCATACTCAAGCCATTGTTTGCCCATTATTTGCACAAGCCCGTCTTGGCATACCAGCACCCCATTAATAATAGCCAGACAGAAGAGATTTCAATGTAGTACACAACATTTGCTTATGCTGTGATTTTCAGAAATAGATGGATTTGGGGGCGAGTGTTTTACAGCGTGCTGGCAAATACTGTAACACTGACCCGTTTAAAGTTTTGTGTGCATAGATGCTGGGAAAACAGAAGAAAACAAATCTGTTTTAGTAGTCTGGTTCCCTGACCCTACAATTTATAGAGTCAGGGAATTATCAGGTCGGGGAACTAGACTATTTCCAACGATTGTCAGCCGACAATCATTGGGAAAACAATATAAACTTTTCTTGAAAACGACAGCACACCAGGGGCCCATGATTTCACAGGATGCTTGAGACTTCTATTTACTTACAGTCTTGTACAGTATTTCGTAATAATTCAGTAGTTTTTCTTTTTTTGATGTTTGCATGTTTGCATGAATGTTGTATACTACCTTTAAAAAGAGTGTATTTAGACCAGACCCGACCGCACCCCCCCCCCCCCACCCCCACCCAAAACCCAAAACAAACAAAGACCACCTGTCCAGTTGTCATCTATACACGCATTTC